>CM073771.1:31266447-31587081 GCA_037158775.1 Hetaerina titia | reverse complement strand
GAAAGTTATTTTAAAAGCTCTCATTTAGATCATTCAAACTACATATTTCAACAGGTTAAGTAATCTTTAGAACAGATATACCCTCGAGTTTAATAACACTAATATTGTTCCTAGAAATTGAAAACATATTAGTTTCAAGCTAGTGTAAGAAGGTAAAATAACCAAAGTGCATTTCATACTCTCTTATGTAACTAATCTAAAATACTGAGTAATATAATGATATGCAGAGTTGAAATATAAATGTCATGTGGGAGCATTTAAACCACAGCAATTCGTATCAAAGCATTCGTCTCAAATCATCTTGCAACCAAGGGCCACCTAACACATGGACCAACAATCACAATCTTTAATTGATATATGTACTTGTTATAAACAATTGTGCCTGCTAGAAATTTAATTTCGTTCCTGAATGTATAATATTGCAGTGTTAATATGCCTTTGTATAGTTAATAAAATGACATCAATCATTACAATTTATTTTATGGTAACTTCAACAAATTTACACAAAAAAAGAGCATTAAATAGTTGTTATAACACTAGTTTTATGTCACATTACTGGGATACCTCCTGTACTTTTGTACTTTTTAGCAATCTGTGTGGAGTTCAATGTGCAGTAGAAGGAATGTGGACTCATAAGGGCCCATGAAGTGGAGGGAGATGGAAAGGAGCCATTGAAAAAAATTGTACATGAATTTCAATTATGTGATGAAATCAATCATGCAACAATAAATAAATGTCATGAAATCCACAAAGATTTTATTCAATATTAAAACCAGGAACAAGGTGATATCCTATTAATCAAGGTTTTACAACTGAATTCATTAGGTATTAACATTATTTCATACATTTAAAATTATTGAAAAATTAAGTGTTTACTTCATTTCACAGTTGAGAGGCTACCTAGTACATCAAAGCAGGTAATCAAGAAAAATGGGAACTATAATGAAAACTTTCACCAACCGACTGACAGTAGCAGGAGATGCCTGGGCAAGATCCTGGACCTCAAAGACCATGTGGACCCATGGTGTTAATTTAATTCTTTCAGAATTAGCAAGGCATAGCATTTTGTTATCATCTAATACAGTATTCATATTTTCAATCCAAACAGCATCAACTGGACCATCACAAATTATCCATTGGTGAACATCGGTGGTGCACTGTACTCAAAGGAAAGAGACAAAAGAATACAATAATCAATGATGTTCATAGTTTTTTCTGAATGAGTAAGGTGAATTGTACTGGCTGAAAATAAAGATGAAAATGGGAAATATTTTCTTTAGTCAAAAGGAGAAAATAAACTTAAATCAGCATATTAAATTGCAAATAATGGTGTTTAAGATGCTGACATCACTAAAAAAAACATCTTTAATGGGAGTGTGGAAGTGAACAGACTTGTGAGAGTGAACAGTTAACTTGATTTAATTAAATATAATATATTTTTAAGTGAGTTAAGTTAAATGTTAAAGCCTAGCAATATTGGTTACAGTTAAGTTGAATCAAAATTTATGTCTGTGTTATTTCTTAAGTTAATAAAAAGAAAATACTTCTGCTCCCACAAAAATTCATGTCAAAATCTTATCCATTTTAAAGAAATGAATCATCATAAAAGTTGGCCAATAGCTACAGATCTTTAAATAAGATAGCAAGGAAATCGTCCCTTGAGCTCTCTAGTCGAAGAGTCTGGAGCTCTCTCTAATTTTGTCTTGCAGTATGTTTAATATTGTTGTACCATTTATCAAAACTAATAAAGTATTATTATTGATTTTGGCTCCAGCCTAAAATTATTCTCATCTACTGATGATTCAACTTTTGGGTACCACAAGTGGGAACTCTAGTGAACAATGTCAGGGAGAAGCAGCAAAACTGAGTAGCAAGGGAAACTTTTTTGTAACTTTTCTGGGGAATCTTGCTGTCTGGTATATACCAGGTCAAAAAGAATCCAACATCTCCCTCCCGTTGGACTCTATGGTGCAGCAAATACATCATATGCCAGACATTGGAACTATATAATATAATATAATGGTTCCCTCCCTTCCCATACGCTGATGTCTTACCCTAGGCAGCATCTTCAGATTAGGAGTAGGGACTGCAGGTACAGTGATATGTGCTGGAGACAGGGATGGAAACTGCCTCCACAGAGTCAATCCTTGCTGCAGTGTTACCTTTCCCTTGCCCCAAGAATCGAACCTTTAATCGTCCGATCTACAGAGGGGAGACAGTTCTTCATTGGGAGATGGAACATGAGGTAGGTCTTTGATCACTCAGCTACGTGCAGCATTCAGGTGAACCCATGCAGCCCTATTGGCATGGTGGGTTTTTGAATTCCCACCTTGAGTAATATCCCTCCTGAGAGGAACCATCCTGCCATCAGTCTTCGCTTAGAGCTTCCGTACCATTCTCTCTAATGTGACGATATGAGCCCTTAGAGCCGCACATTTACCAGTGGTTTCAAGGGACCTAGATGAAGCCATCCTAATTTAACAAACAAGTTCCCACAAAAAGCTAACCTGAATATGCTATGCTAAAACTTTCTAAAAGGGGTTACCTCAAATTAAGTCACCCAAATCTGTTACACTTTGGGATAAAATCTGAAGCTGAAGTGGGAAAAATAATGCTGGAATAAGGTCTGGTACCCAAACCAACTGGAAACAAGATAGGGAAAAAAGATAGCACTCACTAAAAGCTAATCTGATTTGTAGGAGAAAAACTACCACAAGCCACTAAGATTAACTGCTACCACCACACACAAAAAATAACTAGCCACAAACAAAACAAAGACTAAATAAAGTATACAAAATTCACCAGATACCTGTTAACTCTACACTACTCTTCACTAAATAAAAAATCAGATGGTTGCCACAGCAGCAGCAAAAGATTGTAGCAGACATAGGGGTAGGCTTGGTTGGGTCAAGCCAGTTCTCAGTAACGAGCTTGAAATATGTCCACTCTCGTCAATGGTCAGGAAGAGAGGATGATTAGGTATGAATGAATATTAGGTATTAATCATATCTATATTTATTAAGTGCACCCCATACTCTTTTATGTTAAATCTTTTCATAAAGCTTTAATACTGCCTGACCTCAGTGTATAAAACCACTACAAACTTGCCATCATTAAATCATAACATGATCCAGGCTCATTTTATTTAACAAACATTTAAGCTGGTCTGAAACAAGAGAGTGTCAGGATTCCAGATGTGCAACCAAGGTTTTCTCCTCATCTTCGCTTGCAAGATAAAAATTGTCATCACATTATGAACAGCTTTGGTAATTAGCCAAAACACTTTTGAGGGTATGTTAGTATTTCAAGAAAAAATTTTGATGACAACTAATTTAATGAATACTTATAGACCATAAATATACCAAATTTTTATACCCACATAATAGCTCTAATTTAAACCAACCATTTATAAATTCTAGTTTTATTTACAAAATAAATATACTGCATGCAAACAAGCACACCAATACATTTGGAGATGTCTTAGAAAATGATTTTCCAACATGCCATTTGGTGGAATCATCAAGGATAGAGGCAAATTATCCTTTCCAGATTTGTTTTTTTAAGAACCCCTGGTCTCCATCCCATTGGTTTTGAAGAGATACCAACAAGGTCACTTGATGCGCAAAAATCATTGATACCTATGCATAAAACACAGCTTTGACCTTACCTGAGCTGCAAGGCGAACTCCGATTCCCAATAGACCATCACGCCACTCTAAAGTTGCAGGGTTAACCTCACCATACAGTTCACCAAGGGTAACAGACTTAGGATTCAGGATGAATGTTTCCACAGGCTTGTAGTACTGTCCATAAACTCTGTCATCAAAAAGCTTTGTGAGACTATCTTGCAGTACCTTAAATAGGGATAGTAAGATAATGGGAAATGTAATTAAATCAGAAATCATATTTTTCCTCCTCCATGTTATCAGTGTACTCAATTACTGAAAATGTAGCATTGGAATTTGCTCAGGAATTTGGGTTTTAGAGATTAAAATAACCAAGGTTTTTCAATTATTCCATTCATAAGATTTCTGGCTTTATTTTCTCATTCAAAATGTACAATGATTAAAAATATAACTCTGCTGATCCAATTGTTTTTATCATATTATCCTATTAATTGATAATTTCACAGATCACCAGCCATAATATGCCTTTGTAGTAATATCCTATAAAGATAAGATACCTATCATTATCTTCTTCATTTCATAAACCTAAGCATTTATTTTTTACCACATTCCATGATTTTGATAACCATTGTATGCTGGAATGTATCCAATCATGAAAGAAATTAATGGAAAGCAAATAGCAACTTAACCTGATCTGATTTCCTAAGGTCATCTAGCACCTACTTCAGAAAGCTGTGAATCCCATATATGATTACCCTCCCACCCTATATGGAATTAATGCTGATGATATTTTTTGTCTGATCTTTATAGAGTAGGGGAACGCAGAAAATGCCACATTCAAGAATACATATAACTGGAAATATAAAACAGAATAGGATACTGCAGGCATGACTCAGAAACTTAGGTGAAAATTTTCTGGAAATCCAATAGTTTATGTAAAGTAAAATTCAATAAATATCAACATTGGGCATACAAAGAGAACAGACATTTGATTATGATTATACTTAAATTTGATGAGGACTAAATTAAACATGTATAAAATCAGGAACAAAATAAATTGGAGTGAAAAAAATGAATTTCTACAGTAATCACAAATATGCATTTTATATATAGCTGCTAGCATATTAGGCTGCCAATAATGTTTCACAAAGATAGGTCAATAAATGGCAAAAAATTGTGCACAATAAAACTCTTTATGTTATTTCCCATTTAATATTTCATGACATTTCCACAAGTTTCATCTACACATGTATAAATATGTCAAATAATTATGGACAAAATTAATGTAAGAGAGAAGCAGAAGTACCTTGTATATAGTAGTTTTCCCTCCTCCAGTTGGTCCAACTAACATCACCCCATGACGAACAATCATTGTTTCATATAACTGAATGACTTTTTTCACCATTGGTTCTGCTACTTGTAGTCCTTTATCATTCAACACAGTTTCAATAGCTGTTTGTAAACTTCCATAATCTTGATGTGGAATAACAACTCTTGGAAATAAATCACCAAGTATTCCCTGAAAACAAGCAACTAATGAGACACTATGCCATAAGGAAACACACTATTCTTAAAATTAACAGCAGTGATACCTGGAATAATAAGGCATCATCAGCCAAAAACTTGGGTAAGTTACTATCTCTCAATGCTCTAATCAAGACAACATCTTCATTTTTATCAGGATTTTCACGTTTTAGTGAGCCTGCCATCACCAAAACACTCTTAACAGCTCTGCAATAGAAAAGAAAGTAACAACTTCAAGCTTGATTTACTTTTTCATTATGATATATACATTTAAAACATGGTATGCATGAAAAATTGATGAACCTAGCAAAGGTTAAAAAACTGGACAATCAACATTAAGGCTGAAATTATTAAAATTGAAATGATATTTATGATCAAAAATATCTTTGAATTTAATTACTTCAAATGCAATTGACTCTATAATAAATTTATGGGCTGTAATGGTGAGATTATAAGTCCTACCTCATTCCAAAATCATAATGATCCTGCTGAGAAAGCTGTTCACTGCATAGTTTGTACATCTGCACCATTTTTCTGGCTAACACTTTTGATGATTCAAATCCTTCGGAATAAAGGATAACTTCTGCAATCAGAGCTGTAATGGAATGTGAAACCTGTGTCACAAATCTTATATATCATTTAGAAAATAATGATTTCAACATTTTCTATATACCATAATCAGGGACCATCATGGATATTGGTCGAAAAAGAGACTTCAAGTTGTCTGGAAGTTCTGTGCGGCCAGCATAACCTGGATTCATTGTGATGAAAGCAGCGCATTTGGGAGAGAGTTTAATCTCTCGCCCTTCAAACATAAACCTGTAAGTGGGCAAAGGAATTGTGAAAGAAGAGTATCCTAATTCATAGCATAATTACCTTGGCAGCAAAATAAATCCTAATCACTTTTAATAGCGATAAAAGATTTGAATAAATTAACGAGCATGTAATATCTTCACACTATAGATATATGCATATAGGTGGCCCAAGAGTATTTGACAAGATACATTCTTGAGAGCATCTTTATATCAGGTCTGTATGTAACTTGAATCCCTGATGAATGGTCAATGCATATACTGTAACAATAATTATAATTACATCAATACTATAATGATCCACATGATGCAATAAAGGCATGATCATAAATTTACTTACAGACTCACAAAACTGAATGAAGAAGTTGAGATGCAAGTAATGTTGGAAGTGACCTTTAAAAGAATGTGATTATCAATAGTGTAAATATGATGCAACAACAAATCATATGCCTTGAAGGTTACATTGCATGCATGAATGAAGCTGCTTCCTGCACCATTGATTTAATAACTTAATAACAAGTTACAATAGAAAACAGATTGTCCAAAATACAGTATTTTGATAGATGAGTTTATTGATGGTCATGGTATGAGGGATTACTCCCTCTCCCATCCACTTTGTTCATTCTTCTCCAACCTCAAATTATGTAGCTATGACATGCTATCCAGTACAAAATTTTAACAGTCACACTCACATAACTTATATAAGAAACTTATGAACATACAATTACACTATAATGAGTCATTTTAAACATTTCTCCAAATTAGTATGGTCTGAATGAACAAATGCATACCTGATTTAACAGACTTTGGAGCAACCTCATTATCACTTCCTTCAGAATGATTTGAGAAGAAAGTAAATTCTTAATTTTACTGTAAAATCATTTAGAAAACTTCAATTGTATGTTGACTATAAAAGCAAATGGTAGTAGTGCATGAAGGTGTGCACATAGGTTATCTGCTTAACATTTTGGGAGTAGGGGTGGTTGGTGACCTTGATTTGTTAGCCCTGTGGTAGATAAGATGGTACTGGCAGAGAGAATTTGGGACTGGAATTACTGGGACCTCTTAAAGACCATCTCAGATATCCCACTATCCATTCATACTAGAGGATTGATTCTTTGCTACTGTGTTCTTTGATTGTTTGGTTGTGGAAAGGAGGAAATGGCTGTAGGCAGATAGCATCAGTAAGACTAGTGAATGCCAAAATTATAAATTAAAAAACCTGGTGTGAGTTGAAAGCAGTGGGAATGTTTTACTGAATGCTAAACCTATTAATTATGCAAAATAAGAGCAACCATTTAGGATGAAAACTACTAGTGGACATATTTCATTTAACTTGTGACTGATGGCATCATGTGTATATAAATCTTACTTGTCAATTTTTCTACATAATTATGTGGTGTGGCAACAGTCAACGTCGATTTTCATGTTCCATCTCTTCAATTGCCATAGAACATCACCATGCCACTGCAGCCTTATGAAGAGCCTTAGAAATCCATTTGCAGCTAAAAACACCATAAGTCAGGTTGCCATAACCTGAGGACCTCCACTATGTTTCAAGAAATGCTTTCCACACATTCACATAAAATAATGAGCATAGCAAAAATCTTAACAGGATTAAGCAAAAACCAATAAAGGGGAAAAAATAGTACACTCCCTGAATGTGTTTAATTTGAACTAATTTTTATAATTATTTTAACATATCATACCGAGACAATTTTTGAGCCTTGGCATTCCGAATGGTAATCAGTTGCTGAGCTATGACAGAAAGCACTTCAATGTCAATCCTATTGAATTCATCAAAACAACACCATGCTCCAGCCTGAGCAAGTCCAGAGAAGAATCTTCCCATCATCTGTTAATAAATTTATGGATATACATAAAGAGAAAATTATTAATAAATAGATTACAAATTACTTTCATTCTTATTAAGTGAAAAATTACCAACATTACAACACAAATTCTGTTGATTAATAGGAGTTCTTAATCATTTTGATCTCCTAGGCCATTACCTTATAATCCAAACCCTCAGAGCAGTTAAACACCACACAGAGAATAGCAATTGATTTAGCCAAGTCTTTAGTGGTTTCAGTTTTTCCAGTTCCTGCAGGACCAGCAGGAGCTCCTCCTAAAATAATAAATTTATTTTTAAAACCAAACTAAAATCAACTGGAAGATTGATTTAAAAGTGGTAAAAATCACTTTGTACTAAATTCTACACTATGTGAAATTCATATATCAGGATGGAATGGGGAGTTATCTGACCTGTGCAATCCATTGGCTTGCCATGCTTCAAAACAGGGTTTGTTTCCACAAAAAGATGTGGTTGAAGGAATCATTGTAAAATAAATTACCATTAAACATTTATCACTATGTTAAATGATTGACTTGTATTGTGGATATTACCATACACAGATAAAGACTTTGATTTTTGTCTTCCTTAATATCTTACATCCTTGATAGTCTACATAGTCTATTAATATCACTGTTACGTACGACCACTCCTGATAAATTAATCACCCTCTTCTGGAATATCACGGTTGAAGATATATAGGTCACGGTAGTTCATGGGGTAGAGCATTGGACTGCTGACCGGAGGGTCCCAGGTTTCATTCCCGGGCAAAGCACTCTGGGCACCTGAAGGTCCACCCAAGCTATGTGATTTTTTGGATACCAGATCTTCCTGGGAAACCATAACCGGCACAGGGAAAGGAACTGGCCCCCCTACCCAGATGTGTGAATTGCACACACTGTCAGGCTTAGTACTGGGTGAACTCTATAATAACCTACCAAACTGACCTTAGACAGTAACACACAGCACGAGAACACATAAAAAGAACACTCACAATAATATCTTGATAATTTCGATGGACTCGAGCTCCGTCTTCTTCGGAAGATAAGATATGACTCTAAGATTACTGTCTAAGTTTTTTATTCAACACTTCCGTGTTACTTCGAAGAAATCATCTCTATATATATATATATATATATAATTATATGAGTGTGATTATGACAAACTGAAATTGAGTCAATTGCTGTTGAGTTAGGTAAGTGTGCGGTCAGAAAATCATAAAACTTAGGTTCAGCTAGGAGTACTCCCAGGCATCTGTTGGATATGAATTCAGAACTCTAGCCAAATGCTCCACCCATTACAGCTGCTATGCCAATGGTATCATCTTAAAAAATTATCCCATATTAAATAGTTTCAACAGGAGAATAACATATACATTATTAAATTAAAACTTAAATAACAGTTATGCAAATGAGGTTTTTTCCATAAGCATTACTCTGATTGACTATGGAACCTGGTAATGCCACGTATTAGGGTAACTCGGTTTACTAGGGTTCTCCCAAATCTATAATTGTGATGAAGTATTTAAGATTTTTACTTCGATCAGGAAGAGTTAAATGATGAGTTCTTGGTTGTAAAGTTAGTAAAAACCTTTGGCTTTCACCATTATTTTTGCTGGATACCAAATATTTTCCCCATTACATTTATATGTATATTATCAATTCAAAGTAAACTTTACTGTGTTGTTTCTTTGTCTTCAGTTAAATGATTAGATGTCCTAATTTACTGTAGAACATTTATTTTAACTTATTTTTGAAATATTTATCTTATTAATCTATTAGACATATTAGTCTTAAAAAGTAAACTTTCAGTTACCTAAGTCCAATTGTAAAGCTCCCATCAAACAGAGGTAGCAGCGATCAGTCAGTGGAGTGATAACCAGCCTTGGAGATGCCCCAAGATACTCATAACCATATTCAATACTTGAACTAGACATCTTAACTTGAACTGTTTCCAGGTCCATATCCCAATAATAGCGAAGTTGTTTTAACCAATCAAAGCTGGTTCTAGAAAGATGAAAGAATGACTATGAATTTTTGGATGCCCTTTAGGTGCAAGCAATCAAAATTCTTGAAAGCACATAAAATAAAGGAATAACCCTGTCATCAGTATAACAAATAATAATATAAAAACTTCTTACACAGATGAAACTTGGTTTTGCACCATCCCAGTAATTATATCCCTAGCATGGACATCAATTGTTATTAAAGCACAAAGTACAGCACGGGCAAGTTTAGGAAGTTCTCCTCTGACAAGGGCAGCCAATTCATTCAGTTCCTAAAATTAAATTGAAAAGTTGGCTCCTTAAGAGTCACAAAATTTGTTTATTAGTTTCATACTCTAATTAGGTACAGCTAAACATTTTTCATAGTAAAATTAATATTTTTGAATTCTATTTTAATAAGTACATATACTTACCTAATCTCTACAAGAGGCTAAAAGCCAGTTAATGTTCAGTTTAAACTTTGTCTTTAGGTATGACGAGAAAATCTTTTCATACCATTTATGAATCATGATTAAGTTAGATTTAACATTAAAAAACAATAATGAATCTGCTTGATTGACATTTCATTCATATAATATTTAATGAGATCTAAGATGCACTCAAAATTTAATAAATTTAGTAAAATAACCTTTGGATTATATCTGTATTCATTAATTCCAACCCTGTGTGATGTTGGTCATGGGTCCACATCTAAGTATGCATCTGAGAAGCTTTATGATAGTAAATTTTTAAGTTGTAGTGCTTTTAGAGCTTAGCTACTTTTCAACCTAGAACATTATGTTCATTAAATTGTTTGTCATTTAGTTATTGTTCATGCCAACATACAGATGAGGTGGACTGTTTTCACAGAGATGGAAACATGTAACAAAAATTTCTATTAAATGTGACTTCATAAGTGCAATTATTTATCTTCTGAAAAACAAAATACATATGACCATAGTAAAATAATGTTTAACTATTTTGTCTTTAACTCTTTCATGACTGTGTGGGGCAAATGAGTTACCCCAATAATATTTTGTTTTCAGTAAAATATTTGTTTATTTGTATTCTAGGCGTTTTCTACTTCCAAAATCTTCTGCTTTAAATAATATTGAAGCAATCCCTGTCCTCATTTGAAATGCTGTCATCCTTTGCAATTTTTCTTGCTTCTGCTGACTTAACTGCAGAATGATATGACCACAGAAATATTGCCTCCTCCACTGTCAACGAGAACACTTATCCCTGGGAGTAGACACATAGTTGCTGGGACGCCTTAATGCAGACTTGGTACAACATATTGACATTTTTATAAATCAAAGTTTATGTGGAAAAGCAAAGTGGTTTGATTTATAAAAACGTCAGTATAATGATGTTCCACCAAGTTATGCCAGAAACTGTTTAATGGTGATTCTATTTTAATCAATAACCATTGAGCCCAACAGTAAAGCCCTAGTGCTCATCTTCAAATATAAGACCAACGATAACTTCAAGGTAACAGACCTTAAAGAGGATGTACCACTAATGTAGGATACAAGTAGGGATACAATATAAAACTTGGATCACATCATGAAATGTTTAGTAAACATAACCTTACCATAAAATACAGGGGCCACCATGAAATACATGAGATTCACACTACAAGTTGCTCTCATGGTGGCCAAAAACACTGTTGCATGGCAATGTATGATAGAAGTAATCAGATGACTCATTACCTATCTTAGCAGTTCTAAGACTAAATTAATATTCAGGGCCATACTCACCTCAAAACTTAAGTTTTCAAATGCAGACAATTCATTTAGAGCATCTTCTGATTCTAAGACAGTATGGACATT
This sequence comes from Hetaerina titia, assembly GCA_037158775.1. Classification (NCBI taxonomy): domain Eukaryota; kingdom Metazoa; phylum Arthropoda; class Insecta; order Odonata; family Calopterygidae; genus Hetaerina; species Hetaerina titia. The sequence goes on along the minus strand of CM073771.1, from coordinate 31,575,452 downwards.
TCTGCACCACATGATTTGGGATACAGTTAGCACTACCTAAAATGAATCATCATAAAAATGCTGTCAGAGATATAAATATCAACCACAAGTTATAAAAACCTCAATCATATCTGCACAGGATGGTTAGCCCTCAAGTAATAAACAGAGACAGAGTTGAGGATGGACATTGAATTTCATTATTTTTCCAGAGATAAAATCTTGAGTTTCTTAAAACAATTAAATTTATTTTAAGTAGTTTTGGAAGGATTTAATTAATTATGAACTGAAAATAGCTTGGCTTTTTATGACATATAATACTAGATCTCCCATCCTCCATCTTGACAGCATCCTATCAAACTTGTCTGATAGCTAAGCATGGCAAAATTCACTTCAAACTTTCACAGTTATTGTGCCTATTAGACGCCAGAAAATATCACGTTGGTCTTAAGTAGCCCATGAATATTATCCCCTGACACAAAACAGCATCCTTCTTGGAATTCACTCAGTATGAGATCTCAGGAATAAACATACATAAAAACAAACTTGAAATTCTTAATGCATTTCCACTTATACCAACAGCAATTCAGCACTTATTAAATTAATATTAACTATAAATGTCTGAATAATCTTGTAAACTGCCACAGTAATGTATGTATCCCCTCTCCCCTCTTCTCCAATTCCGGATTAGACATTACATTGTTATAAAAATGCAAGTGCTTCTAAAACTACCCACCAGCGAGAACTCTATCACAAAATTATTAAATGTTATCAGTGGAAATCAGAAAAGAACAATGAGTAATAAGGAAATGCTAATGCTTTTGCAGAAAGAAGAAATATTTTCATGACTGATTCACCCAAATTAGGTATCCTAATTTGCATACATTATGTATCACTTATGCCCACAAAATTTTCATTTTCCTCTACTCTTCACATGTGTATTTTCTAGGAATACTGAATATGATGCATGCCATCAGACACCTTTGTAACCATCTCAATAAGGAACAGACTACCTGTTAGATATCTCTCACCCATTGACTTATCATGCATGTGTAACCCTACTGGAACCAATTCTTCCCCCTGCCAGTAGAGCTCTAGTGATTATTGGACTGGAGCAGGGCCTCCAACCACACAAAGGTCAAAATTAAATATATAATAAAATAAGGGACAATGGAGGTTTGGGTCTACAGAACCTGAGATGGATGCCTCTGAATCCATTCATCATGGGACTTCTTCTCAGAAAAATCAATAATGGCCACTTTCATCTGTTTCTTCAGGGATAGAAACATAGCATCTTCAACTTTGAGTAGCCACTCTTCCACATTGCCTCTTGCTTTAAGACCCTGGGAAAAAAAATTATTTTCATATTATTGACAGATAAATCTTGGCATCAACAATTCTCAGTATGTAGTGAACTCTGGCATTCAACTTAAATGGAATAATTGTGTCAATTTTTTAAAATCATCTATTTCATGTGATGAAATTTTTAAGTCTGCAATAAACAAAATATGTATTGCAAAAATTTTTATGAACTTAAATACTTTAAATAGAATTCCTCATTTAGGCATTTTCAAAGGATTTCTCTATCTCTCCCGGGTAGGTTACTGAACTCGCTGAAAGAACATGACTTTTAAAAAAACCATAAGCACTAAAAAACTTCACAACAATAACATAGAGCACTGCATTGATTATCCAATGTCTCATTATTAAATGGACAGATTATCTGTTGGTCTCAAAAAGAGGCATACCCTCCTCGCACATCTCGCATTGTCTTTCCTGACACCTTAATCCAAATGATTGAAAATATTTGAGCAGTGAAAATTATTTTTTCTGATGAATTCAAATTATTTCCTCATGCCACTTACAAGCATACCATTGCACTACAATCAATTTTCTAATGCAATTCTCAATTTTAGTATGATTCCATCAAGCAGCCACACTCAATGCTTTAACTGCTTGGAAAATCTTATTTGCATTTCCTTTGAAAACTTTTAAAAAAGAGTTAGTCACCCATTTAGCCATAAAAGTTATTTGCAAATCTTTAATTGAATGTTAATCAACCAAAAAAGTATTCAATGAAAACAGAGACTATTTGTACTGAATGCTTGGGAGCAGGAAAGACCATGGTATGTTCTATAACATCTATATAGACCATACACCAGCTCTACGCTGATCAGATGCATCAGCAAGAGACAAATTTGAAATAAGTTTGCTATACTACTTTGATAATGTAGAGGGAATGACTGAGTTAAATCTCTAAGCAGATGGATGATAGAGTAATAAATGGTTTTAAAGGAATGAGAATATGGGATATTATAGGTGAGCACGGATTCATGTATGAAACAATGCATGAATATGGCAAAGGGGAAAGAAGTATGCAAGGACAGGGCAGTATGGAGGAAATTAGTGAAAGGAAGTAAGTTTCCAAAAATAACTTAACATCACGCTATTATAACTTTCTATACCCCAAAAGGGATAAGTGTGGTGTCATGGAAGGAAAGAGGGTCATGATTGAGAGGATTAGGGGCTAGGACTGCTGTGATCCCTGAAAGGCCATCTCACAGTGGACCATCAGCCACTGTTGGCCAAATTATAAGGTTATAAGTTGCATGGCCATAGATTGATACAATTTTCCCCTTCATGCTTTCCAGTGTTGCAATACCCATCTTGGTACAGTGTTAGTCAATCATATACATGGCTGTGGCTCATTTTTATTCTCTCCTTTTTAGTATACCTGAAAACTTTTAATGTGGGCAAAATTAACACTTGTTTGTAACTAAGTTTTCCACTAGCATGCACATGGATTTGCATGTCTTTTCAGAGTTTTTGGTGGATATTTTTCCCCTTTTTTTAACCCTTGAAACACCCTTCCTCTTTCCTATCCTTTCCACCTGATACTTGCACCCCCTGCCACACACTTTTTTGGTGGATTTCAGAGATTTTATGTAGATATGATCATGATCCTGGTTGCCATCAAATAATTTACCCACAGGATGATACAATATTTTCTTTTATAATTAAATTTAGCATTACCTTCATCAAATTTCATGAGTAAGGAATTTGTAAAAAAAATATGAAAAAACAAACCGAACCAAGGCCAACTCGTTCCCCTTCTGGAGAAATCATGGCCACAATCTCAGTGGTCAAAGCCACTTTACCATCAGGAGTATTAAGGGTTCCAAATTCCAGTTTAGCAATGGCATCAAAACATTTCCTTAGATGTGGCTGGACAGCATGGGGATTCTTTGTCTGTAAAAAATGAAAACTAATGCATTATTAAAATAACAGTGGTCAATTAGAAAATAATTACACATAGAGCAAATAAAAAATAGCAACTGGTCCACTCAATCCATAGCTTTGTGAGAATAGATAGGAATGGCCAAGACTATTGCCAACCTGACTCAGGTTGAAACTGTGCAAGACCATGACATACTCTATGATACACAGTTTACATTTTCCTTCGTAGCAACAAATGCATCTTTCCAAACGGTTGTATTAAAAAAAATGTAATATTTCTTTGATGTATATTATGGCTTATGAGTGATTTTATAGTTACATAAGCATTACGGAATAATTGATAATGTGAATGCTTAGATGAAAATGGCTTTCTTAGCCATTGGAATAGACATACTTCAATTACATAAGATATAAACTCAAAGTCCAATGCAGTAGAATCTTGCTATATGTAACATTTTTGAAGATATTCAGACTTCTGAATGTACTAAACAGTAAATATGCAGTCCAGGGTTGACCTATGCATAAAGGCAATCTTAATGTGGGTAGCATAACTTAATGGCATAATTATGATAGCATAACTTAAGGAAATAATAATTTGAGATGCAAAAAATTACTGCTATCCATTCCATAGCCCACTGTTCATAATGATCAGCAAAATCTCTTTTTCTGCTTCAGGGGTGGTAGATTTTTTCAGTGGTATCCTAATGCCTACTTTGTGGAGAGAACTTAAAGTAGGTATGTCGTCTGTTGGATGGAGTGTTTAACTGTGGACTCCTTTGCTCCTTTCATTAAGAGTATGTGAATGTCGATGGAGGGATCCACTCCACACTTCCTCTATTCCCATCCAGCCGTAATGGTGCAAATGACCTCAACTGTCGATTGCCTCCCCTGATGACTACTACAACCTTTCATTCTGTCAATATTATGAAATATATTTTCAATGAATGAGAAAATAACTTACCTGAGCCAAAATTTCTAACAGTTCTTCATTGGACAGGAAGTAAAACCTTGGGAAGACAACTCTCTTGGACTCTAAATATGCCTCTAAGCATTTCATTATCTGATCCAGTAAATTATTATTCATTTCAAATAAATCCAAGAGACCAGGCTTGATACAAGCTTGCATGGCAAGAGGGATCTGGGGGTGATATTAAAATTAACCATTAGTTATCTATTGAGAGTTTTTTTTAAGAAGACTTGGTACATCATGAAATAACAAATATAAATCCTTGAAGAAAACCCTCAAAAATAACTTCATGCACATAACTAAACCAAAGGAGAGAAAACCATGGGCAATTAGGCATGGAAAGAGTTTAGGTTTATCACTAGTAGGCAAAAATACTGCATGACTCCAAATCACATGGCTTCTTTCTCTCAACAATTACTGACCTTAGGCTATATTTTCTTTAATTATTATTTTTTCATGCATGATTAAATGAAAATGAACTATGAGTTCTCTTACACAGGTGGTGTAGCCATGTCCCCAAGCATCAACGATATCATTTTCCAATAGCATTTATGAAGATTGTCCACTATAATTTTTATTTCAATGAGTACCATGTTGGAAAAAATCACTAATTTCCATTTTAATCCTTTTAACTTTTCTAAAATAAGCATAAATTATGTTTCACATGTATGTGGCATGTACTAACATGTGAATGTACTAACCAGTCAACTCTAAAACCAGAGTAGTACATACATTTTCTGTCCAAAACAAGATGAGATTCTTTGAATACATATTTGATTTTATTAGTTACCCTTCCCTTTAATCATGCCTATTTCCTTCAAATTATAGACTTTGGCTGCCTGTACAATACTCACAATGTTTTTTCCAGCTTTCAAATGCCACCTGGAATACTTCTTTTGGGATAGCCTTCAAGTTTGTGGTAGAATTTTGTTAGATGTCTTCAATAGTTTGAAATTGGCATCCTTTCAAGATGGATTTCGACTTGGGAAACAGGAAAAAGTCTACTAGAGCAATAACCGGAGAGTAGGGTGGCTGGGGATCACTGGTGTGCTGTTTTTGACCAAAAACTCAGCAACAATCAATGATGTGTGCGCCAGTGTATTGTCATGATGAGAGCATCAAGACTTGTTCTTCCACATTTGTTGTCTCTTCCACAACATGGCCTGCCTTAACCTTCTCATAAACTCTATATATATAGCTGACCATTGGGGACATATTCATAATGAATAATCCCTTCTCAATTGAAGAAAATGATCAACATTACCTTGATGTTTGATCGCGACATCCAAGCTTTTGTGGGTCTCAGGGAAGATGGCCCTGTGAAGACTGGGTTTTGGTTTCTATATCATAACCATAAACCAAAGTTTCGTCACCTGCGATGATTGTTTTTGAGAAATTTTGGTCGTCATTTGAACAATAGAGCAGCTCTTGGCTGACAAGATGTTTTTGCCTGTCTGATCTGTTAACACTCCTGGCACAAATTTGGACACGATGCCCTGCATGCCCAAAATTTCTGTGAAAATGGTGAAACATGATCCAAAACTAATTTCAACTTCATTGGCAATCTTCCTGACAGTTATGCACACGAAATTATTCTAACATTTGACATAGGCGTCGTTTGTTGACATCGATGGTCATCCATTCCTCGGTTCTTCATCGGTCAAGGTTTGTCCAGACTGGATGCAGTTATACTAATGAAAACACTGTGCCCAACTAATAAATTCATTGCCAAATTCCTCTTGAATTCTTGCATAAGTTACACTTTTCCTGAGGCTAAAACAACACAAAATTCAATGCACACAGGCCGCTTCTCTAACACCTTCATTCTCACCAACACAAGAATTTGTACAGCAAGCGTGTGCAAGCTCAGACAAGATTCACTGTTGTGCAGAGACACTGTTTAAGTCAATTAAGGGCTATTATTGAACTGTCATGTACTCTTGAGATTTCAGCTAAAATTCGGATATCATGCACATTAAAAATTATTCTTCAAGAATGATCTTTGAACATTAGAACACAATCACCATAATAGAAAGGGTGGATATTATCTCATTCAACAATTTAAGTGCTCAAACTAAATAATGGTCTGTCCACGATTTCTTTACTAACCACGATTCACGAGCTCTTTACTAACTTTCACATGTGATCCAGGACAATTGTCTCTCATTATATCCCATGCATCTCATATACTAAATCTCTTCTTTGTTTTAGAAAATTGATAATTTTCTATTTTTAAGTTCAAATTGTCATTATACTGAATTGATCACACAAGAAATTTTATCATTTTCATACTTCAAAGGAAACTGATTTGTACATGGAATAAACTACAAGAGTTCCTTTGAGCACTATTTCTGTATATAGAGGATATGTTTTAAAAAAACAGCACACTATTTGATGATATTTAAAAATCGAGACACACATGCTAATAAATAAAATTGTGAAAATTTCTTTGTTGGATTATCTTGCTTATTCAATAAGAAGGAATTTCACAAGATCAGGAGTTCTAGTTAATCTTTGTAGTTTTTCATTAATGCAACTTAAAGTGTAGCCCACTGTGTTCAGCTCAACATCATATCTTATTGTGTTGAATCATTTGAGATTTGTTTGAGAAAATATCATCTACTTTTTGAAAACAAGTTGTTCTCAATGTATAAAATCCTGGAATTTATTCAGTGCATATTGAGAACTAAAAAACATACAACCATCGTCTGTTGTCACAACTTTTTAGTGATGATACATGTTTCATAAAACCTCTCATCCCCAGATCCAGTATCTACGGCTTCATCAATGTGTGGACTCGAAATCAGAATCACATTGTTTCTTTATTTTGGAATACAAAAGACAATAGTATCCTCCTTCCACAATTTTATTTGATTGGTCTGTCCTTAATTATTATACCTTTCTTTAGTCTAATAGTACTAAAGTACAAAGAACATGGTGTGTACCAGCATATTTTTTGGAGAAGATTATTTACTAAAACTCCACAAGTTAGAGGAAAAATTCATGAGGTAGCATGAATGATCAAGGTGTAGTTTTGAGATAGAATCTGCAGACACTTGAGTACTCTTATATTTGAAGAACTTAAACACTATTAAAATCAACTAAAGGAAGTGGGAGGAGGATACCTGGAGGAAGAAGTTCTCATATAAAACTATCCATTCTCCATGGCTTGTTTAAATATGAAAGACTATCTCAGAGATTACGTGAAAAAGATCAATTAAATAATATTTTGATACCACAAAGCTGAATAAATAATTTAAAACTAAGTACCTTTGCTGCATTCCTCATTATTTCTTTCCATGACTTATCCACTACCAGGAACATTTTTGATTCAGCTGGCAACTGACGCTGAATATCAGGAGCAGAAAATATGGACTCTAGATAGAGCCAACTTTGTTGACAATTTAGCCATTCTTCCTACAGAGATTAGTTAGAAATTAGAAAAATTAAAACAAAACTAAATCGCTAGAGCTGTATATTATTTATTTCAAATGAGTCGAAGAACTATTTGAGTTACCTACCAGAGTTTTGGAGAATAAATCTAACTTGTTAGTCCACTCTTCTACTCGGAATTTCAAAGGCCCCACATGCTTAGAGCTTGCAATGGTACTGATATTAATGTGACTTTCATCTAAAACAGCTTGAATTTCCTCAACTCCTCCTAATATATACACATCTTTGGTGTCTTTATAAGGCAAAACATTAAACTCCAATGACTTCCATGCATCTTCTACCTAATGTCAAGGAAAACAATAGGCATTTCACAAGTCCGATGCTAAAAATAATATGTGAAATGAACTTATCCTAAAGCAGTATCAGTATTCACTACATGGTGATTAATCCATTCCATGTGCGATGAAATTATGCCCTAAAGATATAATTATCATTTGATACCTTCTTCAAAATTCCTTCCAAACTAGCCTCTGAGCTGGCCTGACCAGATATTTCCTCCAGCTCAGTTTTTTTACTAAATGCATTCAGCTCTTCCAGTAATAGCAATGTGAGAGTTTCTTCAGGTCTAAACTTGTAGTCCAAAACATTTTCAACTTTTATCCAATGACGAGACTTCAGAGCTGGATTTCTCAAGTTTGATATTACTGGAAGCTAAAAAACCAGAGCATGAGAGTTGAAAATGTATTCCTCATGTCTTATTACTTATAATTAATACCATCATACCTTATCTTTCATTTTTTCGACATTAGCCCTTAGCTTTGGAACAATCAAATTCTCAGGTAAGCCTTTCTCAAACTGTTGGACATGCTTTAAGTGCTTGTATGTTATGGTGGATATTTCTTCAGGGTCCAAAGTGTGAAAATTTTGAACATTCCACTGATCGGTTCGTGTATTCCATTCATCAACACTACTCCATAAAAGTTGACGAAGGTGAACATCATTAATAGCTTCATCCAAAACATCATACTTTGTTACTTCAACCTGTACAGAAATAAGGATAATTGTATTGGACATCAGTAAAAGAACTCTGTAATAAAATGTCAACAAATTTTCACATATATATTTTTATTTCAGAATGTCTCCAGTTTCACTGTGGGGATTCAGATTTCTCTGCATTACCTGATGATAATGCACAACAAGGAAATCTTGTTTAGTATATTCAAACATTTTAATAGAAGATCAAGTGAGCATATCCTTATTGATCCAAATCAATGAATTGAGGTCAGATTAAATTTGCACATCTTCCTCAAATTCACAAATAAATTAATGAGCATTAACAATGCCTTTTGGACAAAAGATACCTTGACCATTAATTTTACACAGGTGACATTTATGGGAGAGTGGGCCATCTAGAATTGGTAGTTTGAAATGGCGTGTAGATAATTACGTCATATCAAAAATGTTAACTTTTAGTAGAACGACTGATAAGAGCGTAATAATTTCTACAGGAACTTCATATTTACGTGTGAGGCCAAAAGGGAGCCTGAGAAACATTTAAAAAATGAAAACTGTGAAGTATTACAAGATGGAAGGGTAAAGACAAGACTAATAAATATAATCAGATGTGATTGGTACCTAACAAGGCAAACTCTCAAATAAAAGCAAATCATCAATTATAGACTTACCATTAATGGTCATGCCCTCATTATACCACACTCTCTGTACTTGAAACCTGAGGAATGTGTGAAAGTGAATTTAAACTTCTTCAATAGTCCTACACTGCCATATGTCAACAGAAATGTCCAGGTATGGGCTACCTATGAGTCCTTGAGCCAGGACTTTTGATACACACTTTCCATTTTCAGCTTCATGAGAGCAATTCTAAGATTTGGTCAATATAGAATAAGTGAAGCGTTGGTTGCAACCAAAATTTATTAATGGTACTCTAAAAATGAGAGTCAACAAATTTGACTGCGTCACTCGAGGCATATATGAAAAATTATGGCAACAGTGGCAGGAAATGTAATTAGACAATGCTAATCATGGTTTCAAACCATTTACATAATGGTGGAAGAAACCTGAGGTATGTGGATGTGTATGTACACTAATATGAATGTGATGAAACATTGATATATGTTACTTTATAAGTTACCTTAGGAAGTAAATGTACTTTAAAAGTAAATGTTAGGTTAGATTAGTAGCAGCAATAATTTGCTATAAACTCCACGTAGACTCATGATTAATGTTACATTTTTGATAAGAATTGGCCAAGAATTTGCATTCAGTAATTAATTACAATTTTTCCATGAAAATCCTTAATATAATCTTCAGAGTTTGAATATGCATTTAGAATGATAGAAATATCAATTGCAATCATTATATCATAATCATACAGAAAGCAATTTATCCTAATAACAAAAATGAAAAGTAAATGTGTCCATGCAGAATATATGATAAATTATGGCAAAAAACTGAGCATTGACATAAATCCCCAAATTGCCCCTCAGGACATCAGCTTTCAGCAACAGAATAGAAGCTGTTTAGAGTTATATTTAGAGAACTTTTATTCTGAGTCTGTCCTCTGCCCTTTTTGTCATAAAGAATAGAAACATCCCTGTGCTTGCGCTCTCATGAGACTCAACATTCTCTGTGGTGGTGACACCAAAATCACCAGCCCTACACCACCTAGGCTTCTTGTGAGATACATTCTGGCAATGGAAAATTTTGGGTGAAGAGTACAATAGATGGTCTTGATTTCCGTCATCCTCAAGTCAATGTTTTGTAACTTATTACATTTTGCTTCTAGCAACCAAAGGTGTAAAGCAGTATCAGAACTGCAAATATAACTGTAATGAGATCTTTGTACCTGACAGACAGAACTCCAGATGCACCTAAGAGTCTAGTTGAATTTAATGGGGGTCTTTCCTTCACTATTTTTACCACCTGCTTTCAATGGTGGGGAATACCTAGACTCTAGTACATCTATTTCAAAATAACATTAACAAAATATAATAAAAATAACATTTTGGTCAATTAGTGGAGTGCCTTCCTTGTTTCCCTAAGTCCAGACAAAAATATAACAAAAAGTATCACTGAGTTAATATGGAAAAGAGTGCTTAGTTAACATGTAAGAAGGAAATGGAGATAATCTGTGCATTGAAAAGAAATAAAAGGTTTGCATAGATGCCAAGAAGTTCACAAATGTGTGAACTTCTTGGCATCTATCAAAACTCTTAAACCACCTATCTAAAAGTCATGGACAACTAAATAATTAAATTCTTACAACAAAAGGAAAAACTTTTTGCGTAATGGAATTACTGCAACACAGTATGCTTTGACCAATTTGAGGAAATATGGCATCAATATTTTGTATTGCATCCATTCAAGGAATATTTGAACCAGATTAATGCTAATGAAAATCATTACCTTAATTGTTTTTTGATAACCCTTGAATTCATTTGCCTTCCTTTTGCATTCTATAAGTTTTTCATTCAGCTCATTCAACATTAATTTCACTTCTTCAGGATTGGAGGTGATGTCAATAAGCATAGGTTGCTATAAATAAAAAAGTAATGTCTAAGAAAAGATTTTTTAAGAAAATAACAATATACAGAAGAGATTATAATTTTTCCTTACCATGATAGCCACTTTCAAGTCAACCACTTCACTAATTAGATCCATTATATCTCTGTTAAGTTGATCATTGAACTGAACAATTATTTTATCTTTCTCACCTATTTTTGCATCAACCATATTACGGAAACTGGCTAATGTTACACCAAAACTCTGTCAAGAAAAATGCAGTTTGATTGGCATTATAAACCAATATTCAGTTTTGATTAGCAGATATATTTATGTACCTATGATAAACATGGACATAATATTGCAACTGGAGGTAGATGAATATATTTACCACATAACAAAAATCAGTACTTAAAAACTATTCAAAATGTATTATAGATAATTGACATTTGTGCTGAAATATATCATACTTTCTTGTTTTAAATTATAAACAAGATCACTTCTTATTGCCTAAAGTTACTTGCCCAGTTTCAACTGGGCAAGTAACTGGATGTAAGCTGGCAAAGAGTTTTGGAAAAAACTCAGAATGCATATATCTCATGCATCAATTTTATCCATTGACATATTGTTTAGTTTTATAGGATAAAATGAAACTAATTATTATTTCAATTAAAGATACCTTACCACATAATTAGCTAGATCATCAGCTGAACAAGGAACTTCAAATCTTCAATTATATCATAAATTTCTTTTGCATACTCCATTTCATGCTCCATATCATCAACCTATAATAAAATAAAGGAGGTTATTCTGATGTCTCCTTCAGCACTCTTCTGAATGCCTACATACAAAAAAATGTAGTCTACATACCCTTATCAATTCTTTGTCCAAAAATTCTAAATACTCCACGTAATCAACAGTGGTTTTTGGTGGAACATCTAAGTATGCTATCGCATCCATTACTTCAGATGTCAGAGAATCAATTTTAGTCTTGCCAATCCTGAAATCGATTTCAATGACATAAATGTGATTGTCGATATGTGCGTATGTATGAGGCCTGTCCGGAAAGGATCCAGCCATGAAATATGTATTTTGAAAAAAATAGCCAACCTAGAACAATAAGGACTAATGAAAGCAAGATAGCTAATTATGGTATGGTCCGAAGACCGTAAACCACCTAAGTCCTTTTTTGGAATGCTCATTAGCTACCTCTTCACATTCTCTTTTATCTCGTCAGTGTCAACAATGTTGTGCTGCAGTTGCTGGGGACTTGATCCAAGCCACAATTGATGACCCAGGTTTTCTAAAAAAAGATCATAACTGAAGATGAATCATGGATCTAGGCTATGACCCTGAAACAAAAGTCTAGTCTTCCCAACAGTTGGTTGACGTAATAAAGGAGAATGCAATAAAATGCAGAAGATGACCATTCCAAAAATGGACTTTGTTGATTGTTTTGGAAATAGAAGAGAGGCTGGAATAAGTGTGTCAGGTCCCAAAGGGAGTAATTTTAAGGGGACTAAGGTCTCATTGTTCTGGGTAGGCTATTTTTCTGGATAGTTCCAGGACAGACCTCATATATTTTATGCAACGATATTGAATTAGTTATTACTAAAAGAAAATTTTACCATTGTAAAACACTATTTACTGCCTCCAACAATCTTTGAGGAGATGGTACAGTGATCTTTTTGAAAGTTTCAAACTTTAGGAGAAATATGCCAATGTGCTGATGGTCTTCAGTAGCTTCCAAAATAGCCTGTTGTTCATTTATATTGCTAAGCATTTCCTTAAAAAATTCAGGTTCTTCATGCAAAAAAGAAAAGAAGGATGTTATGATGATTAGTATATATTGTGTTAATTCAATAATTTTCTGAAATTATGGTACCTAAATGTATACTAAACATAATTAAGATATCATTAGTTAGTTATTTTTGTTGGGGAGGTGACTGACAGCTAAGGTCATTTGCTCTATTAGGGATGAGTGGAGAGAAACTCGGCATCGGCATTAGCCTACTCTTGCCAAAAGGCGCCAAGGGGTCCACAGTTTAACATCCCATCAGACGGATGTCAAACTCACTCAAAATGCTCTCCACAAAGCACTTCAAGTAGGGATTGGGATACCATTGACAAACATTTGTTGTCTCCAGGATTTGAACCTGGCCCTTTGCAGTGGGAAGCCTGTATGTTAGCCTCTGCACCATCCCAATCCACATTTAAGATATCATGATTTCACATAGTTAACAACAATAAAATATGTTCTCTAGGGAGTGCAACAGGATTGTATATTACTATTTTTTGCAAGATATATCTGGAGAAAATGGTAAGGGATGCATGATAACCTTACTTCAAAAAATAAAACAAGGGTACATCAATGCAGTCTTAAGATATTTATATATTATATATTAATATTATATTTTTATCCTATTTAAGTCAGTCTTGAATTTTAGATGTGACCATTCTTTTATATTTTATTTGAAAAATGTCCAAGGAGTATAAGAAAATTCCCAGACTTCTCCATACTCAAAAAATTCCATTATGTTGCATTTCAAGTTTATCATGTTATCACAGTACACTGCACCATTATTTAGCAGATAGTAGCGGATAAAACTTCTAGTGCTACTGCATACATTTTTAGGATTTCAAATTAGTATTTGTTCACTATTACTACACTTTTCTTGCTCCACAATTAACCCAATGGGTGGGGAATAAGGACAAGTGGCTCAACCACATCTTCATTTCCTTTTCAAAAATTTCAAACTTTGTAAAATTCTAAACAGCTGACATGCACGTGGGAATATAGTGTTTAAAAAAAAAGTAATTTCTACCTCTCTGTTCTTTAATATCCTCATATTGGGTTTTTTCATTTTCTGCAAAAAACTGTCTTATCAAGTCATACTTGGCCAGTAACTCATTTGCACAATCAAAATTCAGTTTCAGAAGGGAGTCAATTCTGTTTCTTAATTCACGTAAACTGTCATCATTTTTCAAGATATTTTCTAGGCATGGCCCTTGTCCTATTAGCCGTTCTTCTAATTTGCCATTTATCATTGGTCTGAAACAGAGGGTTACTCAAGGATCAATAAATGGAAAAATACGGCGAAACATAGCTGTAAGAGGTGCAATGCACAATAGGTTAAAAAAAGAAATTAAATCCTTAAAATTTATTAGCATGAATTATTTATAAATGTAGAGAATCAAGCTTTTTATTGCTATAAATATATACTTACTGTGTGTATGGTTCAGAGATTGGATTATTTAACAAAGGTTTAATACTTGTGACAGTTTCAGCCCACTTATCTATTACCATATTTATTTTGGCAGAAAAATCTTCTTTGGATGGCACCAAATAAATGGATGAAGAATCTAACAACACATCTACTTCAAATAATGGTTGCTGAAAAATTTTAATATACATAAAGGAATTTGAATAAAAAGGACTTCATTTATTTATTTGACCGAATACCTTTGACCAGTATGAGAATACATTTATTAAATTCTGCACTAACTCTGACCATCTAAAGATTATACAAGGAAAAATCAGGGGGAGAATGCATTAAAACACCCCAAAGACAGGTTAATGGAAAAATTTGTGATTAAAAAAACATGGTAGAGTGCATGACAGAGTAAGGATAAAAGTATCATGTAAAAAGAAATACCTCTTTGCAAATGCAATAAACTAACTAGGCTCAATGCAAATGTAAAATAACTAGGTTGAAGTAATGAGGATACTAAACTAATTTTAAGTACATGGAACAATCTATGAGAAGGCAATAAGCAAAAAAATGGATGGCACTTAAAAAACAAAATTTACTGCAAACTTTATTTGAAATAATTATGTATTATTATTTTTAGTACTCTACTGTTTAAGGTAGGTTTTCAATAGGTAGAGACTATACAATGTTACAAAGATTCCCTATTAGGGAAAAAACTGAGAAAAAGTGCCGTCGAGCTCCACACAACACTCCTGCCATACTCCAACCCCTCACGTAAATGGTGCAAAATCCCCTTCTCAAACTCTTTGTCCTATAGAATTGCCAACATTCTACCTAAGGATAAATTCCGTGTTTCATTTTACACCCCATTTTCCATATCCAAAGCACTCTGCTTAAACAAAGATAAATTCGACGTCGAAAAACAGTGTGGTGTTTATGAATTAAAGTGCCAATGTAATGCGACTTATGTGGGACAGACTGGACGAAATTTCGCCACACGCATCAATGAGCATCGGAAATGTTATGCGTTAGGCAGCACCACATCCATCTTTGCCACCCACCTCTTGGAGAAGAACCATTCCCCGGATTTTGAATTTAAGCCGTTGCATAAATTCGAAAAGAGCAAGAAATTGGACGCTCTCGAGAGTTTAGAGATTATCCAACGGAGAAACCAGAAGATAGAGCTACTTAACGACATTCAGTTCCTCTCTTGCCCCTCCCCACTTTTGTCTATTAACTTCCCTCAGTGACCATTATGGCGACACCTCCCTCCCCCCCCCCCCGAAGAGTGAGCTGCCCGTACTTCGGGGGGTTCCATTGGTTTTTCCTGCCTTTCTTTGTATGACCTTCCCACCCGCTCCCTCCTCCCCTGCCACCCCTCCTTGGTATATATATCCTTTCTCCCTGTACTCTCCCTCACCTGAAGATGATACAGTGTATCGAAACCATGGTCGGCAATAAAGTTTTAACTGTGGAAAATTGCAACAAAGTTTTCATTATGTCTCGATTCCACAATATCACGCCTGATTCTTCACTTTTCGTAAGATACATTTCCTTGCATCTCCTAACAGAACACAACCTGACATCTGACACTACAATAAGTCCCTCTTTAATGCTGCATACTTCCTCCCTCCCTTCCATCCAACATGCCTATTCTATTTCTGCCTCTTCCTCATTTGCCTAACATTTTACACTCTACCACAGCCTTCAATGTACCATTTTAAATTTGAACATAAGAGCACGGGGGTCAGTTTGTTTCCCTGTGCCACCTATGATTTTCCTAGAAGATCCAGTATAAAAAAAATCACACAGCTTGGGTGAACCTGAAGGTGTAGGTGAATGTAATAATAAAATTTTTTTCAAGGATGGATTTTACAGTGGATGGGATTATATCTATATGGGTCTAACTTCAAAACAATATTGTTAATGAGCATGTAATGCAAGTAGCCCCCTTGCACTACGCAAATGCTTACCAAAACTTCAACTGGGTAGCTAGCTATGTTAATGAGGATGAGCAACAGAGGAAACAACTCATAATTTTACATTCTCATGTAAAATACCTCCACTAATGCTGAGATAACAAAATTAAAAATTATATTACAATATAAAGTATCCAATAAGCCTTTGATATGTACAATTGGAGACAGACAACAGGAAAAGAAATTAATAAATTTATTACCAATTCAGAGGCATCCTTCTGTTTTTCTGACATAGGTTTATCAGCTAACTCCACATATGCATCCTGTTTTGTTTTATCAGAATTATTCTCACTATTTTCAACACTTCCATTATCTTTATTTTCCATTAAATTCACTGAATGCTTTTGCAGAGTACTGACGATTTCATCCAACGAGTTCACCATAATCATTACTAGCAAGTTTATCAGGTAATAGTCTGTTAGATTAATAAAACTGAAAAGTAAAACGGCATTTTCTATTTTATATGCACTAATTATATGATGATATGCACTGTAATAAAAAAAATAAGGTTAGTCGCATTCTCTCTAATTAAATTAGATTATATACATTCATATAAATCTACTTTTAAATTTTCAGCCTCAATTTACTTTGCGGGTCATCACTAGGTCATGTACATGAGGAGTAAGAATACTGGCTATTAGTTAAGTATTAGAGTAAAACTGAAAACATTTCATCACTAAATGTTTGTTTTAGTGAGAGAGTCAGCAAAAAAGCTCAAATGCATACTTTGAGTGCATACAATGAGTTCTAATTCATGGCTATATTTTACTATATGTACATTAACTGGAATTAAACACTATATTTTGAGTATTGACTTGATTAGAATAGCTTAGGAGATGACATATTAATAAATTAACTTAACTAAACCCAAAAAAAGGAAATCTCAGTGCAACATCTGAATTTAGCTATTTATTCTAACTGAAAAATTTAATGTGATTTATTCTACTTGAAATAATTATAACTAAAGCAATATGATATCAGAGATGGGCAAATTCTTGCAGGATATTGAAATAATGAATAACCACATCTTTAAAGACTACAGAGATTTTAGCTGTCATTCACCAAGCAAAAGATTTTCTAGCCAGAATTTTCTATTTTCAAAAACTTTTTGCAGTGCATGTGGGGCTATTTAAAAGTTAATGTGGTGCTCATGAAAAATCAAAGGCTTGCCAAAAGTTCTAATAACTGTCATCACCTTCTAACTAGTCACTTTTAGAAATCAATAAAATGATCCCAATGCTGAAACCATTTTGGTGGTTAACATTACCCAAAAGTAAAGTTATAAGCCCAAGTATTAGTAGTAGTAAACATAAAGTTACCCAAAAATAAACTTTACTTTTTGGTAATGTTCAGCCACTAATTTGAATTCCCCTCTCAATATTTTTGAAGATGGAAGAAAGGACAATAACTCAAAAATTAGTCAAGTATTACAGTGCTATAGAAGGATGAGCTTAGAAAAATGGAGAGACTGTTCTGAGGGTAGAATACAAAACTAGAGCAAAGGAAGTGTTACTGACATAATGATTGGGATAAGATGAAGTAGCTGGCTTCTAAAATCATCCATGTTATCACACCCATGCACACCATACCCAAATGTCAAACATTCATTGAGTGTGGAGCGTAACCTGTGAACCAGTTATTTTAGGATATATGCATGTTTTCAGATGTGTGGCATGGAAAATTATCAAAATCTTACACCCTGGGAAACTCAAATCATACAAGTGGCAAAAAAAACTATTCTATCTTTAAAAGCATTAGAACAAGAATGAAAGCAAGCATGATGAAATACTAAAAGAAGAGGATGCTAGAAAGTGTGAGTCCTGAGGCCTGTTTCTCAAAGTAACAAGTAAGATTACAGATCCTTGTTATTTGTATATACGAGGGTGGTCCCATAAGTACCCGACCTGACCTAGAGATGGCGGTAGTTGTTCGAAAAATATCACTGTATTAGAAAGTATGCAATTTACAAAACATGTTTCAAGTTTGAAGATGCTAAGTTGTTTAGTATTTGTTTGGCAGCCATTAATAGTGAACGTCCTCAGTGAATTTTTTAAAATGGAGATTATTGGTCATTGTTATGTGACACAATACTTTTATTTGAAAGGCCTCAGCCCAACCAATATAAAAGCAGAACTGGATTCTACTCTGAGTGAGTCTGCTCCTTCGTATACAACAGTTAAATATTGGGTAGGAGAGTTTATACAAGGCCGTACGAGCTGTCAAGACGAGTATTGCATTCGTCGACCAAATGAGATGACTCTAGAAACAGTGAAGAACATCCACAAAGTGATACGGGATGATCGTCGACTGAAAGTGTCCGAGCTAGCAGACAGAGTAGTCATTTTAAAAAGTGTGGTACACCACATATTGACTGAAAATTTGGACATGAGAAAGCTGTGTGCAAGATGAGCACTGCATTTTCCCACACTCAAGCAAAATCAGTGTTGTAAAGATGTTTCAATTGAGTGTTTAGCAAAGCTTCATAGCAACAAAGCAGAATTTTTGCACCATTTCACAACCATGGATGAAACATGGGTCCATTGCTTCATGCCCGAGATAAGGGAACAATCAAAACAATGGGAGAACCCCATGCAATACAAATATTGCAATGGCCAAAATTCATGAATTTTAGTTTGAATTGCTACCTCATGCACCCTATTCATCAGATTTAGCCCCCTCGGATTATTTTCTGTTTGAAAACTTGAAAAAATGGCTCAGTGATCAAAGATTTTCCAACTGTGAAGAATTGATGTCGGCAGTTAATGGCTATTTTGAGGAGCAAGACAGTTCTTATTATAAAAAGGGTATCGAACTTATTGAAATCACTGGGAAAAGTAAAAAGAGCTGAAAGGAGATTTGTTGAAAATAAATACATTTTTTTCTGAAATTTTTGTTTTTTCTTTGTTTGGTCAGATACTTCTGGGACCACCCTCATACAGAATGCTGATGGTAGTAAAAGTTGTTATTTACCTAAATTAGGCAGTATGTGAGGTTGAGTTTTATATTGCGGTTTTGACATTTAGATATTACTTTTGTTGGAAGATTTGTAAATCAACTTGTTGCCTTGAGAAACTGACCCTGGACTTCAATGCATTTTCCCACTATACCCCTACATTTGTCCCAAGTTTCAGAAGAGATAAATGCTCTTTGAACCCATACTTGAAGGCCTGAGGTCTGGTTTCAAGTTAATGATGAAACTTACATTTTATACAACTTTGGCAAATGGAAATGAAAATAAATTAAAATTAATAAGTAAAAAAGTCAACAAACCAAGACAGTCTATAGCAGTATGACCGCTTGTTAGCTTGATGAATGTATGACATTTTTTCTTTTTGTTTAGATTTTGGAGGTGGACCTATAAAAAAAGAGCAATTATAATTAGTACATTGTTTTTTGAACAGCCTTATGAAAATGCATGCTGTAATTATAAACCGAATCATAATCAATACAAATAACAGAATCCTGAAATAAGGAAGACTACTGCATATTGATGTATACAACTCTGTTTGCGTTTAAAGAATAAATTTAACATTAACATTTAATATTCTTTTTTGTCACTTAATAACACTTTTTTCACTTTAGTGAAAATCCTACGGACGTGCACAATAATGTAAATGGACTAGTCGACACAAACACAGAAACACATAAAAGAGGGACTCACTGGGTCTCGAATTTTTGGTGGTGCAACCACCTTTCTCAAGAGGAGTTAGGAACAGAACCTTCTTTTTTCTGTTCTGGTTCCAGTTCTGTTTCTAACTCCTCTTGAGAAAGGTGGTTGCACCACCAAAAATTCGAGATATACATGTATATATAACAAAAAAGAATATTACTTGCAATTTTATATCACAAGAAATAAACATGTAATAAAAAATATTAAAAACCTATGTATAAAAGAGCTTAATGAAGGAAACATTTTGGAAATAAAACTTCTTAATACCACATCAAAATAAATAAGGACACAATAAGAAGATAAATAAAAGGAAATGGGCCAAATTGACACATTTCAACCATTAAAATTGCTTGCCTGAGACTTACTTTTCAAAAGTATGAATCAATTAACAATTAATTTTAGCATCCTTAAACTGGGTCCTATCTTCAATTATGGGAGATTTTCCTGGAATTCCCTATCAAAGAGCTATACTATGTGATTTTTCAGGTACCAGAAGCTTCTGGTTAAATCCAGGTAATTCAGAGAAATTAATTAGCTACCCTATCCTGAATTATTTCAAGTGTAATAGGACAAGATTACATTTACCTCCAATTAAAGTAAATAAAAATTATTTTTGAAGATACTATCAATTTTGTAATGCAAAGGAACCTGCCCTAACAACTAACTCAGACAACCACCTTCCATAATGATTCCTTTTTACAGGCACTAATTAATACTCTGTGAGAATCACTGACCTTTCATTGCTAGCAATGATTATCCCTTTTTACTTCCTGGCAGTGCTGTCACATTCTAGTACAATGCACCTATTTCACCCAACCCTGTAAACTTTCAATGTTCTATCTTCTAGCACTACAAGTTTCACCATGCTTCTTTTGCCTTATTTGTTTTATGCCTCAGTTTACTCTTGAACCACACACACACATATATATATATATATATATATATATATATATATATATATATATATATATATACATATACATATATATATATATATATATATATATATATATATATATATATATATATATATATATATATATATATATATATATATACTTCCATCGACCTGAATTTATATTTATCTCGTCTGTAATCCATGGTTACTTTGTCCTTTTCCATTTTACTATTCTAAAGGTTCTTTTGCAGCTTTCAATAAACAAAGGCAGTCCAGAAAGTAACCTCCCTTATGCTATAAAAATACACTGGAGTACCTGTAGATACAGAAAATTTATTATTTTTACCTGAAAACTACATAACTCTACTATTTTATACAAATTTGCCAATCAGATTTAAACATTTGCCATATCTCTGAACTAGTTTTCAAATTCCTTCATAATAAAATTCTGCCGCCTGAGATTGAAGTCAAGCGATGACAGCATCTTGAAGTTTCTCGTCAAGACGAGCACAAAACATGTAGTAGTCTAACTTTTCAGTTGTGTTTCCATGCAACAGAATGATAGAAATCAGTGGAAAACTTTCTAAAGATTTCAGATAACGTAAAACATGGGTTTTCATGAACTTTTCATCAATTTTCAGGTGCAGTTCATTGTTCATCACAGATGGGTGGCCAATTCTATCATCATCATGAACATTTATGTTCACTCTTCAAGGAACAATAACACTGACGCACAACTCTGTCACTCATCACATTTGGTCCGATGAAAGTCAGTAGCCTTGAAGTTTTTTTTCAGTGAAAACCTTTTCACTCAAAACTTCACAGTTGGTGGGAATTTTGATTGTTTTGTTCATTTTGACTTACTTTTGTACACAAATGGCAAGCGGCACAACCTTCCAACCACTGCAGCTGAAGGCATACTCACTGGGTACGTCAATACAGCAAATATTTGACTCCCTCCATTAATGCTCACACCATATGAAAATGGAGGTTACTTTCTGGACACCATCTCCTGCAGAATTCTATAACTCTTTCTCCATGGTCATTCCTTTTTCCTAAACCTTAGTCCCCCACCTCCATCTTCCCCCTCCAGCATCTCTTGCTTCGCCTACCATTGCATTCAAATCCCCAATCACTAGCAAATGTTTCCCTCTAGGAACACTCTCAATGATGTCCTTTAACTGATCGTATAACCTATCAACTTCTTCCTTCCTATGATTTCTTGATTGCATGCATACCTTAACAATGACCAAGTTTGTTGGTTCTGCTTTTACTCTGACAAGTAATATTCTATCAGTCACTTCCTCTATGCTTACTATGCTTCTTCCTACCTTCCTATTCAATATTACTGCAACATCACATAGGCTCTCTTTTCCTCCACTGTATATTCTATGAGTATCACTAAAGTAATCCCCGCTATCCTTCCATCTCACCTCGTACATCCCTAGAACATCTATATTTTCTCTCTCCATCTCTAACTTTATTTTCTAACTTTCCTGCCCTCCACACTATCCCAAAATTCCAAGTTCCTATGCTAATTGTTTTTTCTTCTATGTTGGTGTTCTCAATTCCACTTTGCAAAAATTTCATGTGATGATGGCCTCAGAAGCCTTACCTCTCTTGCTGACACACACCATTCATGGCCCAGTGGTCTTAGTTGCCAAGACTCATGTTCAGCTCTATGCCCATCATTTTATTATGGAATAAATAATTGAGGTTGTTTCCCATTGCCTTTCTCAATAGTGCTTTTAATGTGATACCATCACTCAATGGCCATCCACTGTGGTCAGATGTAGCCACCTCACTGAGGAAGAGACACTGCTCAGACTACTTTTCGTCTGGCTCTTACCCTTTGACCTATCTGGCACGGTTCACCCTCCTAGGAACAAATATCATTCCTCCCACTAGCTTTAGGGGTCATCAAAATGCACAAGCCTTCCACCACATCAAGGTAGTAGTTCATAGGGAAGGCTGTAATACTTGTTTACATGCAAAAGTCTGAATGTGGTAAGGTAATAAATAAAATGATAGAATACCTCTTACCGTATTTATTTAAATCAAAATTGCTGTCATCCACTGTAAATCCCTTGCTCCACAGAGCACTTTGACAAGCTTGTAATATATTTTTTGATAAATACTCTTGTAGAGAAAATAAGCTTCCCTCAATATCTTGGATTTTTTCATCCTGGGGACAAAACATATTCTAATAAATTAATCTATGGGGATGGGTACAAATATTTCTCACCAAACTTTTATCCTTGAAATGTAATTACCCCCTTATCAGTGATGACAAAAAATACCCCTTCATGCAAGATCATTCAAAACATATGTATGTATTAAGTTCAATAGTTGCAACATTGTTTCAACAATTGCCTTCCACCAATCAACACACTAATTAAATTCAAACATTGAGCAGATTGGTATATGGCTTTTTTAAGCATACCACCATCTATCACTTAATATTGTTCTCTGGGCACCCTTTCCATCTTATTCTTCCCCTCACCCACTTTCAACTCCCCAACTTAATCCTGATCTAGCATTCCTCATTCCCCTCTCCTGCCTTCTCAGTCCTTTACTTCCTCCCATTAAAGAGGGTGGCCACACTATCAGAATATTTCAAATTTCACATCTTCTTAGTTGAAGACTTTATGGCCTTTTTGAAACCAGGTTTTCATATGCTAGAGAACACAAGTACTGACAGAAAAACATAAAGAGAACGTAACCTCACTCACTTATTGAACATGCGAAGGGAAGCTATCTAAATAATAGATAAAGAGGACAAGGACAACCACCTAAATGATGGAAGGATACCTGATCAAACTTCAGGTGTTTCTTTTTGTGTTCTATGTTTTATATTTGTCACAACTGTACCACACAATTTTTCTCAAGTATTGCTTTTTGAGCTTTGCCCACATATGAGGTGACCAGTGATTATGGTGTTTATGAAATTGGGGTCACTGTTTGTAGAATCTAGCATGTTCTGTGAAATTTCAACACGAAGTTGCTTTTGCCCCACTGTCAGCAGCTTTGGCATGAGTCTCACAACTCTCTTCATGCCCAAATCTTTGGTCACAATGGAATGCACTGAAAAAAGGCTGATGCCCACCTCTTCCATAATTTCTTGGATAGTCACACAATGGTCCCACATCACCACAGCATTCAGTTTGGCAATGATCTGATCATTTCAGCATGTTGATGGTCAACCAGAGCATGGCTCGCCATCCACCGATGTGTGGCCATCTTTAAACAGGTTTTACCACTCCTTAATAGGTGTGATGCCCATAGCATCTGAATCTTCCGAGTGGTTTTCACCTGGCTGTCACCCAGTGTCTGGCAAAATTTGATGCAGTAGTGCTGCTCCAGTCATTCTGTCATTTTCCTTGCAAATGAAAAACTGACGAGACCACTACACACAACCTCATTCAAAGCTGCTTACCAGCAACAGACGGTATTGAAAAGCAGAAAAAAATTCATGCATGCACACGAAAGTTCAAGGTCGGCTCATGCAAGCACCCATGATTCAAAACCATCTGGTTTTCACAAAAAAAATAAGGTCTGATACTTGTATAACATACCTCTTATTTTATATATGTATGTGCAAACACATTAAAACATGAAATTCCTGCATGCAATAATTTTTTGTTAGAGATACTGAAAATAAAACATGCCAAAAACTTGTATTGTTGGGATGTTTGGGATGCTCTATAGGAAATAAAACTGTAATGTAGAGCTAAATTTACTCACTATTTAGTCACAAGCATCACTTGTAAAAGTGCCTAAGCTACACTAAGCCTAATTGATTGAAATTAAGTTTGACTAAACACAAACCTGTAGGATCAAAAATTGTTCAAGGGTTAATGTTTTATTTCCAGGAAACTTAACAAGAGACATTGCCATTAAAGGCTGACATATTTTTTGATATTTAAGGCTAGCTTCTCTTAAATGAGCATTTAGTGAAAATAAATATTTGCTCAGTTCTTTCCTTGCCAGATAAAACTTCTTAAGTCTCATATTTTTAAGCCACCAGAAGTAGGTTGTCACCAAATGGAATTTTTCAAACATTTTAATCTGCAATTCAAAAATTTAAAAAAAAATATCAATAAAGATTATCATATTGATGAAAGTCATCAATTTTACTGCACTATTAAGAAAATAAAAATGACTTTACCTTGGTGAATTTACAAAACATTTCATACTCTTTTTCCCAGTGATTTAATTGAGTCATTTCCATTTTATTTTTTGAGAATTCTGTAACTCCATGGCTACTTAAGGTGAAATAATGATTTTTGTTTACCTTGGAATATGGTACAACCCTGGAAAAATAAAGTAATAAAAGCACTGCAAAGAAATGTGGAACATATTTTTTTATTGAAATATTCAACCATTAGCTAATATGGCTGACTGAAGTAGAGGCATGATTTGATTGAATATGGAAGGAAACTCTTCAATAAAAGTACGAGATAGAGTACCAAACTGAATTACCTATCATAATTACAAAATATAGTGCTATTACTACACAGCATGGACACACATATTACTTTCCTCCTGAATTGGCGAAACACTTATTTTTTACATATTGCATAATTAACTATAGACTATTCAATTCTTCCCAACCCAGCACTTTTCTTCAAATTGTGGCTGCATTTCACCTTCAGAATCTGATGGCATTTCCTTCTAGGTGCAAGAGTACTGATTAACGGTGGCAGATATGAGCAGAACCAAATCTTCTTTGATTTGACTTTTTTTTACAAAATTAGTCATATTAAGCAAAATGTAATTAAAGAGATACTAGTCCATCAATTAGGTTTGGGGTCCTGGGTACCCAAGTGCTAAGAGTCTTTATTATTTGAGTTCATGAGCTCCTCCACTATGGCATTAATGCAAAGTGCTGGATCAAGTACAGTACACATTTAGCACATTAATCATAAACATAGTACTCAACCCGAAGGCCGGTTTAGTAGGTGATGGAAGAGTTCACCCAGTCCTAAGCCCGACAGCGTGTGAAATTAACACATCAGGGTAGGGGGGCCAGTTCCTTTCCCTGTGCCAGTTATAGTTTCCCAGGAAGATCTGGTACCCGAAAAATCACATAGCTTGGGTGGAGCTACAGGTGCCTGGGAATTGAACCCGGGCCCTCTGGTCAGTAGTCCAACGCTCTACCCCCTAGACTACCACAACCCATATTTAGGACAAATGAAATCAAATTTGGTTAAGGTATATCTTTATCATTTTTCTAGATGTAATACAAATGAAATCAAATTTGGATGAGCCATATTTTTATCTTTTTTCATGTGTATTGATAATGTACTCCACCAAAATCCAGTCAGTGTCATAATTTTCAGCATGTTTTTAACAATGAAATTCTTCTAGATAGATGCCCAACTTAATGACAAAATTAAATATAACCAAGATACTTAAAAAAAACAATGAAGATGGCTTAGCAAATAATGGGGGGGAAGGGAAAATCTTAATCAATGCAATTATTAAGTTTACAAAGTGAATTTTTTTACTCCTACTCATTACCCCTGTCCAAACTATTAGTATAAATACAGTACCATTAGTGGGCAGTCACCTTAACTCAAACTACAATGTTACACAACATAAGAACAATGTGAGACAAACAACTTACTCAAAATCATAAAAATGATAATGTGGAGACCATTTTGGAAAGGTGTGCTTCATATACAAAAACCCTTGGTCTTTCCTCTTCTTAATGTGTTCAATTAGCTTCTTATGATCAATTATTCCAAGTCCATTAGCTGCAAAAACATTATCCTTTCTGCCTTCATCTTTTGGCGCAGGATGAGCTAGTCTAACTTTGCTTGTAACTGAAGTATAATTACAATCACATAAAATGGAAAATTATTGACAAATGCATCCAAGAATAATTCAATGGAATAGTTAATTTCATTTCATCTGGATTCATACACAATTTCCAAAACAATTAATTTAACCAAACCCAAATCACTTAGGAAAATAGCTTAGAACAGTGGCATTACAGTTAACCTTGTGACTTTCACATGAATGGGGCCAGGCTAAAAAGGAGCTAAGAACAAAAGATGGATTAAGGCTTCCAGGAGATAGAATAAAATGAGACAACGGGGCATAAAATATTAAGATGGGTGTATGATATTTCACTATTAAACACATATTTCAGTAGAACTTAGGAAATAGGCAAAATGAAATACCAAGTAATGATTATATTCCAGTTTTTCACTGATTAAACACCATTACTATTTCTGATATAAAAGCTACACTACAGTTACAAAAGTCGATATATTAAACTGTATTAAGACACGTAATTTATAAACTAAATTAATGAATACAGCAACTTAACTCATGTGTCTACAAAAACAAATCATGCTTATGATTAAGTGACTTATGCAACAGCTAAAATGACATTCAACCAACACAATTTTTGAATAGGCTCTCGTTCATCAATTCTTGAATCAGATATTTTTTCTTTTCTACGAGATTCTTGATTCATTAAAAATCCAGCCTGCAAAAATATCAATCGAAAAGAAACAAATGTATCATCAAGGGCGAATGACTAATAACAGAATACTTAATATAGTTATTCAATGTTATACAATAGTGCACAAGTTAAATAATTGTAATGTAAAAGGTATAGTCACCAATGGTTCAATGTGCTCTTTCTCGTCGACATCTTTCGCCTTATTATAAACTTTTCTGTGAGGAATGTGATATGGTACTCCATCGAATGACCTAAATGAAAAACTGCAATGTCAACAACTAGTTCTTGCTTCAGGACTAAAAGGTAATACTATAATTTCCTATTCAAGATATACATTTCCATATCACCTTTGGACTGATTCCGGTGCCTTAACAACTAGTTTATCTACAAGCTCTTTTTTCCGTTTCTCCGGGCTCTCGTCGTCATTGGTTGAAGGGCTTGTAACAAAAACCTTTCCGCTCCGTCTCTTATGCATGATCATTAAAAGTGCCAACACAGTCCTTCATTTAAAGCAGTTAAAGCATTTAGCATTCGCTTTTTAGGTGATTGCCATGGTTACGCTAGCTCATGTGTTCAACAGGTAACTGGAGGAGAATGAAGTAATCTTTAGATGAATGTGAAAATAGCTGAATTGGTTATTTGAAACACAGCCTAATTCTACTTATTTCGATTTTTTGTATACTTCCCATTACAAATAACCTCTACGGATGTTCATACTCTCCCTTTTGTTCTCCCTCCATGATGGAAGAACTAACTTCGTCCTCCACCTTCTGTAACCAAGTTACAAACCTAATTTTATCCTAGTTTGGCACAACTGGGTCTTTGAGCTTGTACAACTTATATTTTTATTATCAGTTATAATATTTTGGAACTCAACAGATTTCGTTGTTGTATGGGTAGCTTTTTTCAGCAATAGTCGTATTTTAGAGACGTTGGAATACTTTAAGTCCCTGAGAAACAAACTTGGAGGTTCTATGTAACTTCCTAAAATTTATTTGCATCATTGTGTGTTATGGTTACATCATATTCCTATTGAGTTTAACCGAAGCGAATAATACAACGATGCAACTCGGGTAAGAAAATTTGGTGACCGATGATTAAAAGGACTAAATTGCATGACGCTTTTGAAACTCGGGTGAATTTTATTTGAAGGGTAAGCTATCATTAATCTTCACAATGAAACTCCTCTGCTTCAAAGAAATTCATTTCACAGATTTCACTTTTCTGGTTCAACTAATATTTTTCCAAACTTAGCTCGGATTCTTATAGCAGAGTTTCCTTTCTTACTACCAGACAGTACTTTTACTTTCCTGTGCAGCGCACCAATAACACCCTTTAGGCTTAATTTTCACGACTTTGCCACCCATTTGGAGGCAAAAGTTTTTGGGCTGTATCATCAACAACAATGAACTGATGTCTCCCTGTCTGCAATCTATTTATAAATGTGAACATTCCATCCCTACCCTTCATCTCATGGCCATTGTTAAACATTTCCAGCCCTGATGACAGTGGGGTTAGATCCTGGTCTGCTGACAAAGAAGTCATGGATTTGTTTCATGGTGGCTGACGAAAACTCACCTACAATGGTTGGTTTTTGTCCACCTTTGGCTTGGGTGTTCATGATCGACTGTTTGGTGAATTACACATCATGTGGAAAACATTGGTTGTTTTTGGATAGGTACCAGATAAAAAAACTCATAAATAATCAGTTTTACTACAAAGTAGCCTAAATAGCTTACTTATACATCTTGTTATTTTTAATATTTTAGATGAAAGGGATGAGATTGTTATGGATGTAACTAAACTTTCATAAATGTAAATTCTATAAATATTTTTTCAACTCATGCTTGGAATCAATTTTTTAAATAATCTAGTTGGAATTCAGCATCTTGATAAGCAAGATCACACTTCCCTAAACCAGGAAACTTTGATAATCCAAATTCTGTGTATTTCTACTGAAGTGTTATGGAGACAATGTGAGTCTGTGAGCTAAGCTTTATTTTCATGTTTGAAAATTCTTCAAATTTAGATTCCATACTCTTGGCATTTTTCAATGGGTAAATAAAGACCACCAGGAGAATATGCATATTACATATTCTCCTTCTATTTAACTAAAGTATTTCCTTCCTATAATGTACATGTATATGCTTATTTCCCATTAAAAATCAAAGGAACTGGAATGTTTTGTGCAATAATTACTGCTCTTCCTTAAGTAAAGGGTGACCAGCATTCTGTCATTGTGGGCACATATAGGCTAACCTCTCTGGATAAGCTATCATTGATTTAGCACAAACAATTGATTGTACTGCCTCTCCACTATAAATTCAAATTTCAATTCATTGCCATCATAAAAGTCTTTTAAACTACTTATTACATATGCATTCCACGGAAGTTGTGTGGTCAGCAAGGGATTATGTATTATCAATAGTCTATTCTAAATACATATCTATAATCATAAAACTAAAGGAAATAAATGAAATTCAACTAATACTTCAATGTAATGAGGTGGGTAAATGTTATTGGTGATCAATATTAGGCTACTTTCCACTCATTTTTGTCATTGACTAACCTTTATTTCATGTCTCTTTGACATCTGCCATTAATTATCTCATGGAATGCAAGTTAATAGCTGTCTCCATTATGTCTTAAAATGTATTTAGTATTTTCTTTAGCCTTCTTTCCTCTCCTGTACCTCTTGTAACCACTTCAGTCAACCCATCTATGGTCATCATTCCCCTGAAGCATATTTCAAATTTTCTGCTGCTGTTTTTGTCCATGCCTCACCACCCTAGTAAGGTAATAAATGATTGTTGATTCATTTCATTCCTTGTCCATATAAAAAGCACAATGGCGATAATACCTTCTCTTTTGCTCTTATGTCCAAACTGACCTTCTTCCAGGAGCTCCTCTGTTTTAATGCATGCTTCTTCATCTGAGTCTTGTCAATATCTTCAATGAATTTACTGTCAAATAATATGAATAGCTTTACTTATACATTTTTCAGTAGATTCATTGATTGTTATCATTAAGTTAGAAGCTCACGAAAGGAATGCTTTCAAATGCAAATCAAATACTTGTTTGTTCAGTCTTAAACTTCCTGTAGACAGTTAATATAGTATAACTGGGATATATAATCAGCAATTGTGGCAAGAAACTTTTGCTGTGTATCAGTATGCATTTAATGTACATTTGAAAAAAATCAGCATATTAGATTCAAGTGCTAGTTATGATACTAGTACATGATTAAAGACATCAGAATCTGACACCATGGTAATCAACCTGAAGATTGGTAGGATATATGATGGTAGAGGTCACCTAATGCCAATTCCAACGGTCTGCAAAATTCACATGTCACAATAGGTAAACCAGTAGCATTCCTAGAATCAACTGGGAAATCTCATTAAGATCTAGTACTCCGAAAGCGCATCTTGGGTGATGCTAAGTTTGCCAAGAGGCATCTCCCAGAATCAAACCTGGGGCCTCTGTTCAGTAGTCCAGTGCTCTACCCACTTACTGCACCTGGCCCTAAGTCTTTTGGCTAACTAAATTAGAATTATTAATTACCCACCTATGAAATTTTTGTTCAACTAAAATACCACTTTGAATTATGAATTAAAAAGTCATGGACTTGTACATATTTTGAACATTTTTGTTGCATAATTATTATGCAATGATAGGAAATATAGAAGAAGATTCTTTTTACCAATTCAAGCTTTAAATGGACAAGAGTATCAGTAGATGAAATCATTCTACCAGATCCAATAAATTTGACTGCTCTCATTGGATGTAATCAATTATTTAACTGTTAATCAGCTATATTCAAAATATATATCACTATGTAATAAGTAATATTTTGTCATGTCTTAGCTTATGGTGTATGCTATTTTTCTGATTTCTCTGCAAAATCTTTTTCTGAGGTATGTGATTAAGTATTTAAAAATTAAATCTGAAATACTTTATCTAGCAGTCTCACATTCATATTCCTCCTGAGTGACAGAAGTAGAGCAGTAATTCTATGCATTTCAATAATTAATTAGTACATTACTCTTGACAGCATTTCAGCATTAATTAGAGTTCATTTACAAAACTACAGTATAAAAGTGTGGAAATTGGCATCAAGACATTTTTTCCACCAAACCACTGTATTTATTGACTTCATCACATGAAATACTTAATGTTGCTGCTACATAGTTTTTACTGCTTAATTCCAATCCACAAAAATATATTTCTAAGTAATTTAAATACTTCACAGGTTATTATATACATTGTATATATATATATTAAAACACTTAACCACAACATCTGATAGGTACTGTTTTTCAGCCCTGAATGGTAAAAAATCTAACTGTGGTTGCAGGAAAACATATCATGTCTCATTAGAGCTGAAAAAATGTTTTTGACTAAAAATAATGTTAGTCCAAGCAGTATGGATACATTGAATGGTATTGTTTGCAAGGAAGGTTTTAAAGAATGTGGCTTCTAAAGTGCTGGTCAGTCTTGGTTTCTCCTACAGAAACACAGCATAGGATATTTTCTACAGTTCAGCTTATTGTGTATGAGTGTAAAATACATATAGCAAAGGCCAAAGAAACTGAAAAGTCAAATGTTCTGTTGCAAAAAACTTTTTCACCAATTACTCATAAAACCTTAAGTTTTAAGTACTTAACCCTTATTCAGGTGAAGTGAGCTTGCCTTGAAAATTGTGCACATTTGCAATAAAAATGATCAAGGGTCATGAAAGGGTAGGTATTCCATGCAAGCTTAACAATGTTTTCTTTTCCTAAATAACTACAAACATAACTGGGACCAAGCTCATTTAATTATTTATGTTAACATGCTCATCTTTCATTTATATAATGGTTTCCCATCATCTGCATCCTTGTTTTACAAATACA
This sequence comes from Hetaerina titia, assembly GCA_037158775.1. NCBI lineage: Eukaryota > Metazoa > Arthropoda > Insecta > Odonata > Calopterygidae > Hetaerina > Hetaerina titia. The sequence goes on along the minus strand of CM073771.1, from coordinate 31,543,228 downwards.
ATCCAAAATATGAAATAGATATACTGAGAATTTCATTTTCCAAGAGGGGCAAGATTACATGTTGTTGGATATCATCTCCATGACTTTTTTCTGTAAACAATGCAAACTAATGATGGCAAAATGATAATCTTGCCCATATGCCATGCCTTTAAAAAACCAAGATAGAAGGGACGATGAGGAATACATGCAGGTAATTAACAAAGAGAAAACACAATGGTTATATATGAAAAGCTATCATCAGTTGCAATTTTTTTTTAACCTGAAGGAGTTTTTCACAAGGCTTTGGAGAACGTAGGATAACAGCAATGAAAGGATACATACTAGATAAATTAAATTATGAGAGAAATAAAAATAATGGAACATCACTCAAAGAGTTATGGGCGTGAGGATGGAAAGGATTTACCTGTTGTGCCATTACAATCAGTCATCTTTATTCACTTAACTTATAGACCACCCTAAACTTTGCCATGGAAAGTCCACTTTGGGCATTATCAGAGGTATATCCACTTTGACTCATGCACACCAATTAAGTATACAACATTCTAGGCAATCATGTATAGTTTCAAATATCATCAGATAGGGGTTTTGTGGGATAAAATAGAAATGGTATGGATGAAGTAAAGAAGGGAAACATTCTTGGGAGGCTGGAGCCAAGAAAGTTTCCCAATGGAAAAATATACAAATGGAGATAGGGTTTTATATATTTGTCATCATCATAGTGAGAATCTTTCTAAGGTAGACAAATAGGAATTGCCTTGACATCTACACATTCCAAAAATACTTTTCTTATTAAGGAGGCTTTGTGTCATCATATTTTTCAGATGCAGCCAGCCCATGGTACGACGGGACATTCAGATCAAATTTTTTTTGGTGGAAAACTTCAAAAACAGAGGATCTTTGATAAAAATGTAGAACCTCAGAGTTCTTGAAGTAAATTCAAAATTTCTTTTGTAGCTCTTCATAAAATTTATCATTTGAGGAAATTCCACTGCAGCAAAACCAATGGTATCAGTTTTTTAATCACACAAAAATAGGCAGGCAATAAAACACTCATTTAAATTCACCATCAAGTTTTCTTTTAGAGCTATAACCAAATTTTGGCTTATCCATGAACACTTCAACATGCTTCATATATCCATTGAAATTTCTTATCCATTAAAATAAATAATTTAGGTTAATTATTTTTCATTTTGTATAAATACTTTGCTTTATATATAATCTTAGACCTAAAGAATTGACTTAATAAATAACATATGTGTATATTTGATTGAGGTTATCCACATTGACCCATGAAAGAAGGCTCTGATATCCCGTTCGACCCACAGAAAAGATAGGACACAATGTCCTCTTCACTAGACATGTAGTTAAAATAGCCCCAGACATTTTAATCTGGGACATGTGCATAATGATGCGGTGGGTAACGGAAGATAATGGACATATACAGATATATAACATATATAGATATATATATATATTCATCTTATTTTTTTATCGTTTTCTCTCTTGCCAAACACAGTGACATCTCAAAACAATTAATATAAACATTACACTACAAATTACAGGTTCATTATAATTGAAAGTGTTCTTGAGGTTAATTCACAATGTTCTTAGGCTCAGAGCGGACAAAGGGTAAAGTATTTTTTTTCATTGACTTTCCTTTGATAATTAACAAAAATATAGAGATCAAAGCTAATGAAATCATATTCATCCAGATGGAAGGACAAACTACTACTCAGAGACAGAGACATGAAGGATTTTACTCCTAATTTATGTGTTATTTTTCCAAGTAGAATTTTAATTATATGGGTTGGTATGAAATAAGATGACTTCCTCTCATCAGGTGACATTTTCTGTCCTTTTATCATACCACTGAGGGGAAGGACGGAGGGTAAGGAGAGGGAAGCTTTGGGAATAAGGGCATTGTAACTGGTTCAGTAAACAGGCATTTACATTTAATGAGGTTATTATGTGAGACATAAATTGGGAATGTATTATTTCCTTTCAATACTCAAAAAGAATATTTCATTGTTAACCCCTGGTCAGCTACCAAATAGCTGTGAAATAGTATTCATGTCTTGTTTATGTATCGCCATAGTAGTGCAAGATTCCAATTTCTGCTCCTCCTGACTTTCATTCCTTCTTCTTTAATCTTAATCTCCCTTACTCTTAAACAGAAAGCTCCCCTATGTTTTCATACAGTGATATTTTTCATGTTATTTATAATTGTGATTTTCTCAAACCTTACTCTCTTCCAACAAACAGTTGTGTCTCAGAATTTTGATTTTACTCTTATTTTTTATAAAGTGATTCTTGCCATCTTCCAATGCATATATATATATATATATATATATATATATATATATATATATATATATATATATATATATATATATATATATTTATATTTATATTTATGCATGCTTTACTAATATTTCCAGCCTTCAATTTTCACCATCATTTTTTTACCAATGTCAGCACCCCTCTTCCAGTATCCATGCTGGTGTTTTCTGTGACTGAATCTCAACCTTAACTCCCACTTTGAAGTGTAGTATTGCCCATCTTTAAACATTCCCATTTCCCCCCCCCCCCTTACCAATGTCATGCTCTGAAGTTCTTTTTATCACTCCATACCCCACTTCTTAATCCTTTCCTGTCATACCTGTCTCTTTCCTGCCCACTTATCTGATTCCATTTCCCTTTACTGCTTGAACCTCAGTTAATTTCTCTTCCATAAAAATAAAATATTCCCAGTGTGCTACAAACCCCCCATAATCACCCCTTTCTTTTCTAAAATGCTCCCAGTTCATCAAATATTTGGTCTATCTGCATGAACCCCACAAGTCTTTGCTTGAAATCATTGGGAAAGTTATGAATTGGGTATTCCAGCACAGCATCTAATATAATCACTCCATCTACTTCACATCCCTTTATCCCTGCTCTCTCTCTAAATGGTTTGTCTGTCCATTCCAGTCAGGAGAAGAATGAGTTTCCAAAAATGGCCTTTTTTTTTACTACCATCACCCTCCTTTCCACCTTCACCTTACGCACCCTACATCCCCTTCATATTAATCGAGCAATCACTGAGGTAGAGCACGTAGGATGGCATGGACCTCTTCGGCCACAGCCATCAAGACGAACTCAAATTGTTGCTTGCTCTTGACCATGAATGGCCGTTGGTCTCGGATGTGCTCGAGAGTAGCTGCAATGTCAATCTCTTTGGCACCCTTGGACATGCGGTTGAGGACCATGTCAATGAGGCAATAAGTTCCAGTTCGCCCGACTCCATCACTGCAAATTCCAAGCATTTAATTGAATAGGTTAATTCATGAAATTACTCATCATTCTAAATTCTTACTAATGATTTACTTTGAGTTTAAAAAAAATCAGATTCAAAGCTATGTGTCATAACAGAAAATACATTATATTGATTACAAAATGCTAATATTCCACAAATTTAGTTGTTACTAAATTTTTGAATGGTTTTCAAAAGGTTTGTTGACCAAAATTTGTAACTTACCTGCAGTGTACCACAATTGGGCAAGATCTCCCACGGTAAGATTTGTTCACCTTCCTGTAGGAGTAAGTAAATAAGTATGCATTAGGAATACAATTCATTCATTGCACTACAATTGCATAATATGAATAGCTATAATATGTATAAATACTTATAATTTCAATAAAATAAATGATATTTTACTTTGAGTGGATACTACATCATCTACTATGCTGAAATCTTGAATTATATTTATAAATAATTTTTGGTATCATTCGGTTGAAAAGTATTACTAATAAAGCTGAACTGATAAATTAATTAAATTATTTATTAGTCACCCAAGGAACTATTAAAGCTGATTCATTGCTAAATGAAAAACTCAAAAGAAAAAATAACAGCACCGAGAATGGGAAGTTTTCTGACATATGATATAAGGTTTTTGTAAAATGTGTAAATTTTTAAAATGGTGCAAAATAGTTTTGTGGCGTAGTTGTCCAATAGGATCAATTTTGTAAATACCTATACATTTTTGGACCATCTGCACATCTACTGTCCTTCAATTTCAAGCAACAGAGAGAGAGATGAATCACTGACATAATGTAGTATTAATGATTTCTTTTTACTTCTTAATGCTCATGAAAAATGACTGTATGGCATTCAAATGCATATTCAATATTAACAATACATCCCAAAGTTTAAAAGAACAATTCAGCAACTTCAGGACTATAACTGGGAATCACTTAGGGTAAGAGGTTATGGAGGATGCAGGAGTTGAGGCAAAAATAGTAAAATTGTAGTATTTTTTACCACAAGGGAAATTGGAAATTATGGATCCTTTTAATAGATTTCTAAATATAATATATCTGTATAATATAATATCTACATTATATAATATGCTCTCCTGAAAGTCATTTTATATGCTAGATCAGTTGATTTATATTTATAATGATCTTGCTTTTTTGCAGGGATGTAATTTTTTATTAAATATTTTCAGATTTTTACTCTCCAAGCATTGCTTCAACTTAGTATTGATTTTGGAATTGGTAGTCCCACGCAAAAATGAAAAGATGGAACAAAAAGTTTTGGCCTCCATTCATAGCCAGTCAACTCTTAACTATTGCTTGACCCAGATCACCTTAAATTTGATCTTGATGATGGTTTCATAACTGTAAAATATGGTATATACTCTTTAGGTATCATATAAAAAGGTGAGCTTCTTGGAGTTAATATTATCCTATCAAGGTGATTTTTTCTTGTCACAAAGTCAAATCTTATTGAAAACACATATGTATATGCTACAGCAAGCATGGTATTATTGTCAAAGCTGCTGTGAAATCAACTTGTGCCATTGATTCTGTTTAATTTCTTCTGAGAATCATAGTTTCATACTGAATTTATCTATAATTCGGTAGTCTACCATTTAACATAGGTTTTTGATGGACAGAAACTGAACATACCCACATTTCTTAATGTTGCTAAGCAAAATACAACCTGAGACCACACACTAGAATAAAACTTTTTTCAATTCTTCATACATTCAATCTACTTCTTTCCATCCAACATGCTTGTCCTTTTCCTACCCCTACCTTGCTTGTCTAAGATCCTCTCCTATATTTCAGTCTTAAGCATTTCATCATCTTTCAAAATTCTCTGTATCCATTTTTTGACTTTTTCCAAAAATATCCTCTCCTCCCCTACCATGCTAAGTACTTCATTTGATTTCCTATCTATCCATTTTACTTTTGTCATCTTTCTCCACATCCACATTTCAAAATCCACCAATATACACTAGCCATCTTGCTTCAATGTCCTTGTTTCCATGCCATAGAAAGCCATGCTCTAGTCTGTAATGAATCCATCAATTCTTCCCAATCCACTTTAATAAAAACATAACAATGTTTTCACCATGCTCCACAGAATGTCTCCATTTTAGAGAGACATTCAGAAATACAGCCATTCCACAATTTCTGGCAATTTCCACAAAGCCTCTGGCCTTTGACACCCACAGCCTTTGACACCTTCCATGGAGAAAATAAATTATGATTATAAACCTTCCCTACTTCCCTCCATTCTTCCTCAATCACCATGTACTGCTTATATACTGTCCTTTCAATCATTACCTTTTAATAATTTTGCAGTCATATTACGCATTGACTCTCTTTTTTTCAATTGTTCTGAAGTATGCATATAAATTTTCCCAAATATAACACTACTAAAATACTCAGTCACATGCCCAGATCAGACTTATAAGGAGCAATCCTAAAGATAACAAATCAAAGATAATTATATGTTTATGAGTTATGCAAGAAAATTATTTACAGCGTGGCATGAAAAACTTTTATCATTGAAGAAATGCCATTAGCTGTTTACATTGAGGTGGGTAATAGGAGAATGGGAGCGGAGAAAGAGGAAATACCTCTTTCTGGGATCAATGGATAATCTGCCCACCTAAAAAGTGGCACTCTATGGTAATATATAATTAAACAATAATACAGGAACCAATTTCTTTCATGAAAGTAAGAAAACATACATGGTCCATTGGTGCAGCATCTTTATCCTAGAACTAGTCTCACAAATATTTTTGAGGCCACTTAGCTCCAGCATCACTTTAATTTGAACATTTTCCCATCAATTCTGTGAGCCTGCGATTACATATTTCTGTATAATTATCAGTACTACTCTATATGACTGTACAGTTCCTTAGGGGAAGTGTGTACAATGGAGTGTAAGTGGTAGTTTTTTAGCAAAATATCAGCATCAAACAACCTTCTGGGATGTTCACCTAAGGTTTTTCTTTCCTTTAAATAATCCTGTCTCGAATATTTTTGAACTAGATGAAGAAATAATACTTTTATCTCAGTCTGTTTTTATTATAACTCCAGAAAGAAAGTGTGAAAAGAGATTTGTAGACAGACCTTCGGAACTCGAGCAGAGCTTTAGTTGAGAGCGGTGTACCAGCTTCAGGCCAAGACAAAAAGTGGAATTGTGTAACTGTACGTGTCTCTCCAGTCTTCAGATTCTTCAAGTAGAAGCTGCGGACCAAGTAGTCATCACACCAAATATGCTCACTCACTAAATGAACCTAGGGGGAGACATGAGTATAATTACATATTGGATCACATTTTAGTACTAAGAATGATATTTCTTCAAACATTATAGTACATTTAAATTTTATGTAAGGGCTAAGTCATGTGACAGCAAAGATTATGGGACCCATCCCTATTTTCTGTGCCACTAATGACTTCACAGATAATGTAATAACCAGGCTATTTCAACCTTGGGCTTTAATGGAGATGTCTTCCAGGGCCACTATAGATAGGGGCTTAGTACTACACCTATAAAGTAATTAATCCACTAATTGTAAGTAGCATTAGTGCTATTTATACTCATCTATATGCATATGGTAAATTCAGTGTAATAAAAATTTCTAGCACATTTTCCTTGTAACATATAAAAGTAGCATTCTATGCATTAAAAAGATCAAAAAGTATCTTACATATCCTGGAACCCTTCTAGATCAATCAACATGAGCCGTAAAATATACTAATAAAAATGGTAATCTTATTAAAATCTATACCAAAACACAATTTAATAAGTAAAAAGTACATTTTATCCATTTTATTAATCATAAAACACTATTTGAATTTGAGAACTAGGAGTAATTGGAATTATAAACGGTAAATGTACATCTTCTATTTACTGTACTTATTTATTTGCGGTGTACATTGTATTGAAGCTTAATTATAAAAAAAGTTTAGTTAGCCAGCCAGGAAAGAGGTTGCAGTCATCACTAAAGCTTATTTAAGGGCCAGTGTGATTGGTATGGGATGAGAATTTTTTGTACGTGCAATAAACTTTTACGATACTCTGGGATAAGTCCCTTAGAACAAAGAAAGAGGTACAGTTAAAAAGCAGCAAAGAAATTTAGAAATAATAATATTAAAATCAGAAAATTAATGGAGTGTTATAGCAAAGTTGCTTCTTCCTTGGTTAAGGAAGAATGCTCATGTGATACAAGCGAAAAGAAAATTCAAAAGATAAAATATGCTTTAAAAGTTACAGTACAAGATCAGAGAATGATTTAAACAAAAAATAAACATACCATGAATTAGCAAGTGAACAATTTAAAAAAATGTTATAGTAATACAAGAATTCAATATTGAAGTAGGCTTCAATGGTCACAAAAACATTCTTTCAATAAAATGTCATACAATTTACATTTAAAAACTGTCAGTGAACGAAATTTCCTCAGCTTGGTTGTAAGAGAATTCCAGATATGGGCAGCGACTACAAAAACCAATTGTGGAAGGTGGTAGTTCGGTGGGTAGGAAAACGGGGTGTTGGGCTCTGTTGATTTGATTAGGTTGAGCCGTGTGTGTATGCAACACGCAATGTACCAATGCAATTCTTAAGCATACCCTAAAGGGGCAAAGAAATATCACCCAAAAAGTTTTCTATCCCCGTACTAAGGAAAACTTTACTCTTCAGGATTTACATGTGATTGATGGAAATTGGATCTTATCGGCCACCTAGTTATTTATTTATTTAATGGGAATAACCCTTAAACACAGAGAAAGGCAAAAAACATGTTGGTTCCACAATTATAAAAAAAAGTACATTCAGATTTACCAGGTATATTCAGATTTATCAGGTACATTCAGATTTACTTTATCAGATTGATTCATCCCTGGTGATTACAGAGCTGGATAGGTTGCTGCTGTATGATCTCATTCAGTGACTACAATGGCTATGTAAACACCTCTGCAGTAATTAAAGAGGTTAGAATAGAACATTTTACTTTTACCCACTGCATGGAGTTCAAATATTAAATAGCAAGAGAAGCAAAAAAATATTTGAGAGAGAAAGTGAATAATAAAATTGGTTTATTTTACTCAATAAGAAGCAACAAAATCAAAGTTTAATTCAAATATCAATAAAATGGTTTTCGGTTAATGCCCCTAAATTTGGAGAGAGAGTTGAACCAATAAAATTTTCTAAGCAGTTGCATACTGATCATTAATGTTTTTAAAAATTTAAATTGAATGCTGAAATTACTTAATCTTAAACTTAATATCTTAAGCTTAATCACCTAGCTATTCATTGCATTGATTGATTCATTCATTCATTGCATTGCATTTCAAGCTTCCTTGCATTGAATTACCTCGTTGAAAAATGCTGGAGCAATTGTTGTTTGAAGATGACAAAGACATAAAGTAAGATAAAAGGAAAGACAATCAACATAAATTTGTGCCATTACCTCATAAATGTGGTACAGTTCAGATCCTTCCTCTGGCCAATAACGGTGAGACATGGCAACCCCATCCTCAGTCAATCGAGTCAGCATAACCATAACCACACTTCCTTGCTCCCAAACCATTTGCCAGAAATCAGATGCTGTATGAGCTAGAGGTCCTTGTGTGGCAATGTATGCAGGGTTTCTGGGATCATGGTCAGTCTGGAAGAAATTTTCTAAGGTCACCAAAAGTGGAGTATGTTGGCAGAATAAGGCATAATATTGTCCTTTTCAAAAATAGATTTGTTGCACTCAAGCATCAATGTTCATCTCCATATGAAATCATTTAGGTTAAGTTTTTGAAATATTAGAATTAACAAGCAATTAACTTTGATATGTTATTTCTTTCTATTGTACTTAATGTTAAACATTCAATTTAAGATCGAAGACGATTATGTAAATTTGGCTAACTTAAGGAAAATTCCATGTTAACACAAAATATGGAATCTTAACAAGTGAGGCAAAAACTTAATTATATCTACACAAATTTGAATTGAAAGAAGTGTCCGACCAATTCCAATTAATCATAACATACAGTATTAAATATCAATGATGAATTCATTAAAATTATTTAATTGGGAAAGATACTAAGATTTAAGTGTGAGAGAATCACATTATTATAGAAGATACAAATTAAAGATTTTTTAAAGTGAGTAAAAATTTGAAAACAGAGAGTATCTCAGGAAAACTATCGATTAAAAAAAAGTCAATAATTGCATATTTATTCTAAATTATGCAGTTTTTGCAAGAAGTTGTAGTAAATAGATGTTCTTAGAGCAAAGTTCATTATTTCACTCAGCTATTGTATTTGTAGAATATAATTTCAATATTTAACTTACTATTGTGGATGCATTTATGTAATCAGATCCAGATGCATTGGCCAAATCATTTAGGACAACTCTTGAGTGATCATAAGGTACAATTTCAGGGTAACGATTCTTCTTCAGGTTTTCTTGCTTTAAATTAAATAAAAAAATTCAAGTGAAAATGAGGTAACCACATTAAACATAATATCATTATTATCACAAATGAGTGAAGAGAATAAATAAAGACTTTCAAGGTTGGATCATGGAGAAGGATTGAAAATATAAAATGAAAAGAAAAGAAGACAAACCAAAAGGTTTGGAGAATGAAGAGATAAATGTAGAGATTCAAAGAAGTGAAAACAGTGTATGGAGATGGTTTCAAAAGGTGACAATATGCTGAAGGAAGTGATGGAAAGAAAGAATGTGAGGAAATAAAGGACTAAGGAAGGCAAAAAGTATTTTTAATATTACGAGTGGGAGTGGGAATATTGAAGAGATGAAATGTAAATAATGCTTAGCAGAAAGTTTATGCTGTAAAGCAGTAGTTCAATGTTGCTGAGCATTGTATAATAATTTTCATGATCTTTCCAAAATATGATAGAAGATGAAATTATGTAGCTACTAGCATTTGTAATTTTTTATAAGATTGAGATTCTTTCGGAGGAGGAATTCCCTTAGCCCTTTCAGACTCTTGCCATTTCATCAATTCTATGTTTGTAAAGGAATAAATTATTTATTAGAATATAGAAGCTCCTATATGCATTTATAAAATTTATTCTGAAAAAAATATTACTTTCAATTTGTTAATTTGAATGTGAGATGTCAATAATACAAATAATTGACATAGTTACTCAGAACATGCTTAAAATATAATAGATTTATACGCTATGATACTTACTTGTAGGGCAACCGTTGTTGCACAAGGCTCAGCTTCATAAGCACACAGGGCTACCCACTCTTGCTCAAGTCTGTCCTTGTTTTTCAGATGGTCCTCCATGTATGACTGTGATGTAAAGCATGACATTTTAGATTAAGGAAGACAAGAAAATTTTAATGACGATCAGGAGAACTATGGACTCACTCTCTTTTGTGTGTGCATACTTTTGAATCATGTATGCAGAGTTTTCTAAAAGGCATGAAACAATCTTTGCAACTTTTGGTTTACAGTTGAAACTTTTTTATTTTGTACTATAAAAACTTTGATAATATGTGCTCACCAGCTCAACTTTATTATAAAATTATTTTCCAAAACTCATCTTATTTCATGAAATAATGAATACAATGGTGATTTTTCCTTAGTCCTTATCCTCTATATCTCCATGAAAATGATTTTGAATATCAGGCTTGCTTCATACTATACTATATGCAGTTATTCCTTTCTATGTTTTTATCACTTAAACATAGGATTTGGAGTTATTTGGCCTGGAAACTTGATAGGTGCCTCATTTTAATGTATGCTATTTTAACTAATATATAATACCATATAATATATTTGGTGAGACAGAAATCCTTCCAATGGTTTCATCAAATTAATTACAAGCAGTTTATAGAAGAATCTGTGGCATTTTCTACAGAAAATGAGTGCTGGTTAATAAAAGAATTGTAATTGAAAAATGTAACTTACCAATACCATATGGCCAGTGGAAATGTCCATGTTAGTAAGAGCAGGCTCTTCACTCCTGTAAGTAAGATGAGAAGGTAAAGGGCTCATATGACAAAAAGTGTTTCCATGCCTTATCTATTCTTAACACCCCACGCAAGAATATATTCGTATAAGCATGTGCCAATAAATACAATGTATGATTTTAAATATGCACACCTTATCATACAATGTTTTTAAAATTAATCTTTAATTTGATAAAAAACAATAACTTTGATAAATTTCAGAGGAACTTCTATACTTCAAATACTAGTAGAAGTGAGTAATGTGGATATCCCAAGTTGAGTGAAATAAATCTTACAAATAAATCATCAGAGAAGATAAGAATATCTCTCTTATTTTGAAATGATTTCTATTGACATAAATAAGTAATTCATTTAAACAAATCTCTTAGCAGTAGATAGTGTATCTCATGAAACATGCATGCCTGTAAAGTACCTATTAATAAAGACAGAGGCAAGAAATTTCCACATACATGCCAAGATGCAACATTAAGTGAAAGTCAAATGCATAGGAAGTTGATAGTAGAAATGTGATATGGGATAAAAAGGAAATCAACAGAACATTGGAATTCTCAAATATGAGTACACTAAAGAATTATGCTTCACCCCAATACTAATCTTTAAAATAAAAATTAATGAAAAATATATTTACTTAAATTGACATGAAGAACCCTATATTTGAACCACTTTGTGGACAAAAAAAATACCTTCTTCTAAAGAAGTTCTCCCTGACCCTTTGTTTTTTTACTGGGAAAAGACAATGATATTTGGGAGGGGGAGGAATTTGAAATTCATTCATAGATAAATTCTCTCTAAAAACCATAATTTGGGAGAGTTTGAACCATTACACCCACAGGTACCTAATAAAGTTATGTTTTCTTCTTAAGTTTGCCACTAATTCGATTCAGTAATTTTTGCAGCTTTAGTTACTCTGGAGTCTATTTCAAAGAAAACTTTGAAAATCGAATTAAATTATTGCAGACACTATGCTGTGTTGTCAATAGTGTTGACTTATTAAGGAGATTGCACATTGAAGAAAAAACAAAGGGCTTTCTTAAAATATTTTTCAATTATAGCTCAATCCTATAGATTCTATTTTTCAAAGCTTTGAAAGGCTTTAAATATTTGGCTGATAGTGTATCTTTTGACTTCCCTTGTTAGGATTGCCATAGGGTCAGAAAAATAAATTATACCACCTCTGCTAATATCATGTCTTGAACTATTTGTGCTATCCTGTGAAATCCATCAGATGGTATCTGGAGTCAATCTAAAGCTTCTAAAAACTTCTTGATTTATTGTCCAGTAAGGAGAGAGTTGACTGACTGACAGTGGGACTGCCTTCCACAGTATTTTTATTGTCATACAGATAGCAATAACCATAATTTCAATCACCATATGTGAGAGATTATCATGCAATAAAAGTAATATTTTCACATTTATGAGCCTAAATGAATCCAGACTATAATCTTACTCAGATGAGTACAGAAAGAGAATAAAATTAAAATGACTTACTTTGATGACACCAATTTGCTTTGGTGGAAACAAACAAGAGGCAGCTCTGAGTGTTATGTATAACCATAGCTTTGTTAATTAAAATACCGATGAGTTTGAATTGTACTTTTGATTTAAGTTAAGTCAATCAAAAGATGGGTGTCATATGCTTGGATAGAGTGTGATTTCACCACTTGCTATAGGCACTAATTTATTGAGGGTGATTTCAGTGCTTGCCATAGGTGCTAATATCCATAGCTATGCCTCTGGGGGGGAGGGTAATGCATGCTTTGTCTCACCAGGAAGATGTGCTTGACCTTGAAGATGGGCTGTTGTTTGGTGGGTCACCTTCCTTTGACAGGCTAGCCACCCTTGAAGAGCCATGACCTGTACCCTCGGTTTTTTCTCCAGCTGCTGATGGATGGGCAGATTGAGAGCAGGGTGCTGCTTTGGTGGCCATCCTGGCACGGCACAGATCCTGCCGATATTTTATCATTAGTCAGCAATGATAATAATTCAGTTGAAAAAGACAATCTAGTAACACTGATTATACCTTATGAAATCAAAATAATGTTGATTTGACTCCAGATCTATCTATTCATTTTTTCTCTACAGTCTGTCTCTTTAAGCAGTCAGTTCCTCTTCACACAAGGCCTTTATGACCTAACATTGAGAATTATGCATGTGGTTTTCTAGGAGTTAAAAACAGCCTTCGTAAATCATCTAAACTAATTAAAATTTGTCTAATTTAATTTTCTTGTCATTTGGTCTAGGCATTCAACACCATTCTTTGCATTACCCTGGCACCAAAGGTGCCTCAAATACTAATAATTTACAGACTATTGAGTAAAATGCCACTTTAAATATTTATCTATAAAAATATTCCAACTCATCAGAACAACTTTTCCTTTTGTGAAGCAATTTCATTCACAATCAGTGCTGGGTTGAGTTCAAGTAATTTCCCAAACCAATATCTTTTGCTGTACTATGAATTTTTATTCTTAATGAGCATTTACTATGCATAAGTAGGAAACTGCTTGCTGACTAGGTTCCTTTTTTGAACCTGTTGTTGTACAACATTGGTTTGAGGTATTAACGAAAATTTGAGCCCCAAGGAATTCTAGGACCAAGGAATTCCAGGGCTAAAGAAAAAGAATTCTAGAGCTGCATTTCAGAAAATGACTTTTTAGGGGATATCCTCTCCACTTACTACTTGGTAATACTGCATTAATTAGTTTCAGAGCTGCAATATATAGGTGACCTGTTTCTAGTAGAACCAGTGTTCAGGGAAAAAAGACAAATCTTCAACCCATATGGAGAGCAGTTAAGATAAGCTGGAGAGAGCAAATAATGTTATCTTAATGATTTGAATAAAATATGTAAATAAATTGTTCATTTGATTATTCCTACAATGAATTTCTTCAGCCCTGTCTCCCATTCCACGTTACCAGGAATTAGTTTAGAGAATGGAGTACTGGGCTGCGAACCAAAGAGCCGAGGTTCAATTCCAGGTGATGCATCCTTTGCTTCACCCCAGCCGTGTGATTTTTTGGGTTCTAGATCTTCCTGGGAAACGCAGCACAGTAAAAGGAACGATTCCGCCACACTGAAGTGTGAATTCCATATACCATTAGGCTTAGTGGTGAGCGAGCTCTACCCTCACCTATTAAACCAACATTTGGGTTGATAACGGTGGTGGTTAGAGGAGGATGAGGCTCTGACAGTTCTTATTTAGCTTGGTATCATGACCGACATTAATTGCGCTCAAACAGCGCACTCACAGGACTTGATGCTTAAGAGTGTTTACAATTATTGAATCCGTTTTCAAAGCACCTAATCCAATCACATTCGAATTTCGTGATGGTCGTTATGCACTTGAATTAAAGAATTAAAATCATACTAATTGATGTAAGGGGTCGCGCAAAACATATCTGAACATTTTTCATGAAAAATTCGACAGAAGATTTGCTACGAGATCTGTCTGAAAACTATCCAGCCAAGCAATATTTTGGGAAAAATAACTTACCTAGACCAATGAGGTCTTATTCCCCTTCGAAGTAATCCCCTTGGTCTCTCACACACTTATCCAGCTTGTCTTCCACTTTTTAAAACAATCGGCCAAGTCCTTTTACGGACTGGCCATCAGCTGCCTCGTCGCATTCTTTTTTATCTCGTCAACCGACTGTTGGGAAGACTGAGATTTTGTTTTACGGTCATTGCCGTGCACCCAGAACTCACCTCCAGTTATGACCTTTTTTTTAGAAAACCTGAGTCATCGCTTGCAGCTTGGAACAAATCCCCTGCAATTGCAGCACGAAAATCTTGACCCATGGACGAGTTAAAAGAGAATCCGATGAGGCAACTGATGACCATTCCGAAAAAGGACATTGCCCATTGTTTTGAAAAGTGGAAGAGACGCTGGGATGAGTGTTTGAGGTCCCAATGGGAGTGCTTCGAAGGGGACTAAGGCCTCATTGTTCTACGCAGGCTTTCTTTCTCAAAAAATTGCATGGCCGCATACTTTCCAGCAGACCTCGTATTGTAAAACTATGGATGTCACTTCACCTTTAAGTTCACACGAATATTTTGCTGGCATCGTAAGTAAGTTATTCAATAAGATATGGGTTAGGTAAGGTGAAACTTCAGCTTCATAGCAGTTTCGAATAGAACCCATGTACAGACTCCTAGAAAATTGAAAGGCGATCTTGTTATGGTCACATGGTCGACCTGATCCGATAAACAGCATATTCGTGTCCAAATATCTACGGTTCTATCTGGAGTTTTCTTCTAGGGATACTTCGAAGTGCCAAGTCTATTGCTACCTCTTCATAACCACATACCAGCAAAATGTTTTTCAGCACAGATGGAGTATCCTCACCTGATAGTCCTTACTTGCTTCCGCGTCCTCCTTTCCGCCTAGTCCGCGAAGCTTCTGACGGGACTTGGCATGTCGCCGGACGATGAAAAGTGTGAACACGCCGAAAAAGGTGGCGGCAAGAACACCACAGGCGAGGAACACGACGACGCGCAGCTGCCTCTCAGACGCCCCGTTCTCGATGGCCGTGGCCCCGGGTCCGATGAGAGCTGAGCCGCCCCCAGGGACACCCCCTGCACCCCAGCCGAGCGGTCCTCCGGCCATCCCGGCCAGCTCTACCACCGCAGACCCAGGGACTGGGAAAGAGGGCGTGGCCGGAACCACAGACACCACCACGCCATCGCCGCCAATGGTCACAAGCTTGTCCTGGAATAAGAGCGGCGCCGGTTGGTCAATGTCGAAGGCAATAGTGAGAGTGAGAATTTATTATATATCCTACCGACTTCTTCCTCCTTATGATTGCTTGGTAGTATGCAGACCTGAAGAATAACCAAATTCTTTGGTTCAGCCTTAACTTCTTACCTATTTTACTGATACTTACTTATTACTTACTTATATTTATCAGTCGCTTGCTCTATGTTTACCATACTTCTTCCTACCTCAAACCTCCCTTGCTCTCTTCCCTTTCGCTCCATATTTCTCTATAACAGCTCCATTAATCGCCCCCGTGGTCCTTCCATCTCACTCCGCACAGTCCTAAAAGAGTTATATTTTTTTCTCTTCATCTCCCGATTTATATTTCCTAATTTCTTTGTCCCCAACATCTTCATAACATTCCAATTTCCTATTCTAGTCGATTATCTTTGGAGCCCCTACTCTCGATTTTACTTTGCATACATTACAAACGTGCAAATATTTTTCTTTCGTGATAAATTGTCAATATGGAAGCAACATTGTTACAGAAATACCTTTACTCTACCATAAATGAATTATTTCAAAACTTTGGCCCGATGGGTATTACTCTAATTATTTGGCTTTTCCGAATGTCCCAGTTTCGAATCTTGACTAGGCCTAGGAATTTAATTTGTAATTTCGTTTTATCGTTAGTTAGTTTCATGGTGTAGAGGGCCCATAGCTGGAGCACTCTAAAAACAACGACTACTACTAAGGTAATTGGCGATCACCTTTTCATTTTTCTCGCCATATGGATTCTGTATTTGTTTAAGTCCATATATTTCGTTAGACTGACCGAATTATCCATCATGTTCAATGAAGCTCTGTACATGTATTATTAGACTAAGGTTTGACAAAACAACACGTATTGTATACAACCATTGCAAATAATATGAATTACTTTATAATGTAAAAACAAATAAATTTCAATACAGGTTTGCTCGTATAGTTAGCATTTCAGGTGGTTAATTATGAGATTATGGACTTTTCCAAAATGTTAGCTAGCATTATTTAACTTCAATATAAGTAGCATCACGATATCCGTAATAGTCAAAGCCTCTACGAATTTTTAAAATTTTCGATGCAACGTTATGTGTAAGAAGGAATTTTTTTTAGGTAATCTACCGGTTAAGGTAGGTTTTTGGATGGACACAACTATCAAATAAACATTTTGTGACTCCCCACCTAGCAAACTAATCTATATCAGGTCCCTCTTCATCTCGGTGTGCTTCTTTCCTCCCTTCATCCCGTCCAACATCCCTATCCTGTTCCTACCCTTACCACGCTTGCCCAACATTCTCCCCTCTATTACCCTCTTCAACATTCCACTACCGCTCAATACGCCTTTCATCCATTTTTCCTGCCTCCATAGGATTTCTCTCAACAAACCCCTCTCCTCCCCCACCATTTCTAGTACTTCCTCATTTGTTTTCCTTTCGGTCCATTTCACCTTCTCCATTCTTCTCCACACCCACATTTCAAAAGCCTCCAATCTACGTCTATCCTCCTACTTCAGCGACCACGTTTCCGCGCCGTACATAGCTACGCTCCATATCAGAGTTTTTACGAGTCTTTTCTTAACATCCCTACTCAACGTCCCCGTCATCAACTCCCTCCTCCTTGAGAAAGCCTCCTTGCCTAGCGCAATTCTTCTCCTTACGTCCCTACTACTTTGACCGTATTGGTCCAAAACACTTCCGAGATATGTAAACTGTTCTACCTGCTCTACTTTTTCCCCGCCTATTTTAATATTTAGTTTAGCCTTTTTCTTTCTGGAAAATCGCATAACCTTTGTTTTATTAATATTGATTCTCATCCCATATTTATCGCACTGAACCTCCAATTCACTCAGCAATGCTTGCAACCCCTTGGCTGACTGAGCAACTAATGCTTGGTCATCAGCAAACCTAACCGATTTTACGAATTCCCCTCCGACTTTCATTCCTACCTCCAGTTCTTCCCATGCCTCTTTAATCATTTCCTCTACATATACGTTGAACAGTACCGGTGACAATGGGCAACCCTGCCTTACACCTCTTCCTAACACTGCCCATCCGGACTCTCCGTTCCCCACTCGCACCTGAGCAGTGTGAGACATGTACAGGTTGCGGATCAGTCTCCTGTCCCTCCAATCCATTCCTATTTTCTGCAATACACGCATTAATTTTTCCCAATTCACTCTATCAAACGCTTTTTCGAAATCTACAAAACAGGCAAAAACGTCCTGATTGTATTCTATATTCCTCTCGACTAGTGATCTCATTACTGCAATGGCATCACGCGTACCTCTTCCTTTCCTGAACCCAAACTGATCATCCCCTAAGTAATCATTTGCCTTACTCTCTATCCTTTTGTTGATGATCCTGAGAATAACTTTAGCTGCGTGGGATATCAAACTTATTGTTCTGTAATCCTCACATGACGAAGCCTTTGCCTTTTTTGGAATAGGAACTAACACCGATCTCACAAAATCTTCCGGCCAGATTCCTTCTTCATAGATACTACGAATCAGTCCATACATGGCCTTCTTCCCACCTTTCCCTAACCATTTCAACATTTCTACAGGAATATTGTCCACCCCCACAGCCTTATTTGCTTTCATCTCCTTTAATGCCCTTTCTATTTCATCGTCGAGTATGCCTGGACCTAATCTATCTTCTTCTACGTCATGTTCCTTTTCTATGTCTAACCTTATCGGCCTAAGTTCTTTACCATACAGTGTTTCTATATATTCCTTCCATCTCTCTTGGATTTTTCCTGGTTCAACTATTATCTTACCCCATTTATCTTTAACTGTTAGCACAGATCTTGCCTTCTTACTTCCCGATAATAACTTAACCTTGCTGTATAGAGCACCAATTTCACCCTTCTTCTGTAAACTTTCCATATCCTCGCATTGCGTTTTCCACCATTCTTCTTTTGCTTTATTTGTGGCCCTTCTCAATTTATTGTTTAACTCTTTGTACTTCATTTTGCCTAACTCTGTGTTTACATTTTTCCATCTTCTTCTCTCATCCATCTTTGCAATCATCTCATCCGTTACCCATGGTTTCCTTATCCTTTTCCCGTTAACGGTTCCTATAGTGTCTTTAGCGGCTTTCAATATCCCTTTCTTGATACATTCCCATTTTTCTTCGATAGCACTCAGTTCTTTACCGTCATCCATCATTTTCTCTACAGCCTCCTGATACTCCTTC
This sequence comes from Hetaerina titia, assembly GCA_037158775.1. Classification (NCBI taxonomy): domain Eukaryota; kingdom Metazoa; phylum Arthropoda; class Insecta; order Odonata; family Calopterygidae; genus Hetaerina; species Hetaerina titia. Next base: position 31,524,018 of record CM073771.1, on the reverse strand, counting down.
CTCGTTAATTCATTTACTGCTTCTAAATTCCATTTTTTAACCCTCCGCCCTTGCCTTATCTTCTTGAAACGAACATTACATTTCATAACAACTAAATTGTGGTCAGAGTCCGCATCCGCTCCTGGGAAACTGTGCGAATTTATCACACTGTTCCTAAACCTGTGCCTAACCATAATATAATCTAACTGATACCTTTCTGAGTCACCTGGCATTTTCCATGTATACCTACGCCTTTTGTGGTGTCTAAACCATGTGTTAGTGATGACTAACCCCTGTCTCCTGCAGAATTCAATTGCTTTCTCCCCGCGTTCATTCCTCGTGCCTAACCCATAGTCCCCCACCTCACCACCGTAAGAAGGACTATGAGAGCAAAAATGTTAGAGAAGGATAACAGGGGGCCAAGGACGGGAAGAAAATCCTCTTTCACTTTTCCCGAAATCTTCCTAGTGCGCGCGCATGTTGGACGTTGTTAGCGGCGGCGGCTTGTCCCTGGTAGCCGAGGGCATTATGGGTGGGAGGTGACCCACAACACCCAGCAAGCAGCCAGTGCCCCAATACGCAGGACGCCGTAAGAAGATTTCCTCGTCCTCGAAACCGTAGAAGTAGACCCTCATAAAAGTCGAGAGAATGAGTGCAGAGCAGATTTAAGATGTAATTTATCCAAGGACGATGAGAGATCAGAATGAAATAACGTTTGTCCGACGGCGCTAGGGGGGAAAAGTGTTTTGGGTCAAGGGTAGTCTAGTGTGTAATCACCCCCTGCCACACACCCTAGTGGTGGCTCGCAGGCTACTAAGTAAAACTAAGACTAAAATAGAAAATAAAATTGTTCATGTGATCATTTTTGTGGATTTTTGAAAGAAGTTTTCTGAGCTAGGTTTTTTTACCCACCTCATTCCCAATGCCTGCCGCTGTCACTTCTACGCCTATTTCTTTCTTCAGAGCTCCTTTTATTCCCCCTGAAATTATAAAAAATGAATCAGTGGCTATTCTCTGACGAGTTGCTTGGTTTGTGGTGGAGGATGAGAACACCAACAGCTATAGAGAAAATTGTGAAATAAATTCCAAATATTTTTTTTCTATTCCCATAAGTGCCCTACGGCACTTAATTTATCACTTAAACACATGCATAAGTGCCACCAAAATATTAAAAAAAACATTAAGAGTGTCCTTTTTGTGTTTTTTTGGTGGTTAATGTTGTTTTCACACCTGTGAATATGCTTATACTTTATATCCACCATAGTTAGAACCATCACAGCCAGAAGAAATTGATACACACTCATGCTGTTATATCCATATTATTGAAACTAACATTAAAATTTAAATACCAAATTCGGAGGAAGTAATTGCTCAGTACTATTTGTTCCTTCATTCTAAAGGAGTAAGATTATTTACAGGAACTACTGGAGCTCTAGCAATAGTGTCATCCATTTTAAAGTCATTCTAAGTGTGTATAAATTCTTCAAATATAGTAGAAACTACTCTAAAATTTTTAATTATGTATCTAATCGACGACGATTACATCACTTGTAAAGGTAAAATAAAGAGATACAAAAGCAATAGTACAGATTGGGGTTCTTACAATGCGGAATGGTCGTATGTATTCAAATGAACTCCGTTTTTCAAATTATTATGGGAACACTCTTCAGAGAAGATTTACCCACGCTACAGAGTTAGTTAATATTTGACATGCCATGTTACTTGAACCTTATTGTCAATTCAATGTTTAAAATCCCAATTTTAGTCAAATCAGAGTTTAAATTTACGAAGCTACAGAAGTAATATAAATACAAAATAGTTTCAATGGAAAGATTTAGAAAGAGAAAAATATACCCAATTTTATAAATTAGCAGAAAAATCACAAGTTTACCTGTATGAGGTGATACATTTTCAAGCGTCCTAAATATATACTTGACCGTGATGTTAATAGTATTAATTAGTAGTTAGTGTTATCAGTCTTCAACATCCCACTACCGGTCAATACGCTTTTCATCCATTTTTCCTGCCTCGTTATGATTTCTCCCAACAATCCCCTCGTCTCCCCCACCATACCCAGCACTTTCTCATTTGCTATCCTTTCTATTCACTTCACCTTCTCCATCCTTCTCCACATCCACGTTTTAAAAGCCTCAAACCTACGTCTATTATCCTGCTTCAACAACCATGTTTCCACGCCGTACATAACTACACTCCATAACAAAATTTTAACGAGTCTTTTCTTAACATCCTTACTCAACATTCCTGTCATCACCTCCCTCCTCCTTGTGAAAACCTCTTTGCCAAGCGCAATTCTTCTCCTTACATCCCTACTACTTGGACCGTGTTGGTCCAGAACACTTCCGAGATACGTAAACTGTTCTACTTGCTCTATTTTTTCCCCTCCTATTTTAATTTTTAGCTTAGCCTTTTTCTTTCTGGAAAATCGCATAACCTTTGTTTTATTAATATTGATTCTCATCCCATATCTATCACACTGAACCTCCAATTCACTCAGCAATGCTTGCAATCCCTTGGCTGACCGACAAATTAAAGCTTGGTCATGAGCAAACCTAACTGATTTTACGAATTCCCCTCCGACTTTCATTCCTACCTCCAGTTCTTCCCATGCCTCTTTAATCATTTCCTCTACATATACGTTGAACAGTACCGGTGACAATGGGCAACCCTGCCTTGCACCTCTTTCTAACACTGCCCATCCGGACTCTCCGTTCCCCACTCGCACCTGTGCAGTCTGAGACATGTACAGGTTGAGGATTAGCCTCCTATCCCTCCAATATATTCCTTTTTTCTGCAATATACTCATTAGTTTTTCCCAAGTCACTCTATCAAACGCTTTTTCGAAATCTACGAAACAGGCAAATACGTCCTGGTTGTATTCTATATTCCTCTCTATTAGCACCCTCATTACTGCAATGGCATCACGCGTACCTCTAGCCTTCCTGAACCCAAACTAATCATCTCCTAAGTGATAATTTTCCCTGGTCTATCCTCTTGTTGATGATCCTGAGAAGAACTTTTGCTGCATGGGAAATCAAACTTATTGTTCTGTAGTCCTCAGATAATGTAGCCTTTATCTTTTTCGGAATAGGAGCTAACACTGATCTTACAAAGTCTTCCGGCCAAATTCCTTCCTCATAAATGCTCTCCGCATAAATGCTCCGCTAAATCTTCCGCATAAATCTCAGAAATGAAACGAATTAGCCCATAAAAAATCTTTCTCTCACATTTTTCTAAATCTTAGGTAGTTCCGCGGGAATATTGGTCACCCTCATACCCTTATTTGATTTAAATTCCCATAATACACTTTGTACCTCACCGTCGATTAAGCCTGGACCTAAGCTATCGTCATATACATCATACTGTCTTTCTAGTGGGCAATAAATGAAGCGCCAAAGGTCGATCCTTCATTTTGACTCAAGAGAAAGAAAAAGTTTTTAAGTAGTTTGTGAGAGAGCTCACCTATTCTTCTTGCGACTTCAGAAGCATTGAGGCCTAGTGAGTTTTCCTGGACTTGGAACTTCACTTTGTTGCGCTCCACACTGATGTCATATAGGAAAAGAATAGAGGAAATTATTGCAACAAAAATGTCAGTATTTATGCCAAAAGCAAGGACAAAATTACCAACACAACCCAACCCCAATGAACTCGGTACATTCTCAACCGATATTTAAGGTCCGTAAGGATCCAGATCATATGGTTCAATGATGGTCTTCTGAGCGTAGGATTATGAAATAAAATGATTCGTTTTCAAAAGAATCCGGTGAACATAGTTATTCACGTTTGCAATCATTTCGAAGTTGAAATTAAATGTCGGTATATGATGTTATCGGTATTGCACCCACGCCCATGAGTAATTAATTAAAGCATTATGAACTATAAAATTAACATAGAGGTTACAATTCGGCACAAAATACGTATCCCACAGAGAGTTGAACTTACCGTATGTTGTAGAGGTCAACCCTTCTCAGGTGCAGGAAGTCAGCAACAGCATTAGCGATGTCAGCTCCCTCTTTCCAATTTTGGACGCTATTTCATCAACGGAAAGAGAAAAATAAGCATTAAAAGGCAAGAAATATAAAACATTCTGGATATCTTTTGTGGGAATTGTATTTACTTAAATTTATTAATATTTTTTGGGGGAAATTCTCATGGAAAATGTAAGAGCGACCGCTTTTGCGGAATGATTGAACTTCAGGGATGTTCAAAAATATATTGCTGTTAATTGATGATTTCTAGGACATTTGAACTTCATAGCGTTCATTCTTTCATTTAGTTTGCTACAGAGACTGAGAAGGAAGGAAAGTCATTGCGTTAAATTGATGGTTATTTTGAGTTTTCAGGCAACAGGAAACAAGTGTACCTGTAGGTTTACTGAATATGTCTCGTCACCATCCCGGAAATTAAAAAAAGAGGTCCATAATATACTATACTAAAAGTAAAGGAGACACTTTCACGACAATTAAGATGTTGCTGAGGAACCTTCTGGAACCGCGGAGTAAAATTATCTTTCCATAATATTTCAAATCATTTATAGATACAAAAGAAATGAAGTCAATAAGACCATTTAGAGGGCCAAAAACGCGTCCTACTCTCTAAAAAATTAACGCTTCAAGAACAGTACGAAGATCCCATCAGCAAAATACGTATTTAGCTTAGTGTAGTATAATTTACTCCATAGATACACATTGTTCAACGTCTTTGTATATAAGTGATTGATATCTCTCCAAAATATCAAACGAGTAAAATCTATTCTATATAATTAGACTGCGGACAATGTCACGTGGAATAATTTGATCGATCAGTAGAATATAGATCAAAACATATCTAAGAAGAAAGATGATTTCTTGGCGTGTTCCCGTCATATTCATTACAATAAAACTATTATATTCAAGACCAGATCGAATTTTAACCTAGGAAAATCAGCATTGTGTGCGCTACCAACCTGAACATTTCATCACAAACTAATTATGAATTTCATTAATGGAGTTCTATTAACGACATAAATCAGTAAATGACCCGCGATCGAGCAGTGATTCTCGTTAGTTTAACTTTAGGGTAGACGATCGGCCAGTGCTGGAAACGTAGCATCATGTGTCCATAGTTAAATGCTTAATGAGTGTATTCTATTGAAATCGTTATCCTCCCATCAGCACGTGTTATTGGAATGTCCGTGGAAATCACTATTGTGCTGTCTTTCAAGAAAAATGGAATAACCGAGGATTCTTGGGGGTACACTTTTTCCAAAGAAAGACCAAAGGAGCAGTCTGTGGCTAGGCACGAAGTGGACGTATCTGGTAGGAGAAGAGGGCGACGCTTACCCTTCCTTGAACTTGACGAACACGAAGCTGGGATCCACTGCTTCGGATGCCTTGCCACTCCCTCCGCTCCCGCTGCCGGCCCTGTCCCATCCACCCCCGAACATGCCCTCCCCATCTTCCACCAGTCGCTCAGGCCCCCTAGGGACCTCCTTCTTTTGAGCCGCGGCTCTGGTCAGCGTTGCGTCCGCTCCCTGCGATGATCAAAGGGATTCGTTAGAGAACCTAAAAATGCACATCCATCAATTTCCGCATTCATTCAACGCTGCCGTAAACCAAGCAAACACAGAGAATGCAACGTAATTGTGATTTATCGACGCCCGAATCATTTGCAGGCCAGAGTCTGGAAATAGAATTTTTAAACGTTGCCAAAGAAAATAATACATTAGGATCGTTCAAAAAATTATGTGACCTCAAACTCGACATCTGAACAATATATCGATATCAATGTCTTAAAAATATAGGGAGCAATAAGGCGTCGATTTCTAATGAGCCTTTTACGATAATTAAGAGGGGATGGATGTAAAGCTATTCGTGAGAAGTAGATGATCTCGCTCATAAATATTGAATATATTTTGGCGCAAGAAAACACATTATTTAATATATTTTTGCAAAAGAAAACAAATCAATACCAGTTTTTTCAGGGTAATATTAAAGCACAATTGTCCTACACAAATTGGAAATACATTGTTTGTCAGTGATAACGCTATCGTTTATACGGAAGATTAGATTAAACGACATGTCTTTCCGGCTCATTCCGTCGTCAAGGGAAATGCACACACACATATATACAAACACACACACATATACACACACTCTACCACTATGCCAAACAGCCTCTAATACTGTAATTTCACACAAAATCCACACACACATCCTAAACCCTTAACACGCTCTCATACAACTCTATCAATACCCCGTTAATCAGCAGCAGCTGGGCATCGGAACAGATGCGCCTAACGGCGCAGTCATTTTTCTGTTGGTTGGTTGGTTTACACACACTCTGTATAGATAACCAGGTGGGGAAAATGGTGTGCCGAAAGACATTCTGAGATCTAATACTTAAAGAGGAGCTCTTAAACAAATTTTACGAAAATTCTATGAAAACTAATCGGCTACGTATTTAAAATGGCGAAGAATAATTATTGAAAATTGTGAGAGATTACCTCAAAAGAACTGTCACAGACAAGAAATGAAACAATAAAAGACAATGTGGCAGCGTCATCTGCCGAAATTCGATAACGTTAGAATGTGCTCGCAAAAAGTGATCTTACTATGGCTCGAATCCACCTGGAGTAATCCATAATTACTAAAAATCACAATATTTCCTCGAAAACGTCTTTAGGTGTCAAGAGCTTGAACTAAAATTTGTTTGAATAAATGCCATTATGATTTTCATTAATGTGGCAGTTAGAATACGAAGGAAAATATTCATAATCGGCAAGAATCAATTGATTTTAATTACCACAGTTCTGTACAAAAATAAATTTCATTCAGTGTTCTTAATTACCTTGCAAACACTGGGGCGAATGAAATTTGTTACAAAATGATTACATTTTACTGATTAAAATTGCAATCAGTTAAATCGTAAACTACGTTTCTCAGATCAAATTGGGCGGCCGACTCTACTTACCCCTTTGTGCTGCTTGAGGCGAGCTATGGCAAGCGCCTTGTCTTTAATTTTGTTCTTCATGATATCACCAGAAGAGCTTTCTTCATCTTTAGTGAGTCTTGATCCACCTATAAATGATAACAATAAGACATAAGTTTAATGTATTTGAGCAAGATATAACCCGCAAAGTAATATGAATGAATGCACAAGATGAACTAAATAATGAACACATTCAATAATCTTGAAATAATGCAATAATTGTTCAAATCATAACATCAAATTTAATGAAAATAGGCTATGATAGTAATGTGATGTACTATTGCATATTATTGCGTTTGAATCACAAATGAAACAGCCACTCAAAACGTAAGTTAAATTTTAAAATATTCTAATGCTAACGCAAGGGTTTCCTTATAGTCAGGAACAGTAATCTCTAGTATATATTCATGAGAAAAAGTTTAAAAAACAATTGCAATGATATTCACACACTTCAGTTTCTATTTGATAAGACCAAGATCGGAGTACCACCGTATTCGACGCATCTCCCTTTCATTCCCTCACCGTTCATTACCTGATTAAATTTCTACCAAAATCTATTCCAAATAAATTTGTCCTTAGCGTTAAAAATAGCAACCGATGAATTTTTAAGATTTTTTTGTCCCTGTTTATGTCGAGGTTTTCCTCATCGTCCACAATAACCATCGAAACTAACAGAATACCTTAAATAATCGCGTAAAACAATAAGACTATTTTTAGAACTAATTCGTAGAATAAAGTGGGTATAAATAGATACTCGTGCACCTATACAATGCCTACCACACGCTCAAAATACCTTAAGCCTTTCTCGACCGATCGAAATAAAAAAATGGCGAAACGTAAGAATGGTTGAAATTATAGGCACGCCACAAATCGATTTTTGTCTATTCTATGCTATTGATTCGAAGGGAGAATGCAATTGAAAGCCTATTCTGAATTCTAAGAACGCATTTGACGCTGAGCGCCGATGGATTTGTCACCTCATTAACTCAAACGCGAGCAAAGACCGCAGAGTAAATTTCGTTAGGGAATGTGTATCCCTTAAAGGCTCTCATTAATTATATAAGTTCAAGTCGGAGGTACTTGTTACGCCCCGTGAGGGTACTTGTCGTCGGTGGGAACGGGGAGGGGCGCTTTGTCACGTCTTGTCCTACAGTAATGATTTATTGAGACGCAAGTCTGGAAACGTTCGTCGGAGATAAACCGTCAGATAAATTCTTAATGATGTCGTTGGTGAGGGGGGAAACTTTTTTTTAGCATAATTGATCATCCGTGAGATGAATGAGCGCATCGTTTTTTTGCCCGCTGCACTCTCTTTGGCATATGACATTAAAAAGCAATCACCTCCGGATTCTTACCATGGAGGCACAGAATGATTTTACAAGCCAGGAGAGGAGACTGACAAAATAGCCAGTATTTCGAATGAGCAAAAAAATACTAATGCTGCAGGATGACGAAGTACTTCTTAATAGTGAGGAATACTTCCTTAACGAGAGATTTTCGTCTTCCTTTCACAACTAAATTTTCTTTATCGCAAAAAATAGTGCAAAACATTCATGGCTGGAGGCTTTCTTATAAAGCCAAAATGCACTTTCTTGAGAGGTGGAGAGATCATTTTAGGATTTGTCCCCAAGCTTTTTCATCACTTTAAATCAAATTAAATGCAGAGAGAAAATTTTGGCGGGGGTAGTTAAATTATTTTCGGAAAATCTCAATTCATATGGCGACGAAAGCTTTCAGTTTCTTAAATAAATAGGCTAGAAAAAATAGAAGCAGAACTAAAATAGTAGTTATTCTAATAGTTCTAATAGTTATTCTAATATTCTAATAGTTATTCTAGTATTATTCTAATCCATGTTCCCGGTAGAATTTTGGAAAAAAAGGAAAAAAATTGTGAGGAAAGTAGTGGAATAATAACCTTGAGAAAATGAAAATTTATCAAGAGAAAGGGATTGACTGGATAAGACAAAGATATCATCTTTCTTTAGATAGAGGACAAAGAGCAAGACAAGGAGGAGAACAAAGAGGAGGACAAAAAGGAGGACAGAGAGAATAAGCTAGTCAGAGAGTAATATCGAAAAGCTGAATGAAGGTTTGATGAGGAGCGGAGAGTTGCTTGGGGCATTTGAATACATACTCTAGAAAAGTGGAAATATGGAGCAGTATCAAGCTTGCGGAGTCTGTAATTAAGGGAAGATATTATTGGGAAAAAATTAAATATTTTTGGAGAGTAAACAGAAAAATAGCGTATCGAATAGAGAAATAGTGGCAGGGAAAAAGGAGTGCTTACTAATGCAAAGAAATTACATGGAAATCCCCGACGACGCGCCCTAATTTTCATGGACAATCCAAGTATTTACACAGCAGACTAATTTTGATAGTACCCTGGTAGACATGACACATGTTTGTTTTTTAGTACTTTTTCCCAAATCGATTTAAACTATGGAGGAAGGAATCTAAATAACAATACTTGGCTGGAAAGCTCTTTGAAATCAGATTCACTTACCCGTAACATTCGGTGGCGTATCTTCGGGGATGTCATTCTTCGAGGGTTCCTGGTGGACTTCCTCTTCCCAAGATTTTGCCTTCTGTGGATTCAAATAGAAAAAATGTTCTTTTATTAAGCTAATCAAACAAGATGAAACACAGGAATTACTCCGAAAACATTACATCACTAAGAAAATGAGATTTCAACGCAATAAATTGTATACTGAATCGGTGATACTATAAAGTCAAATAATACACGTAAATAGGCTGTATCATCTTTCAGGCTATACTTTGCAAGTATTTTGAGTAAAATATGAGAACATTACGGTAATAGGTTGTTTATTTCTTGCGTTAGGTTATGCATAATACATTGCTATTATCTGATGCTTAATTAACTAATTTAATATAACCTTTGTAATTAATAATATCGACACAGCCGTTCATAGCTCCCATAAAAAAATAGCAGTTCGAAGCGCTTCCTTTTCTTAGCGGAAATCAATAAGAACTTCCTAACGGTAAACGTTTTTCGAAATTTTTGCAAATACTTACAAATCGATTTGGCTCTTAGTAATGGCGGACTTGGCAATTACGACCCTCCATCAAGGACTTCTTGCCAACGGCTTGAATTTAACTTACTTCAACCATTAGCTTCAACATTTACTTCATATTAGCAATTAGATTATATCTTAGAGACATTATTGTTTTTCAAAAGCGCTGATATAATGATTAAAGTTAACCATATTTTCCTTTAAATTAGAAAGAAGTATTCTCGATGCATTTCATTCAAGGCATTCAACCTATTTAAGGTACGTCTAGGTTTCGAACTGTCTCCAACTACTACTCACTTAAAAGTATCGCGAGAAATTCCTCTTAAATTCATCTTAATTTATTCCTGCCTTCATGTTGTTAAAAAATATCCAATTATCTTCTTTCCTCTATTTCACCTTCCTAACATTATCCCTTTTACCGCGATCTTCAACATACACCTTTAATATTTCCACCACCCACTTCCTTTGCTTTTTTTCAGACAATCCTAATAACTTCCTCTCTTCGCCTACACTATTTTAAACCTCGGTGTTTACCTTCCTCTGCCTCCAAATTCTTTTCTTCAATCTTTGTCACGCCCATACTTAGAAAGCCTCCAATCTATGCCCATCTCCTTGCCTCAAAGACCAAATCTCACATCCATAAGCACTCTAGTCCAGTTACTAATAAATGAACTTGGTATTTTTTCACCCACAAACTTTAGCATATTTTGTGATAAAAATACCAAGTTTATTTATTCAGGAATCATAAACTTTCACAAAGTAGAGCCTCAGACCATCAAATTCACTACACTCCAATCATTACTAATCTTTACTCAGTTTACCCACCATAATTTCCCTTCAAGAAAATGTCCCTTTTTATAATGCAATTCTACTCCGAATTTTCCCACTTTCATATCCGTTTCCTTTAAAATACTACAAAAATATATTAAATGCTAAACTTACCCTAGTTTATTTTCTTCTACTTTAATCTTTTTCAATAAAAAAATCATTTTCCCGGATTCTGCACTTGGAACTTTTACACAGCACTCTAAAGACGATTAGGGCAAAAAATTAAAATCTAGGTGACGAAAGTCTAAAATTTTTGAATTCTTGAAGTGAGGTTGATCTTGTATAATTAATATTAATTGGCGCATATAAGACTGGAATTTTTATGCAGTACTTTTCGGAAAATGAGTGTTTCACATGCTATCGCATGGAGATGATAATTAAAATTTTTATCGTGTTTTCCGAAATAGTTTGGGGAAGGGAAGAGAAAAACTGAATTTTACTGAGAATATATATTAAAGAAACAGGTAGGGAAAGGTTTATCAGAAATTATCTTGATGGTCTTTAAGCTTTCTTTAACATTATGCGCAAATCTAAAACAATATATACAGTGATATGAATCGTCTTACAATTACAAAGCTGTTGTTGTCTCCTATTTTCCATTAAATCCATTTGTTTTATTGTCACCGTTTTAACAATATTTTAAACTTATTTTTACCTCATCTAGACTATATCAACGCTCTCGGCCTCTGACCCACGAGTTTCAAATGATGACCCTGGGATATTATTAGGGTATGAGCTTATGGCTTTAAAAAAAATAATTACACCCTTAGGGTATATATCAGACTCAAAAATCTTTCTTGGAACTCAGGTTAAAACAAGATACAGGTAATTCACAAAGCCATTTAAAAATAATTTCGAAAGGGAAAATTATTGGGTTTCGATAATGAATAAATCGATTGAAATTTTGCCTTGAAATTTTAGATGTGCAACGTTGCTCTAATTCTAACTCTTGCAATGAGTGGAGAGAATGTTGGCCGGAATGGTTTGTAGTAGTGTAGAGCGGTAGAGCACTTGGCATCGTTCTAGGTGGATTGCCGGTCGTACTAGGTTTCGATAGCGGTTTAAAATCAAAACCTACCTTGACCGGTAGACTACCCTTAATTAATGAACTAGTTTCCCGCACCTGTAACTCCTTATCGGGAGCAACCACGGTTATTTGGATATTTTTTTATTGAAACCAAATTTTATTTCGCTGTAGTTGTATCTTGCAATCTCGTAAAATTCGATATTTTTACACCCAAATATTTATCTAGCTCTATCTCAAAGGCCATAAAAGTCGAAAACAGTTTGAAAATTTTACAAATAAATCCCAAAACAATTGATTCTCTCTCTTCGCCATTAAGAGCAAGTAAATCTAGCAAGAAAAAGTACATCGGATTTTGACTATCAATATCATTCTGCATCGAGAAATGTAAGTCTTATGTTTTCATCATAAGGGTAAGGTCACTAAGGTATTTTTAACGGATTACAGACAAACAATTGAATTTAAATAATATTTAATGAATGTGACAAAATGGACATTGTTCCAAGAGACTCTGTGTTAAAAACCATCTGGGGGGTCTGCCACCACGGATACGTATACAGACAACCAATTCGATTTTAATAATATTTAATTAATACGATAAAAGTGACATAGTTCCAAGAGGCTACGCGTTTTAGCCATCCGGTGGGTCTACCGCCGATGGTCGGTCGAGCATCTCAGGAGAGCATTATAAGTCTACCAGTCAGAAAAGTTCAAAGAAATGGTATTGAAAGCAGCACCTGTTCCTTTCTGATTGAAGATTCTACGTTGTTGCTATTGTCCCGGAAGGCAAAGCCGTTGATTGCGAACGGTGGTCCGGGTTTCTTGACGTCGAGGCGCTCGGGTCGCTGGAAGCCTCCCCAAGCCTCATATTCCGCCAGGAGGGCATCCAGGGTGTCGTCGTCGAGGACGGAGGGAGGAGGGTGCTCCCTCGCTGCCCCCGATGGGGGAGACATGGGGGACGGCCGGCCCTGGGACACCACCACACCACCTCCTGGCGAAGTTGATTGGAAAAAGGTACTGTAGAAGAGGAGGCGAGGAGGTATTCGGTGCTCAAATTTCCACTTTACGAATTTAAATTGGTTGTACGATAACATGAGCCAAACTTGCAACGCGAAAGCGGCAAATCACATCTCGGAATGCATAATAATTCATATTTCATAAGCTAATTCGGCTTAAATTCTTAATCTGGCCACGAAATAAATAGGCGTACCTGGATTAATTCACTGATATTAATATGTGAAGATGGGCCATTATATTTACTACGGAGTTATTTTGGGATGCTCTCGTACTTAGGAAATAATATGACACATTCTTAGCGTATTCGTAAGGGACCGGTATAAGAAAGACGATGGATAGTTTTAGCGGTAAGCTGATAAGTCATACTTTTCTTCCTAAAGAAGGAAACCCAGGTTAATTCGTTGGCAACCATAAATACAAGCCATAAATCATGCCCTGCAAATGCTAATAATGGATACAAATATTTCCTGCTAAGTATTTATAATTTATGCATCATGAACGAAAAGTTAACTCTGAAATTAATAGCAGAAAATATTTAATAGAATGAATATATTATTGAAAAAATGAATTAGAGCATCAGCGATTTAGAAATATTAAAGTAACTTGAAAGCTCAGGGACCCAAAATTTACATTCTAGTCAAGCCTCCATCTTGGCATACACATACAAATTTCCTGTTAATAATATATAAACGTATGCAAAACTGCCACCAACGCTGGCTTATCGCTAAGGAAATATTCTTCAACCCATGATGTTTCAAAACACATTCCAACTTGTGTAGGCTTGAAGACGCACAGTGTTTGAAATCTAATTGCAGCCCAACTTAACTGTGATGAGTCCAAAAAGTGTAAGGTGACCGAACTTGAGTTAATTTTTAATGAGAATCGACTTTCGCTCACTAATTTAAATATTTGGTAATTTTCAAAATGAAATGAATAAAAATTAATTCCGTTCCCGACGCAGGGAAAACGAACGCACCTGTTGTCGAATACCTCGGTTAGTGTCAGACAGAAGCGTCAAACCATTATTTCCCTGGCTACAAGCAGGGGCATTCTGGAGTGGGATCCTTGGGAATCCCTGGTATCCGCGGGGACAGAAGAAGGCCTCGCATACCTTTGGGTGTATCCGGGAGGTAGATGACGCCTCCTTCGGTGTAGACACCCCCCGGGCCGCCCCCGTTGGTCGCCGCTTCAGCCTTCTCTTCTCCCTCGCCCTCCCCACCGCTCTCCTCGGCCGCTAAGGAGGCCATGCGGTGAATGTAGGGCCCCAGGCGAGATGGGATGGGCCCCTGACCCTTGCCCTCAAAAACCTCCATCTGTCCCCCGTAGGGACTCTCCTCACCCTCCTCTTCGTCCATCATCAGCTCCTGTGGGCACCAAATTACGTGCGTGAATGTGTGCCAACGGAATCCGCCGCCTTGGAAGCCAGCGATGACAGAGCACATAGCAGGCGACAATCTTTAGGCTAAGCGGGTTCCGCGACGTCCATCGGACACTCGGCTGACATGGGTAAATACTGGGAGAAGCAGAACGTTGCAACGGCCATGAAGTCAAATGCCTGAGATGATTCCCCAAGGCCGTAATCACTGCCATAGAATGTTTTCTTTCGGGGTAAATATCCCAATTAATAATATTAGGTAAATGGGAAGAGTTGATAATCATAATAAAATCTTAACTGAGGTACGTAATTGAACTGAGAATCGTAATTTAAGAGAGAAGTAAATGTAAAGAAACAACTGTGTGTACGTGGGTGCTCTGAATAGTTTCCGAACTCGGAAAATTTCAGAAAAAATATCTTGTATCTTTGTTAGGTCGGAAACTTTTCAAACCACCCTTGTAGATAAAACGGGATAGCTAAATCTGATTGGCTCAAGAACTTTAACGAAACACTTTCACCTAGTCTTGAAGGAAGAAAATATAGTTAAAGAAAAAGTGTGCACTTCTTAAAGAAATTTGGCTTCATTATTCGGGCGGTGGGTAAATGTAAGGATAATCCATACAGTTGGCTACCATACAGTAAATAAAACAGTTTCTGGCGTAACTTGGTGGAAAATCTTCATACTGACTTTTAATAATCAAACCACTTTACTTTTCTACATAAACTTTTTAATTTTTACAACCCAGGTTTCGTTATAGCATAACATCATCAGGTCTGATGATGTTATGCTATAACGAAACCTGGGTTGTAAAAATTAAAAAGTTTATGTGGAAAAGTAAAGTGGTTTGATTATTAAAAGTCAGTACCATATAGTAATTGGTCACCTACTATAATCTAGTATAACACTTTTCTGCTCTTATAGCATATCACAATTATGTATATTTCTGTGTAGCTTTGTGTTATTTTCTCGGTATTTACCTACTATTTCGCCAACTAGATCAAAGGATAAAATAATTGAGACTATCCGAGTCGATTAGCGTATTTTTTTCTTGATATATGGAAAGTGGCTAAATAACTTTTAAGAATATCAGCATGAAATACTATAGATCTTTTTTACTATCAGAAGATCAATTGCCAGATGTAGCGACAAAATGTTTTTGGTGTGATGCCCATGGGGATACAATCTGCTATGAACATGTTAGCGGTCAGTGTTTCCACGGCAAAACTGGTCAACGTGAAGAATGATAGAAAAACAGCCCCTCCGTCAAAGTCTATTTACTATATGAGTGTTTAGCATAAATTCCAGATAAATTTTCGTATTTCCCGGAAAATATTACCCGTAAAATGTTGCGACTTAAATACAAGCTTATAAGAGTTTTTTTCTTAAGAATTCTCTTCCAAAATCATTGAAGAGGACTCACCCACGTGAAGATTAGGTGAAGTTAGGCTTATTCTTGTCAATATAATGAAACAGTTACGTCAGAAAGTTCATGTGTGAATGAATGAATGTCACATCGGGGGCTGGTTTAACGAAGGGATTTTCCCATAACAGGCAAAAAATTGACAGGGGCATTATCTGAACAAATGATGGCTTTCGAGCTCGTATAATTGTGGTGAAACAATCTTCTGCATGAACCCAGCGGCAGGGAAAGTCCTTGCAAATATCGGATTTAAATATTTATCCATTGGAAAAAAGCCTCTAAGAATAATTTAACTGTCATGCTCGCTAACCTTAACGTAAATGGAAATGGTTAATACCCTATAAGCTTAAATTTCCGTATAAAGATTCTTGAAAAGGAAAATAAATGACTGATAGTAGGGGTATTGGAAGGAAAGACAATGTTCGGATGCCTGTAATAGTTTTCTTCTTACATATTTCGAATCATTTAAATTCTCTTCCGGTGTAAAAATGGATCAAGCACTCAAAGTTTGCTTGTTGATTAACATAAAATCATTTAGCAATTCAACTAAGTCATATGCGATATGTTCAATCTCAGGGATTAAGGTTATCGTCGTCTGCCCCAATGAAACTCGTACTTTGCAGCCAACGGCTGTTGCCCTTTTCCATTAAAACGTCAGGGAAAAAGAATTTTAGGGAATGAAAAACAAAGCACCAAAAAGCGGTTAGTACCAAGTTGAATTGTTCACATATCCAGAGCGAAGTCATAATGTCAACCATAAAAAAATGAACAAAGGATTTTGCATATGGCTACTCAATTCGGAAGCATTAGATTCTTCAAAATTCTTAGGCTCATCAAAAAAGAATTAGAAGCCAGTACATCTCTGAAATCTGAGTGAAAATTTGAATATTCCAAAATTTAAGAAAATTGTTAGTTCATCACGACGGTATGACCCTGATTGGAGTTATTAGAGACTTATCACTCCATAAAAATTAAGGATAAAGTTCTCAAAACCTACTACTCCAATGGATTACAAAAAGGCACCAGAAAGTACTTCTTCGCCAAACCAAGATATTCCTGCAAAAGAGTAGGGAAGTGTGTTATTTGAACCCCAAGATCAGTTATAACGCAAGGACAATAATGCTACTCACTTCCTCCTCAACGTCCCCGCCACCGAATGGTCCGTCACCCGTAAACACCTTGTCTCTCTCCTCCTCGCCCCTGCGGAATGAATCGGGGGTGTTGTAGCCAGTGTGGAAGGCGTGCAGCGCCATGGGCGGGATAGAGTCCTTCTTGGAGAGCCCCAGGCGGCGGCCTTGCAGGGCGGCCCCGGAGTAGGCGGAGGAAGCGGAGGCCGATGACGAGGCAGCGGCCGAAGACGCCGAGGCGGACGACGAGGAAGACGAGGGAATGTGGTTGCTGGCCTCTTGCTGGCGGGAATACACGCCCATCAAGTACTCTTCCATCGGGATATCTACCAAAAAGGGACGATGGAGTCAATAAAAAGCCAAAGATAGCTTCAAAATCGACTTTAGAAATATGTGCCATTAGGTTACCTTTTTAGTGCCTACCAAAGGAACGTGGTAAGCACTATTGCCTCTTAAAACTTGTCAATGTTCAAAGATTTTTATTTTAACAAGGGAACATTCCAAAGTGCTGTTCAAGAATCTTCGTCACTTTTTAACAGAAATATGTTACACCATTATTGGATATGATTTTTGATTCGCTTTACGATGTAGTCATGTATTATCGTTTTCTTTTAAGTATGTTAAATCGTCACTTAACGAGTCAATATATCTCCTTAGTTAATGTATTATCGATCGAGGAGTGATGAAAAATAATAAAGTGTAACGTAAAGTAACAAAAGTAAGTAAAAGAGAAATGAAAAATAATAAAAACAGTTCTTAATCATATTGATGTAAATTAATTTTGAAGTACTCTAAGGCTTTTAATAATTTTTAAATGTGCTATCAAACTTATATGGATTAGTTCCGAGGCGCCAATTTTTTAAACTGTCTGATTTCTGGTGTTTTTACACACAAATTAATGAATATTTTGTAAACAAATCCGGGTAATTGGTGTTATGTCAATGAATTATAATTCTAGTATAATTGCGCACACGGTACCAGTTTTTCGTGAGAATAAGATAGGTTTCCATTATATTAGTTTATAATTCTTCCGGTGATAACCCACTGTTATAAGTGTGTATAAAAATATTGGATTTTTTAGGCAATTTTTATAAATGCTAACAAAATAAAAATTTCATCTATCGTTCATTTCATCATTTCAGTGCCCGTAAGGTCGTTAAACTGTGATCTTTGTCTGCGTAAACCTCGGCGTGACGGTAACTTACTGCAAGAGCATTTCAGGCAGCACGACGGTAAAAATGGAATTAGAAATCCACCGAGAAAAGACTTTCCTAGATTTTATCCGTTCGAAAAATTTTCCTCAACACCGTAGTAAATATCTCGCCGTTTTTACCCGCGCCGGTAGAAATTCCACCAAATTTGTATGTGTATAGCCACTAAAATGGAAATTGAGAACGGGTTTCGTGGCTAAGAATCTGTTAATTCGTGACGAGAATCGTCGCTATGGCGTTACACATGTCACGTCATATGTTTTATCTAACATTTTCTCCAATGTGTTATTTGCCGAAAAATAGGTATATTAGCTACTCACATTTCGCCTCGATATGACGAGATTATCGCTACGGTGGCGAGGCAATAGTGGCCCGCAAAATTTGATAGATATCTTAATAGCTGGGGGGAGAGCGTGCTTATCATACCACAAAGAAATAAAACCCCTACCCAGTTTTCGATTACTGCAGCGTCACTCACTAGGCTATCAAACGTTATGTAATGAATATGGACGTCAAAAACTGTCAGTTAATATAAATAAACCTATGAAAATTACAAAATCGCACTTTTTTTGCGATTTATTTCAAACAATCGCTTCAGAAAACAACAGCAGCAGTGGAATCAGACTGAGCCTCTCACTGAATATTTCCAGCGATTATTCTAAGCCCGCGGGATATGTTTTTGCGAGAGTACTTACTGTATATGCGTGTCGGCTCTGATGTTTATCTTATTTAATCCCACCTCCTAATATTTTATTTTCCATATCCCCTGTGGCCTTGAAGCCCTCAGGCAAGTTTTCTTTCTGGTGATGTTTTACGTTCGCACCCCCGTATACCCGCTACTCAGTGTTCATAGCTGGTCTTTAGCGACGAGAGGACGATGCTCCGTTCCTTAAACAATATGCAATACTTGTCCATTGCATGAGTACAAAACTCCATCTGAAAACTCACCATATAGTCTACAATGGCCTACGAAATACAACATGAATATTTTATTATAATCAATGCAAAAAAATATTTTTTTTTAAATCATAGAGAAGATATTGAGAAGCAGCGGGATGCATGCAATTGTGATACAAGGGAGCGTTATGCTCTCGTATAAAAAAATAATTGAGAAATGAGAATAACTTGGGATATTTTTACCGACACAGAGGTGGGTGCAAATTATGAGGGAGAAAAGAACCGTCATCGACCCCACGAATGATAATGAATCAGAAGAACTACCTAGAGCCAAAGAAATTATTTTTTTGTGATAAGTAGTCTAGTACGTTACAATTAAATTGCAGGTGTAACGATTACACTCAAATTGTATGTATTGTGTCCTGATTCATGTAAGCTATTGTACAACTTGCTTCCGACAACTGAATCGCCTAATTTCAAAATAAGTAATTAATATTTAAATAACTTAATTCTTTGTCAAATGAGAGGCGTGGAATTACCACTGTCTTAGTGGTTAACTAACACTAGTGCGTAGGCAAAAGATCATTTTGTTCACACGCTCATATGAATATGTAATAGGTTTCAGAGACCGACCAAAACTTACTCTAGGCTAGTGGTAAAACTAAACAACATGGAATAATTAAATATTTCTCTCAATGAATGTTTGGTAAGAAGTTCACGTAACATAATGGGAGAAGAATTAGTAACATGCACCAGCAAATAATGTCGCTCTACGCCTCATCGAATATAGAATATCGTGAAAACCTCCGCTTTTTATCTTATTCTGTAAATACTCCTTTCCCTACAAATCGATCCGTGGTCTATCACTGGAGTGGAAATTGGTCCTCTGCAGGCTAAGGAGCGTCTTTACGAAATGCCGGAACGATACAATAATTAGCGGTAGCAGAAGGGATTCCATCCAGACAACGGAAGTAATTACTTGGTTCGCTGTGGGAGGAGTGAGATTTAGCAGCCTCCCCCTTTTCCGCTACAGGTGCGTCAGTTTTCGTGGAACGTGGGAGGAGTAAGGTCGCGCGGGGGGAGGGGCGTGTGTGTGTGCGTGAGAGAGAGAGAGGGAGGATAGTGAGGAAGTCTGGCTGAGAGAAGAAGAGAAAGTGTGGCTCGCGGGAAGAATGGGAGGCAATCCAATTTCGAGGAAAGTGGCGGGAAGGAGAGCGCGGGAGGCAGACGGTGCAAATCTCGCGAGGAGAGTACAAAAACGAGGGGAGAGCATTTTTTGGAGGTGGTGGCGGACGGAAATTGAGCCGGTGACGGAAGGAGAATGGCGAGGAAAGACGTTATACCGCTGCGTTTCTCGCCGAGGGAAGTGCTCGCTAACACAACTTTCCGAGGGTTATAATATCCCCTCTCCAGCATGCTCAACATTTCCGTCGCTTCCCGTCCCTCTTCCCTCCCATTCACGACGGGTTTAATATTGCACGAGCGCACATCGACTGGGAACACTGGACTACGATTGGACCCATCCCTATGGTACAGTAAATCTAGTCTGAGGGATACTTGGTATTGAAGCACGCATAATTGGAGGGTGAAATCGTGGCAACCGGAGGAGCAAACGAAACTAGTTGTTCATTAACTTTGTGTGATTCGATCCTATATTATTATTACTGCAAACTTAAAAACATAATAGTGCACAAAGGAAAGCTTACAAGATCTATCCAAAAAGTAGTAGGACTGAGACGAATAAAAAAAATATTTCCAAAATTAATACATTCACTTAAAAGTCATCAAATTAGTACCCTTCTGTGTCCACACACCGCTGGCACGGGGTTTTTCACGCCTCGTACGCCATCTGGCAAGCGGCGCCCGCAATACTGCTGAGCTCCCTCGTCACGGCTATTGTAACGCATCCACCGAGCCGTGGTGACCACCTTTCAACACGGATTTGAAGCGGGGGAAGAGGAGGAAGAAGCCAGGTGTGGTACCGTCTAAAAAATTTGGATACCCACTCACATGGTCGAGAACCTCTTGGCAGATCCGCGTTCGAGTCTCCTTTTGTTCGTCCGAGAGTACTTGCGGCACTAACTTCGCACACATCTGTGTGCTCACCATGTTTTCGCTCACAAGTCGAAGCACATCACTTTTAGGGAAGCCAAGGGTACCATGGTCACGTTATAGAGGTTTCGTAAACAAACGATCTGCACTCCATAAAGGCTGAGAGCTAACTGCCACCGGATTCCAGCCTTTCCTGAGACTCCCCTCTTTCGAAACCAGCCAGAGAAACCACCGCTTGTCCGCCCGTCTATCCGGGAGAAAAGAAGTCCTACTACTTTTGGGGCAGATCTTGCATAATGATACTAACGCATTCAAACCCTACCATGAATTACGTTTCTGTTCCTGCGATTAGTTAAAAATTTTCAATAATAAAAACTGGAAGTGTTCTTTTGGAGAATTTATGTTCGGCTCATCTTAATTTCTGAGATTCACTTGCTCTTAAACGTTAAAGCCAAATTCAATCACCAAGGATTGGAAACACTTTCAGAGTCGATGGGCTCATTTCACCGAACAGTGAGAATCTTCATCTTAGTAATTTGTGTCCAATGTAACGAACTAGGAAACCTGTCAGTTGGGTACCTCGAGCTCCGAACTAGACTACTAGACTCCGCATGGCTTTTTTGTCTTTTGGGATTTTGTCGAATCTAAAGGGGATCTTGCACAAGTAATAACTGCGGTACCCAGATTTATTGAAATCGATCTGAAAAGTTGAAAACTATCGGGTGTTTAACTGGGTCAGTAATCCCGATTATCTGAAAAAAAGGAACGTTTTGCTAATCGCTCGGATTTTCGAATAAAGACACACGATAATATTCTCAGCGAGTGGAGACGTAGACTATACCAAAATAGCCGCCCTCCGCTAAGGTACAGTTTAATTTGTCGGTTCTCCATGCATATTCGACAACTCAAAAAATTTAGTTAGGTCAATTTTAATATTTCATTCACTTTCATTGCCTAACAGGAGTTTAAAAAATGATCTTTTATGAAATATATATTTAAAAACTGTATTGTTTACTTCGTATTTTCAGGCTCACTTTTGAAATTTAGTATGACCAATGTCAGTGTTGTGCTTTTTCATTTTCAGAAGGCGCCTCCCGATTCAATAATTAGAATTATTGTTTGAATTCAAGTTACAATGGCGAGATTTACAAATTTCAGAATAAGTCTTAGAATGCATCATAAGTTAGGATTAACCAAGATATTTGAAATATAATATGAAAAAATGGAAAACATTTAGAAGTTCCTTAATTTTAAGCATTGAAGACCTCAAATAGTACGAAGAAGGATTGTATGAAGTACACGTGACGTGATGTGCGCTACATTGAAGCATCAAAGTGCTAATGCCGTGTGCGGGAGCGAATGTGTTCGCTCAAGGGACTACATGGTTTCACACTTGTTTGTTGACCCAAATGGACACCTACCGCCCGAGTGTTTTGGACCGCTCTGACTAAGGAGAGATAACGACGAACCATTAAGGGATTTGAAAGGCGCAGCGGTGCGATGGATACGGGAAGTAAACAAGCGGTACCGTATTTGCTATTATTTAACTATAAAACGACACAGAGGGACGGGTTGGATGGCCGGCGTTGAACAACTAATTAATGTAAATTGATTATTTTTGACAGTTTCAGTGGAGATGTGCGTTTTCATAGCAAGCGATTGGAAATGTCATAGGTCATGGTTACGGATTGGTCACTTTTTTAATCTTAACCCTTTTCCAAGCTGCTGGCGCCGGGTCGTGATGCATAAAAAACATTTGCTGTATGATCGAAAATCATTTTCTATTTTAAATATTTATTGTGTGCCACCTAAGAAAATCAGCTGTTATCCCTGATAGAATTGTCAAGTTAATGACCAAATATGCTCCAGAAAATTAAAGAACAAATTCAAAAGAATGACTAAATAATCAAAATTTATCAATTGATAATAAAGTTAATAATGGAGAAAATTAATAATCAATTCATTGGAAGTTAAAGTTCTGGGGGAAGTTAAAGTCCCAGGCTCAGGGAGAAAATACCGCGGTTATATTATGAACAGATATATATTAAGGTTGAGACTACGTTGCTCTGATAGCAACACTATATATATTTTAATAGCTTTAATTTCAGTAGCCCCTATTCTCGCTTTCATGACCTTCTGAATCTCTGGAAAATAGAGGAACCACACGTTCGAGGATACCTCATGGGAGAAATTACCCCATGCCTCTCCCAGTCTGCCCCTTGTACCCCTCATCTCCCTGTCGGCTCGACCTCTATGGCGAAACGTCCATCGGGCCAGAGGTCGCATTCCCCTTGGCTCTGGTCTAACATTTAATTGAAGTTCAAGGCACCGGTCCCAAAATAGTGTGATAGTTTGCGGTTGTCGGAGGAGATGGAGTGGGGTGGTAATTCTCATCTCTGGCCACCTCCACTCGGGAGAGGAGGAGCATCGGGGGTGGCAGTGGGGGAGGAGGCAGCCCCGGAAAGCTCTTGGGTGCGCGGGAGAGACGTGCTCGCCCAATTACGCCCACCAGCGGTAACGCAATAACGGAAGGTCGAGTGGGACGACGGAGGAGGGAGGGGGAGATGGGAAAGAGAAGGAGGGAAGGATTCGGGTGAGCATCATTTTCCTCGGAATTGATCATTCCAACTCGTTGGCCCATGTACGCGTGGGTGGACCGCGCTTTGTAATGACAGAGGTCGACCATGGTCCATCTCCCCCCTCTGCCTACCTTCGTCCGAATCGGGCGTGTCGGCGACGGAGCGCGAGGGTGAGGCCTGTCGGTGGTGCTGTTGCTGCGAGGCCGTGGGCACGTGGGAGGCAGCCGCACGGACCGCCGCCGCCGCGGCCTCTTCCTCCAGCATGGTCTCGAGCGCGGAAGCAGCCGCCTCCTCCTCCCTCACTGGAGGGAAGTACACCTCGTCCGCGAACTCAGTCCTCGGGTCCGAGGCGCTCGGTGTGAAACGCACGTACGCGATGTCTCGCGGATCCACGCGCTGAAAGTACAAAGATAGGGAAAGACGGTAAGAGATAGAGAGAGAGTTGGATAAATCGTCTAAACTTCAGAGACGAGAATGAGATTTCTTTCCTATGAGCTTCTTCCACCACGTCACTCGGCATATGTTATACTATTAAGAGAGTATACTACGCGGAGGTTACATTATAAATACATAAAATACAGAAGCATACATGATTAACAAAAATGAGTCGCATGCAAGCATATACTCATAGCTGCAACATTTAAACCTCAGTCCGAGTGTTGGTCCGTCCTCAATTAAAGAAATAACATCAAAACCACATCTCGACAGCATACACATAAAAACTCGTTGGTGAAATTAAGCAAACGGGATTTTGAAATTAATTTCGGTAATAAAAACACACCTTACTGAACTCCTACACGAGTAGAGAGGCTTGAAAACCTACGAAACCTTGCCTCAGAGAAGTTGAGCAATAACTTAATGATTAATTGATACACTAAATATTTGTTTCGAAATACATTTGCTTTAATAAGTCAAAGGTTACTGAAATGTATATAATTCCTCCATTACCTCTTATGAGGAGCGTAAAAATGAGTTTTCCTTTCAATTGTTAAGAAAGTTACATATATTTTAATTCGGGTAGATATTGGTCCGGTAAGAGTGGTATTTCGTCAAAAAAGTGTTTTTGTATTTTGGAATATTGCTTAGGAATTAGCATTTTCTCAAACCACAATGACATTTTAAACTTTTAAATGAGCGAAATAATTTAATGGACAAACATTAAATAAGACTTCTGAGTAAACTTAAAGAACATCTGGGAATAGTTTCATAATAATATCTCAGTAAGCATTTTTAACGAGCGAAACATCAGCACTATGGAGGTGATACACGCGTAAATTGTTTTAATGCATCATATAAATCAGGCAGCGTTGAATTAGCATAGTTTACAAATTATCTGCTCCACTGTGAGGCCAGAAAAGATAAGATATAGAAACATTGGAGGGGAGAATTTAGCAGAGTTCACTGTAAAATCAGGTGTTTGAAATGAAAAAAAGCCCACAAGATATGAACCGAATCACAGTGAAGTGGAGTCAGTTCGTTTACCGTCACGCAAGAGCTGAGATGCGTACTGTACGTAGACTTTCATTTAAAGGTGGTTGTGTTAGGTGGAAGAAAGTCAAGATGTAGTCAAAAGAGACAAATCATTAACAAACACGACGGAAAACTTGAAAATTGGAAAATACTGCCCTGCACTCTATTTATATGTTTTTTCTTTTTGACTTAGGTTCCTTTCTCTCCTATTGCACATTCCATCTTTAATTTTTATTGATTTTGTCATTTAAGATATTAATCGTGGTAATTTTTTTAAAGGTTTTATCCGTCCTCCAGTTTTCAGTATTCATCTTATGTACACATTTTCTCAAACTGATCGTATCGTCTACACTTGCCACAACTTGCCTGTTCTATCCTGACAGGAGGATGTCAGCCTTGGCCAACTTTCCTTCGATTAATTCTCCCTTAGTTGAATTTCATATTCTTCGACTTAAGTCGTCACTCTATGAATTCTAGATTGTGACGCTTGCTATCATCGGATAACCGTAGGCACTTTATTCCTATACCTAATTAACTAAAACACTGCAGTTTCGATATTTTATAATATACCTACACGTTTCCTTCGTATGCGGATTTTTATTAAAGTATTGAATTTTTTTAACCGTTGCAATTCCACCAAATTCATTCTATTTAGCGTCGGTTTAAGTCGCATAAATGCGAGTCGAATCAGTGGTGAGAGTATCCTTGGGGGCATGCAACCCAACCAGCGCCTTTCCAACCCGCCGCTGACACCTATCGTCACGGAACTCAATTCCGAAAACGGGAAAGGCAGACCCTTACACTACGGGCTGGTAAAATAATAAAGATTTATAATGAGGTTGTTATAAGAGATAACGAGCCTGGAGGAAAGAGATTTTGCCCCCCAATCCAGAATAATTAAAAAAGGACAAGAATATTTACTATCTTTGTTTTACTAAATGAATCATTTTAATCACCTTATTCAACAATTTCACATAAATTTTACATTCTGACATGTCGGTAACACCCTATTATCTATGTACTCTCGACCTCTTAGAAACCCGGGTCCCTCTGTCACCGTGTGCAGTGGATGACAGAGATTTTCCTTTGGTGCAATAAACAAATCCTGGAACCTTCCAATTTCTCAGTGTGGAAAATACCTGCCAAGTGAAGTTTATTATCGTCTACTATTGGGTTTACCCAAATTTTCATCTGACCTTTTTGTAGAAGTTCTTAAAACGCTGAGCTCACAGGTGATTCCAAACCTCGTAGAGAGGTCTGTGAATGTTAAAAAATTTCTGAAGAGTCTTCTCATCCGGAGTGACTTTCAGTCATGAACTTGTAAATTTTAAATACGAGGGTATAAACAAAAGTGACTGATTAGTTTAGAGAGAATAACATCTTTGAATTACGTGAAAGTGGTTTTTTTGTGTTATATGTAAAAGTGGCAATTGCAAAGAATTAAAAAAAATAAAAGTAATCCTTGGCAGCAACAGTAAAGCATCGTAAAAAAATGAAAAACTGCGTTCTAGAAAAGAAATTTTGAAACAGGAAAAATGTGTTCGCACGGAATAAATCAAAGATTTTGGGTACGGCGCTGATGATCTGCCAGAAGATCTCAGAAAGCTGAAGTTTCTGGTCCTGCATCAATGGCAAACACTGATACTTTAGCATTAGAGTTGGCATTCAGTTTAAATCCTAATCTATTAAAAATCCTGACTAGTTGGAACGGTTCAGGGTAAGGAATGGAATTATTTAAGTGTGCTTCTGGCGATTCAGGGAAATGTTTCCTGTGATATCAAATCAGGTAGGATAAAATTGAACTCTCCGAAATTGCAAGGAAACTTCTAAGGACATTTGTAATACTGACAACATCGGAATTTATTTTCTTCTTTGACTTCCGGAAAAGACGTAGGCAGATAAAAATGAGCGGTGTCCTTGCGGCAAAAAATTAAAAGATTACATATTGCGTGCGGGGTGAAATGGTTTTATGATATTATTTCATTTGAATTATATATTTTCAGGAGATGAAATGATGTAAATTCCCAACTTGGTAACTCAAAGTGACAGAAATATTCCAGCGTACAATAAATTCAAATACCTTTTAGCACAAAAAGTTTTCACCCACAAAGTGTTTGAATTAGTCCCCTACATTGTGTGAAAACCATCTGAAAACCCCGTGGCTGCTCGAAAACCTCTCTCTGGTATCCCATAAACGTTAAAATCTCTTCCACTCTTTTGCTTCGCACTGGCTCACTACAATTTAGATATTTGTATCCCTTAATATCTAACCGTCTTCCCAAAATGGTGCCAGAATCCCAAACCATGGGTTAGAAATGTGACAGTGTACGAGAATAATAAAGAAAAGATTGTAACAATTTAGCACTAGATAAGTTTAATAGTTTAGTTTCCCACTAGATAAGTACGACCGGGTATCATCACTTAAAGATGATGTAATACATCGAAACCCGGTCGTACTATTAAACTTATCTTGTGGAAAATTGTTACTATCTTTTCTTTATTATGTTCGAATTCCATCAAATCACGCCTGAAACTACTCATTTAGTGTACGAGAATTTCTCAGAATTACTTTCAACCCCTGATAAATTCTCATGACAGAACTGGCTTAAGTATTTTTGCTTATCCCCTACCAGCCGCATTAACTACTGCGTTTTCCCATAATTTTGCAGGGAAAATGTTCTGCCAGTGAGTTACGAGTACGCATCACACTCATCTTTCAGTGAGACAAAATTTCCGATTCGATGAACTTCATTTTTTTTGTTAGAGGATCCCCACTTGAAACTACTTTATCTTCACACGTGTAGCGGCCGAATTCATTTTTAATAAACAATTAAAATTTTGAGAGTTATCTTCAGTCAGGAGATTACGGAAAACTTCAGAAAGTTCTCTTCGTCAGTTCTGGAAGGGTAAAAAAATTAATACTGGAATTTATTTGATTCAAATACCTGTTCGTCACCTTCGATGGCTTTAAGTGCTCCCTGGAGATCTTGATCGGCAAGAGAGTTACACATGCTTGAATCGTAGTCCACGCTGCAAAAAGAAAGGAGTTTATTAATACAAAGCCATACATTTAATGCAAAATTTGAAAGGAAAGCGTAAAATATACTTTGCTGTACGCGAGTATCTACGCGTACGTGACACGATTAGGGAGTCAATTATAAGATATCATTTTTAGAAAGGTTGGTGGAATAAGATACATATGCAATTTAAAAGTAGTAAAAACCATA
Source organism: Hetaerina titia (assembly GCA_037158775.1). Lineage (NCBI taxonomy): Eukaryota > Metazoa > Arthropoda > Insecta > Odonata > Calopterygidae > Hetaerina > Hetaerina titia. The sequence goes on along the minus strand of CM073771.1, from coordinate 31,495,792 downwards.
TAACTGACATAGTTTTCCATATTGAAAATTTAACTAGAGTATATTTATTATTTATGTACGCCTCTGTCACCTGATGTGACACTGATATCGCAATAATTATGTTCTTCTTGGTTTGCCGTCAGACTTCTCAAAAGGAAACCATATGAATTTGCCAAAAACGCTGTCATTTAAATTTGGCACTAAAATTTGCGGCTGTATGTTCATCAGAGAGATGTATTACCCACGGTACCGGCCAAGGAACATTAAAATTTGAGGACTTTTCCCTAGGAAATAATAACAGATATTTTTCTTGGAAACACATAGTTTAAGAAAGTTGCTTGTGAGCACCCGGAGTATCTATGACAATCGGCCATGCGTTGATGATACAGATGATAATAATATTCTGCAGTAAAAACATGGTTGCAAATTAAAATATTTCATGGTGATGGTGTCAGCGTTTTTTTCTTTACTCTGAAGCAATTTCATATGTTGCACACTTTGAGTTCACTTTAATAAATAGAATTAGGGAATCTGGGAACCTTAAAGGAAAGTAAATGCATGGACAGCAATAAATAATGGAAGAGCACCAGAGTGATTTAAAATGTGCAATTAAAAACGTAAATTCATGACAATCGATTTAATATAATTTCCCAATACCAGAAAATGCCAACAACCAATTTATTTAGTTTATATGTTAAATATGCAGCAGAGGGACTTTAAAAATAGCTACCTATGAGCATATTGAGAGAAAAACAATACACTGTCTGATTTATCGATTCCCAGACCATTACGTTGCTATCGATGTAATACTAATCGGCCAGACTTAGAATACATTATTTTGACAATAGCCTGAATATCAATTTGCGTTTCACGTTTATTAAGCACAAAACAAAATTTTGATATACCACTTAGATTAGATTAAAGGGATGACTCTATGAATGTTTATTTAAAATTATGTTATAATTACTGGCCTAAATTTACAATATTCAATATTTTGTTTCATCTATTCAGTACGAAAATAAATAATCCCCCAGTTTCCCGTAATGTTTTAATAATAGTATAATGCAGTTACAAAAAATCAATATTGGCATATAATAATCAATATTACGTTTGAAAACTGTGCCCACGGCTAATGAAAGGTCAACAAAAGATCTTTTTACAGAGTAAAGCATTATTAATTTATGGGAGATTGAGTTTACTCGTATCGAATGAAGTGGGGTAGGAAGAAAAATATACAAATTGTGACGTTTGAGGGCAGTAAACTTTTATAAAAGAGATATAGTGATAGACAAAGTCATCGTGCAAGGTTATGTTTTAGTAATTTTAGTGAATTCATCCAAATGTTTCCACATGAATTTGTTTTAACCAATTTCATATGGAAATCATCTTTAACAACTAATTAAATCAATGAGTCATTAGAGATAGTTTTATATCAGCGATTGACAACTTGACTCTTAGATATTCAGGAAATTCATTTGAGCTCTGTAATTAATAATTTCGATTTTTGATTCGATAAATAATCTTTTTTTCGATGAAGAAAATTATATTTTTCAACTGAGTTACACAGTCTAAAATAAGGTGTTTTGAATTAACCGTCTTTTTAAATATCACTCGCAAGAGGATAATTTTATGAATATCACAACAATAGTTTTAGATTTTGCCAGTCAACCGAATAGAAACTATTTTTGCTTTCTAGCGTCTGCTTGCTAAACAAACGGATTTCTCTTTAACTCTCTGCCCTCCACTGTCGCTCCTCCAACCTATATTGAGTGATCCCTTTATAACTGAATACATTTAGGTATTGGAGGGGATATCTCTGCTCCAACTCTTCTTTGTTCCTAAATTTCATAATTCTTATCGGGTAAAACTTTTGTTCAGAAGTGTTTTCTTTAGAATCTTCCTTCTAAGGGTCAACAGGAAACGTGCTTTAAAACACACAAAGCCCACAAATACAAACTTATATGCATAAAAACACAGAAACATACAAAAAAGAAAAGAAACTAACTTTGGAAACTAGTGAGTTTCTTTTATTTTTTGTGTGTTTCTGTGTTTTTGTCCTTTTCCGCTAGTGCTAACTCATTAACATTAGTATTAACGTCCGCGAGCCTTTCACATAAATGTTATACTATATAAGTATATGGATAATTAAAACGGAGAAACGAGATAGCGCCAGCGAACAAAAACACAGAGTAACACCAACAAATGAAACTCACTCGTATTCCGAATTTTCCTTGGCCCAACCACTTTCATTTGGGGAAAGAAGTAACTAAGGAGAAGACTTCAAGAGGAAAGGACGAAAACGCTGGATTGAAGAGGAAGGCGGGAGAGGTTTGGAAGGAGAAAAGTTTGTGGGAGGGATGTTTGGGATTGATATGGAAGATTTTGGGAGCGGAGGGGAGATGAAAATATCTGGAAGTTGGGGTAATTGGTGTCTTTAATTGATGTCTGGTTCATTCCAGTCATCGAGGAACCAGATATATACCTGCTATATTGTTTTGAGTTCCAGTGGAGGTTTCTAGAATAATATAGCATTTATCAAAGGGAGGATTCGGAGACGGTGCTTTGGGATTATGAGCATTCCAATCAGAGAAGAATTCTTGCATGAGGAATTGTGGATATTGATCCTAATATTTAGGGTACAATACACTATCCAATAGAGCAGGCAGGGCATAGTTGGCACTTAAGGTGGTAAACTGAATTACCGGAAGTGCACCAGGAGCAGGGAATTGGTGGGAGAGAGTTAAAAAGCGGGTGGGAGAGAGATGGGATTCGGGTTTTGAAAAAAGGACATATTTTGCATCTTAGTTTATTACAGAGTATATGAGTTGCTTTGGGACGGGAAGGGGATTTAATTTGTGGATGGGTTGATTTGAAGAGATCTGATAAGTTAGCAAGGGCTTTGAATGTAACGGAGGAAAATTTGGGAGAAATGTTGGGTGTGGAGTTGTGGTTCTTGAGGATAGGGTAGAAGTTTTTTAGAATGGATCTCAGGGACTTGATATTAGGGAAATAGGTGGTAAATATTGAAAGGGAGTGGATTTCTGCGGTTAAGAAAGGTTAGGGAGTGCAAGCATGTCTTCGGATTCTTTTGTTTAGGAGGGATTCAGGATAATCTCGTTGGAGGAGAGAGTGGCGTACGTTTGGGAGGAATTAATCCAGGGAATCCTTTTATGAATTTATACAGGTTCATACAAGGAGTCGGACGATGACTTTATACAGATTCTGTGTCCTAGTATGGAAAGGGAATAAGGAATGGAGCGTTTGGTGTAATACTACGGGGGATACCTGTTAAAGTGTAAGTATTGGCGTTTGTTGATAGGTTTTATATGCATATAAGTGTGGAATGTTTTGTATATAATTCGGAATACTATATGTGTAAGTTTCATTTGTGTAAGTTTTTCTCTGTTTCTTTTCGCTAACGCTATATCGCTTCTCCGTTTAAATGCATATACATATATTATATATATATATACATATATATATATATATATATATATATATATATATATATATATATGTAAACTTAGACAGCAACACACAATCTGAGAACACAGAAAAGGAACACTCACACGTTATTTCTTGATAATTTCGACGGAATAACTGCTGACATCTAACATTTCTATCATATGCACACTCACTAATCATATCATTCATTGATATTAAAACAATTCATGATATCATTATTGCAGGTAAGATGAGTTTAGGAATCATTACTTGAAAAAATAATAAATTAGTCAATGAACATGACTAGATCCAACGAATAAGCATTGGAATTATAAATAATGCACATGAGCAATCTTATTCTAGCGCACACTCTCAACTGCAATTGAACAAGAGAGTGCTTTCAGAAAAGGCGATAAATGTAGAAATATAAATATATTATCGCATGATCACATGAAATACCTATGAATTCTAATGAAAAACTTCGATAACGACTGGTCCAAAGGTATATCCCTTCGAACGGTAGACCCGTGTTCATTTCACGCTTTTAACGTGCGTCAATTATCCTATGTATGTCCTAGCTTCGGCATTAGACAAGTAAGCATCCCAAATAGTGAACTTACGTGAATCTGTATGATTGGAGTAGTGCCTGGAGTGTGCACTGAGTGTATCCGTGGCTCCAGCGGTATCCCAAAGAGAAGAGTCGCTTCATTTCACGTTCCAGCCCGTGGAGAGCCTTGCGATTGAGGTCATGCCTGAAAAAAATTAATGAACTAAGAGTATGGCGCATTCTCGCCCTATATCTTTGCGAAATCGTGAGGTAAAATTTCCATAAGGTTTTTAATGCCACTTAGAAATTCAAATGCGTGTTGCATGGGTGAAACGAAGTGAGTGTATTGATTGAATGCCAAATTCTTATAATTTTTAATTATAGAATGAAAGAAAGAAAAAGCATGAATGAAAATACAAAGTGTCACACATCACATCATAATGGTATGTATACGGGATATACCACTTCACACGCCTTTTACTTTAAGAATATATTCCCCCAATATATTATGGTAATCTAAAATCAACTTTATACGATACAACAACAGGGATATGGTTATCCTGTAGAAACTATGCTTTGGTATTTTTCTGACTGAAAATTGAATTTCAAGATTCATCAAATCTGATATTGGTCCAGTAATGTGAAAAATAAGGCTCATAGCCGTGGTATAGAATATTACTATACTATACATTTTTCAATAGCATCTTTAGGAGTTTATTAAGATTAGTTTCTTCACCACCATAGTGAGTTTAAAATTTTTCATTTAATTATTAACGATGATTGAAAGGGAAAGTAATGACGGAGTGCCCAAATAAAACAAAAAAACCATAACAATGAACTTTCAGCAGGGAATTATATTTTTCAGATCACTTGGCATTCAAATCATCAGTAATCTTAAGCTCACAAGACAAGTCTCACTGATGTGCATCTTATTTCTAGGATTTTCTCCAAAACAAAAAAAATAAAAATGAACTGTAGTTTGTGTATGAATTTAAGCGGATATTATTTTAAGGAGTAGCTCACTAAGAGTTAAGTTATCAATGCGAACGTCATTTAGTTCTTTGTATAGGTCGGCAGTTATTTTCAATAAAATGAATACCCGTTACATTCCAACGTGAGCTGCATTGAAAATATATTGTAATGACTGAAATGCATAAAAACGCATATATCTACACAAAATTAAACTTTCAATAAGATATAACAAACCAAAATGGCTCGTAGTAATCAATATGTGGAAGACTTTTAAGCAAGAAAAATCAATAAGACTGATGAACTTCTCAAAATAAAATCTTAACAGTTGTATTCTTCATTCAAAAATCGTTACAGAATTGTAATTTAAGTCGATATATTGTATAGAACAGAAAAAACCACTTATAATTTAAACGTCATAATCTAGTATCACAATGAAAGAATAAACTTAAAGCAAATTACAAAATCAAGAAAATCAGAATCCAACAATTCATGTATGTTGATGAACCCCTTTAAATGGTATTATGGCACCAACAGATACGAAAAAAGAAGCGGTGTAAATATATCTTCCAAGATTTCACCTGTACTCACCGGTAGAAGTTCTCTTGTTCCACCGGGCCGTACAGCGCCACGCATCGCCCGAAGGCGAAATCTATGAGAGACAAGACATAAAGGATGGGGTGAGAAATGATTTTCCAATCAATTGAACCGCGACAAATGGCGTAGGGAAAGGGGGTATGGAGAGTCATGGTGGTTAATGGGGAGTTTAACAGGACGAGGTGATTGAGACGCCAGGGTGCTTTCTAGTGGATGGGGAAGAAGGGTCGATTGGGGAGTTTTGGAGAGAAAGGGGAGGAAGAGGTTTTGTGGGAAGGAGACACAAAAACTGATGGACATGCAATTTTCAAGCAGTCCTCAATGGAACAATGGGATTGGCTCATGGTAAACATCGCCTGAGTGAAAGACAAAAAGGACACCTTTGCGCCATACGCCACAAAAATGTCACGATGAAAGTAGAGACAAAAGACTAAAAAAAAAAGGTGGCAAAGGACGATCTTCTCAAAACGTGCGAGAGCGAACCAATCATCTATGTTCAATAATTTGCTAAGGTGCCAGTGCTCTTCAAGATATATCCGAAAGGGATTTGTTATTTCCCGAATATTCAGAACTGATTGTTTCACCACAAAACCATTATTACACCTTTTAATACCAAGTCGACGGTTACAATACAATACTGATATCGTATTTAATTTGTAACTTCATATTATATCAGTTTTTAACTTGGTGTAAGATATCACAATGATATTATTTAGAATTTTAATTACACGAACTTCCATTTAACTCAGTTCTAACCTTGGAGAAGATTAAAACCACTATGAGTTTAGTAGTACTTTAGCAAGAAAGCGAAAGTAGAGGGAAGCTTAGCAGAAGAGGTCATTTTTCAAATATTGTAACCACATTATTTTAAGAATTGATATGAATAACTGATAAAAAGGAGAAATGTTACGATAAGTAGTTGCTCATGCATCAGTCAAGTGATCAAAAATTCATTTTAGATCAATCTCCAATGTCCACTTCTTCCTTACCAGGGGGACACATTACACATTACATTAATAACTGGACTGAATAATTCTCCTCAAAGCAGCTGATTAAGGTAATCAGATTCCTTATAGAAAGTAAGTAAAATTAGTAACATGTAAGAATATAGCTTGCGCACGTTACAGTTTATTCAATTCATGGTCGTATTAAAATTTTTTTTTGATTTTTTGGCTCAAAAAACGCACAGTTTTGAAAAAGGTATTGATTTTTGGAGCCGTAAAAAATCTATAAGAATATTCTCCTCTCATTTTGAGTTAATTTTGTGAATAATACAAATAGTCACTTGGCTTAGTGTGGTCATCTGTGGGCACGGGGCCGGTGCCGGTAGACAATCAAGGAAATAGAATCAATTTTGTTTTAAACAGAGGTCTCGTCAAAGCACGTGTTTGATACTTACATGCTCACGTCTTGTATACTGGGGAAACTAATGTCAGTGTGCCCTCGTGCGGGCATTTGTACGTTTAAATTCACTCCATAACCAAATATTGAAGCGTTTATGTCCGAATATGCAAGTGTGCTCGTAATTAAATAGGATGTGTTCCGCACAGTGAAGGATGGCTGAGATTTTGGAAATAATGAAATTGCATCATAGCTACGCTGTTCGTCCATCTTAGCCTTGGTATCATTTAGCCTTCCCTTTTAGTTACTTCTCTCTTCAAGTCATATTTCTTCTGCCAGGATAATTATTCTTTCTTTCGAATATTCCGTTTCGGAATATTCCTCTGTATTTCTCCCCGTTCCCCTTTTTTGTAACGACTAGTCATCACGCATCTTGAAATGCACTTGACTTGTGCCCGACTGAAATGAAGCTTTTCATGAATATTTACTTAGCACCCTGTTGGGTTGAGCTTAAAAATGCAATAGAACTCTCAATATTGCATCTATCAAAACTCTATCTTTATTAACAGAGTAGTTAGATTAATAATACTCTTAATAATAATAATAATGATACAGAATACGTGCAGGCAGCCACTTTCCACAGGCAGCGCATACGTATTTGATATAAATGTGTATCTCGTGGATATTAAGCGAGTATCAGGGCACCGGTACGCTTGTTAATATGCACAGTTGCATACATGATAACGGTAAAAGAATTAGTACGAGTATGCAAGTGAAATCGAGGAAATTACTCTGACATATTAATTCTCTATGAAGAACGTTTTCAATTTTATGTGATATTCAGTTGGTATCGCACTTAATATTAAGGTTCAGTTCGGAGTTTGTGATTATAAAAACCATGTGTCGAACAGAATTAAATTATCTTTTGGAGTTCAATTCGACTTTCAGGGCGAAAGATAAAATTAAACGAAATACACTCATTTCTTTTGACTACTCAATTTAACTATTAATCAAAGTTTAAGGAAATCATATAAAATAAAAACCGATTGCAAAAAATATGAAAGATGAAACGAAAGAAATCAATGCTATATTCTTTTTACCAAAACTAACCAATGGTTAACTTAATGAAGTAACTGCCCAATAGAATCAGTAACTATCTTAAATTATGTAAAATGCTTAGATGATAAATGTTCTTTAAAATTGATTTTTATCATTTATTCAAATGTTAAACTGTGTACAATTAGAAAATTCTGAGAAGGAGCAAGATAATACAGTGGAAATTGGTACTAATATCTTGAAATGACAAGGTAGAAGATTTATACGGCCAACTCGGGACCAAGTTTTCAATGTCAGTTTTAATATTTAAGAATCCATTCAGAAATTTGACAAATTGAGAAGTGATTCAGATCGAAAATTTTTTCACCCTCTAGGCATAAAGCTCAAATCTCATAATTTTCCTACAACTGTTAGTATTCGTAGCGATCTAGTCTAATGCTCGAGGAGGTCTGGTCCGAATAAAGTTATATTACGTGTAAACTACTTCATACTTCCTTGCGGTGATCTTACGAATGTATGCTTGTGAGTAATTACACCAAGAATAGTTCACAAGTGAAGTTAAGTCATGGATGTTTGTTACAGGATCTGTACCTGTATCCTCTTTAATTAAACATCTCCTTTGATTCTACCGTTGTATTTGATTAAATGAATCTAGATCCCTTAGTGCCTTGTACTCTCATTAAATTTTATTGTCTGAAGTCCAATAGCCCTGGCAATGGACATTTCAATTTTTAATGAAATTCACTAATTAAAATGTTTTCTTGGACTGAAATTTTCGTAATCAAGATATTTCTTCCATTTCATGCCTTTTCTGTTCATATTGCGAGTTTGTTTTAGGGATTCAATGGATTTGCAAACATTTTGTCCTACTTTCATTTTTCAACGTATCCCTTTCCTTTGTCCTAGGGATAAAAGTAATGTCTTCATTTTGTAATACGGTCTTACGAAATGAAATTTACAAATATTTTGCCTATTCTACGTGGAAAACTTATTGGAACTCCTACAAAAGGATACGAGAATTAATACTCAATTTACTCTATCTTGACGCCAACTCTCTTCCAAAGACAAAAGGAATGATCTCGAGTATTAGCATCAGTATGCAATGGCGTGACTCGTTTAAAATAAGAAATTCTGACATGGCTATAATTTAACGTTGAGAAAATTTGCTGTACATAGATACCAACTGTCGATTTAATAATAAAATTCGCAGTATTTTCTAAACGGGCTTACACACACCGTAACACGGTTTTTATTACAATTTTATTTTTTGATAATGTGATTATTTACCCTGCTGATGAATGCGATTAACTCTTTGGATATGAAAGGGCGTCGTTCATAGAAGTGTCACCTAGGGTGCAGATTACTCCAGTTACATGAAATAGCATGGCTATTACCAAAAATAAAAGAAAGTCGAAGCCCAAGTTGGCTCCTACGGGCTATCCCCGAATATTATATCAAGGTAATGCCTGTGCTATTATCGTACCCGTGAGAACTATCGAAATATGCTAGAGAACTCAGTGAATAGAATGGATATAAGCGTGTTTAATCAAATGAAGTGTGTGAATTTTACAGTTAAACAGTTTTTTACATTCACCGCCTTTTGCTTCGGCGGTGATATATTTTTAAATTGGCCTTTTTTAAACATCTCATGGGTTTGGGTCAAAGTGAAAAAAATATTTTTGGATTCCTCAGCCAGGGCATACCGGTTGAAAATGTGATACTAATGAATATTCTAAAGGTAAAGGTATTAAATGAGCAAAATAATCAGGGTCCGGTATTAATTAATTCGGTTCCTCCCTCTTCATTAACATCGCGCTTTACCGACGTAAGTAATGCATGATGTCCCGATCAAAATCCCAATTTATTTCAGAAAATTCAATATCATTTGATGCTCTCGAATGTAGAAAAAATTATTTCATGGAAATATCATTAAAAGACCTGGGAAATTATTATTTTCAACAAAATTTTTCTATACATTCGTGGAATAATAAAGACACTGCTCATGATTGCAAAGAGAGAACTTTTGTTTGGATTACAGGTCATACAGTTTAAGAAGTTTTAGAGGACAAGAAATAAAGCTTTGTTGAGCAATAAACCTTGGGTCTGAGGGAAGAAGAGGTGACATAATTGGATGCCAGAGTGGGAGGGGGGGGAAGCGCCAGCTATATAGGCAACAAATCATTAACCTATGCTTGTCTTCACAGAAAACTCAGGTGGACAACCAACTCTGTTGTAAGGTCAAAAGTTGCACGAGGCAATAAAACAGCCTTAAAACCCTGGACGGCTGCCCAACTTGAATTTTCTGCGGGGAAGGGGCTAAAGTGTGTTATTTATTGCCGACACTGTCGGCGCGATGCCCGAAACTTTGGCATATCGTTCTTTTGCTAATTTGTACTGCAAGCCCAAGGTTCACTGACCAGAAAAGATTATTTGTGGTCTCATGGACTTTCCTAAATTATGACCTGTAATTTAGAAACACTTTGTATGGATGAGATATGTTAGTTTTTTGACAGCTATGCATTCAAACAAGGTAGACACTATAAAAAAAACCAATTAAATTAGCAAAATATTTTTTTGCAATTTTACTTCTAAAGGACTCCATAAAAACCAGGATTTCGTTCTAAAATTACTTCCCACCAGATTGAAATGTGAAATCATTTCCTTCCAGGGAACAAATTTTTAGCGAGCGTTTCTTATTTCCTAAAATATATTTAAAAGTATAACAGAGGTATAAAAGAGGGACCGTTATCAATAGGACTCATTTTGGATAATTATTCTGTTATATTTTGGAAAAATAATCAATTTTAACCAATGAAAGGCAATTTTTATTGTAAAGTAAACTTGGTAATGTAGTCGACGACGGTTGGGAAACAGGGAATCTAGTACACTTCAAAATATTGCGTGCTTACTGCATGTGTACTTTGAGCATGATTTGTTGGCTTGATGATAAATCATTAATGTACTAAACTTTATTATAATAATTTTCATTAACAAATATAAGTATAAACAATTAGTTCCTGACTTAAAAGGCGTGGAATTATTAAATCAACGTAATGATACTAATAATGAGAGTATTAGCAAATTCTGAACCTATGAAAGTAGTTCAGTATGAATTAAGTCCATACGCAAAAAGAGTTTGATTCAAAACTATTATAGCGGATTATTATTCTGACTTTCATTGATCAACGTATGTTCATTGAGGTAAATCACGAGAGGCGGTCCGACCGAAAGAGATTTCCATTTCAGAAAAGAGGAGCAAAACACTTTAAATGTAGGCATTATGCAACGATGTTTCTCGCTAGTTGCATATTAAACAGGCCCATGCCCTCTTGTATTTTTATCTCGCATTTATTTCGAGCCCTTTTGTTGCTGGAGAACTCATTCCGGAGCCCACGCGCACGTGAACAATGTTTTCCTGCGGATTCGAGGCCGCAATTTTCCCGAAAGAGTCGGATAATAAGGGAGGCGCTCGGGAGGACGTTTCCTTTGAGTGAAGAAGTACGACGAAGAGTGTGCGGAAGGAGTGGGGGCTTGAGGCAAGTTGGGAGGGGTAAGGGGCTCACCGGGAGATGAATTACACGTAGGCGCCTCCGCCAAGAGTCTGGGAGGTGGAACGTTACGCTCACGCGATATCGAAATGCAATTCCATGCCGCCTCTCAATCTGATACGTTGCAATTCGAATTGTGAATTTTTACGCTGCGAAATTTAATGTTCGGCATACCATATATTTGTAATAAACTAAAATGAAATATATCGAGATATATTAGTAAAAAGGCGGCAATGAAGAATAGGTGTTGGGATACATTCGAGCTCTCATGGAATATCGTCACTTCCATGCGGTATACAGATCCCTAAATGAGTTCACTATTGATCACGGTTGGGTTCAATACTTTGATTAAATAGCCACAAAACGACTGAGTTCAGTTATCGCGACCAAAACCTTCAGATCAAACTAGTATATGAGGGATTATGAATCGCTGAATACATGAATGAAACAATAAATGTACATTAAAGCGCCATTGCTAATATCTTATATTAATTTTAAGTGAACTTTCTTAGTGCTTTAAGCATCGTTCTTGTCCACCGTTGGCATTCTCTTGGCAGGAAAGCGTTTGAATCACTTGCCATCATCCGGTTAAAAATGATCGTGGTCGATGGTTGAGGCCGATACTTTGTGAAATACCATTTCAATTAAAAAAATATACACAATCTTCAGGTTTCTTAAGTGGAGAGAGCATGACAAATACTTTAAGTTAGCCAACCTAAATGAATGATTAGTTTGCGGCCACTAACGTATCCTAAGACTCCGTTTAAGAACACGTGGGTTTGGATGGAAAGAATTGAAATTTAAAAACAGTGCAACTGCAATATACGAGTTTTGGGAACAGGGATATAGGTAATACCTACATACTGTAGACTCCACCCTATCCCTTCTCATTTTAATCTTTCGACAATCTATGCTTTTTCGAGGGAGAAATTCATTTGAATAATGAATTTATTTCGTTTACACATTAAATTGCACAATAGATTAAAAGTAGAAGGACTTATTTTTTCCCGGCTAGAGAGACGGACGGAAAAGCAGCGGTTTCTCTGGCTACGTTCGTGGGAGGGGAGTCTTAGGAAAGGCTGGAGGCCGGTAGCAGTTGGCTCCCAACCTTTGCGAAATGCGGATCGTTTGTTTGCGAAACCTCGGTAACATGATCATGTTACGCTCCGTTATGAAGCGGATATTGGAACAGCGCTACGCCATAAAATTTGCGTGCAACTGAACAAAACCGGGTATGAGACTCATAACATGCTCAAGGCAACTTATGCTGATAACGCCATGGGTAGATTGGGTGTTTTTGCGTGACACAAGTTATTTCGGGTGGGTAGAGAAGCTGTTGAGGATGCAAAACATTCAGGACGCCCTTCGACCTCAAAAAGTGACGTAAACCTTGCAATAGTGAAGGCTTTGTTGGACAGGGATCGTAGATTAAGTGTTTGAATGGTTTCTGATAAACTTGGCATCCTTAAAAGAGACATGCATTGACTTTTAACCGAAAACATTGAAATGAGAAACTCGTGTGCAAAGTTGGTGCCGCAGAAGCTCTCGGACGAACAAAAGGAGACTCGCACGCGGATCTGCCAAGAGGATCTCGATCATGTGAGTGAGGATCCAAATTTTTTAGACAGTGCCCCACAAGACTTCTTCCTCCGCCTCAAATCCGTGCTGGAAGGTCGTCACCACGGTTCGGTGGAAGCGTTACAGCAGGCCGTGACGAGTGAGCTTAGCAGTATTCCGGGTGCCGCCTTCCAAGAGGCGTACGAGGCTTGGAAAACCAGCTGGCAGCGGTTTGTGGATCTACAAGGGTGCAAATTCTAAGACTTTTGAGTGAATGTATCAATTCTACGAATACTTTTTTTGATCGCCTCAGCCCTACTACTTTTGGGACAGATCATGCATGTAGCACCAGGGTCCATCAGTAAATAATTTTCCAAACGGATTCTTCCAGAAAACAAAATTTATAGAAATGATTAGCATTAATCTTAGTTTGCCGATTGTCGTAGGTTTTACCTAACAAACTGACTAGCCACTGCTAAGCAAGACTCACCTAACATGACAGAACGTGAAACCTTACATAATAATAAACTCTTCTCCAATTCTGCAAGCAGTCCATCTCCCTTCAGTTTATGGAAATCACATATCAACTGAACAGAGGGGACACTTTGTGTTATAGATGTTTACTTAGCTTAGGAGCGATACTGGCATAAAACTCAGGTGATGCTCAATTTTCCTAGCCCTCGAGATCCAGTGTTGAGTATGCTGTAAACATGACATCACTTCGGTGATTTCGGTGAATAAACAAAATTTGAACCTCCTGAGTAATTTATGGAAAACTATGTTATACTCGTATTATTTCCTATAAAAACTAAAATGATGATGCATATGACATTCGTACATTACTCGTAGTACTAGTAATGTATATTCGTACATTACTCGTACATTTTTTCCCGCAATAAAAGAGAATAACAAGTGCAAAATATATTCTTCGTTCAATGTACTGTTTTAAATTTATATTTTCCATATATTATCACATTGACCGGCTTTTCGCTCAACCGGATAAGATGGAGTACTATTTATTAACATAATCCTCGCAGAGTCGAGTGTGGATGGTGTAGGCCGTCACGCCTTTAATGCCCCTGGTAGTGTTAAATCGCATATTCCTGATATTAATGCGATGCCCTCTCCACCTTAAAATCCATCACATCGACCCTTCCACACTTTTGCCATACTCAATTTACATCGCGACGCGGGTTTCAAACTCGACCTTCACAAGCCGTGCCCGGAGGGGGAGCATGAGGCAAGCGGTGGAAGAGGAAGGAGAGTGTAATGGAGCCTGGACTCGAGAGGGACGTGGGGATGATAACGGGAAGGAAGGTGACACGGGGCGGGGGAGGCGATGGCGTTTCTTAAGGAGTGAGGCGTAGAGGCGAGGTCTGAACGGGGAGCGAAAGTGAGCATGGAGCAGGGCCAGAAAGACAAAGGAACACTTCAGTGCTCTTTCCTTTCAATTTAATCTCCAGTCTCGGGTGTAATTGACATCGTGACGGAGTTGCGTGTTCGCGTGGAATAACAGGATTACGTGCGGGCATCTCGGGAGGGAGTACCGCGACTTAGGCCCTGGGTACGCATTTCTTCACACTATAAGTGAAGGGATAATTGAAAAAACTGTTTACCCGGTGGTGCTCTCTAAAGATAAGGCTATCTTCAATGACGGAGATTAGTTTTCAAGTCGAGAGTCAAGAATGGTGGTCCGTAAAAGCATTAAAGATTAAGGCTGGGGAAGTGGGAAGACACCGTCAACGAAGTTGTGGAATTGGTACACTAATACTAAGGTCATACATGCCGCAATAACGTAATTATTTCATTTCAAACAAAGGTACAAAATATAAAATACCCCAAATTGTAGACAAAAGGAACAAATAGAGCACCACGGAAAACGCGTGAGGAACTACTATGGCGCAATCAAATTATGAAGGAAAAACAATATCGAGTTTTCAATTCGGAAATTCTGGAGACTATATCGAAAAGTTATTACAAAAAAAATGAAAATAACCCCCATGTAATAATTCGTTAGATAGCAATATAGTCAAGGCGAACGAATTCAGACGCACATTAATTTCGACCAGAGATCATAACCCTCACAAAGAGGAGACGAAATAAGAAGCCAATACACGGAACCAATAAGGAAAAAGAAGGAGGAAGCAATTAAACACCCAGTTCACGGAATGACAGGAAGAAAGCCAATTAGGGCAAATGGCTACGACAATGAGGAAAATTCCAAAAACCGTATATTGTAAGGAGTCACGCACAGAGAGGAAGTTAATAAGCATGGAAATATGGCGATAATATAATTGGCAATCGGATCAGATAGGCAGTACAAGCCAAATGATTACCGAATAGTCAGAAAAGACAGGTACACGCCGTCCATCTCTGAGCAGGTAGTATTTCCAAAGGAAGAAAATAAATCACTCAATTAAATAGCAAAGGACTGAAGAGGAGATGAGGCGGCCAAAAATCAATCAATAGCCCTTCTGGCGTGAAGGAAGGGCCTGTAGTTCCTGCAGATTCATCGTCGGACAGAACAGGGTCGAAGCGAAATAGGATCCGAAAGGCCATCTTCAAAATCACTCCGCGGGGCCTTCACTTCAGCCTTTCGGAAATCGCCTTGAATTAAGGTGGTTTAGTCGTGTGACTCATGAGGGTACCCGACAAGCAATCGTGAACTCCTTTAATATTAAGACAGGCATGCAGTCAGAATATTTATTGATGAACTCCAAAATTACTATGGCACTTTTGTGATTCCTGCAAATGCCACATATCGAAAATCCGACATCAAAATCGAGGAAAATAATATACTCATAAAATAAGTGTGTTGACAACTGGAGTATAAAATGAAACTAGCTTCATCATCAAAAAGGGTATCTTCCATTTTAAACCCAAATTCAATATTTTAAACTGAAGTTTTGGGGTTTCGACCTCCATGCTATCGACAATTACGGTTTTTCTTAATACTTTAAAACATCGATAACATTAATTTCGCTTCATGATTTGATCATCGTAGCATCTCACAGTCATTGAATATTATAACTGTTCGGAAGACAATTTACCTACCATTTGATGGATTTTCTTACAAGCTAACTTCTCATCGCTTCAATTTGCAGCACTTAATTGTATATATCAGGAAACAAGATGCTAACTTTGACTCATGACGCTAGATCTTAAAACACGATTCCCTTGAACTGAACAGGATTCGTACACGTTACGTTTGGTCAGGTCGGCGTACACGCTAGCCAACGAGCAAACCACGCCGATAGAATAATTAAAACTTAGGCGCATAGCCAGAGAGCGGGCACGGTGGTTTCTCAACCCTTGCCAAAAATTTGGTATGAAGTTTGCATCGAAGTTACGGAAAGTTTGGGTGAGTGGACATTTTGATCTACTCTCCTTCTTCTCTTGCAAAAAATATTTTTGGGTAATCGTCAATTTCCAGCTTTTAAACTTTTATTTAACTGCTTGACGATAGTAATTTTAGTTGAAGCATTAATTCAAAACATGAGCACACAAGGTTCTGCTTAAGTTCTCATTCCGAATGATGAATAAGCAAAAAATTTGAACGATTTTGCTAAAAGAATCAGAGGCGTGGTAGTCCAGTGGGTAGAAAAGTGGGATACTGAACAGAAGGTCTGGGTTTGATTCCGAGTGGCTCCCGTGGGAAATTACAGCTTCATCCAAACTGTATGACTTTTCAGATACCAGTACTTACAAGGAAAACACCGGTGGCACAGAATAAGGCATTGCCCTCCCACCGTTCTAAATGGATTTTACACGTAATTGGACATGTTATTAAGCGAGATCTACCCTGAACCTGTCAAACCAAACCTCGGGTTGATTACTTTGGTTGGTTGAATAATTATTGAAAGAAGAATATAAAACAGCATTGATATTCAGTTAGAAATAAAATACCCAGAAGGGGATTACATGGGGAATGCGGGATTTCCAGAAATCATTCATGCAAATTGTAATTTTATTTAATAGATATTGATCTTGATGCATCCATACTTACAGATATTTTTTTAACCCTACAATCTTGTTGTCGCACAAATACAAAAATATCGCTGCATAAACTCCCCGGTTCATCTTTAGTGACTACGTGGGCACAAGACTTGTGGAACTGACAGTGGAAAGAATTATTAACCTCCAAATTAGGTCAAAATTAAAAAAAAACTGTACCATTGTCTAATTCCTCCCGGTATTTAAAATAATTTTTAAGGTATTTTTAAGATAGTGTTATTTACTGTGTATATACGTGACGTATTCAAACAAATTTAACATAAAAAAGACAAAACTCTTTACTAAGCACGGCAGTCATTTTTTATGAGTATAAATACATGAAAATTGACTTGGTAGAATAAATGATCTTCACATTTGATTAAAACATTAATTTGACGCATTGAGGTTATGTAAGTAGCACATTTATGACAGGTATTTAATGAGGCTCCATGAAAATTTTCATTTCCCTGAAAATGGAAGATTGAACGAAGTAAATTTTAAAGTCAGAGTGATTGAAAAACTTTCAAACTTACATTGAGCTGGCCTAAATGAAGGAGGTATATTAATACCGGCATATGTTTCCAGTATATCGCGTTGAACCTTTGCCTTTACGGATTAGTTCCTAAACGAGCCGAGTACATCTTTAGTTTTTCTTGCTTAGGATTTTTATTCTTTTGTAATTTGAATACCCCACCTTTAGTACACAATTAAATGCCATTATTTCCCACGTCATAAAAACGGACATCATATGTGGTTTACCGGAAATCATAATTATCCATGAATGAAGACGGTGAGTGCTTTTTCGAAAACAAATTATTCTAGAGAAAGCCATTGAAACAAATGTGGACGCTGCTTTAAAGTCCATCGATCCTCATTTAAAAAATTGATTCCCCTTTACAAATATGAAAAATCTTTTTCGTCATCATTTCTGTGTTAGAAGAAGTGTCAAATTGAACATTTCACTTTATTCATCGCGACACATGAAAGAAGCAATAGGTTAACTGCAAAAAAAATGGTTGTGAGCTCGGCATAAGAGATAATGACTTAATATTTTATTAATCCCCTCTTGAAGAGGTAATTGGAATTTCCACTGTCACCGTTAAACTGCTGCATTTAACTTTTAAGCCGAAATTTTTCCAGACTACGGGTTCATTGTTTATCACTGCGCTAATTCCTCGTTGCGGTGGAGCTATAAATGCAACACTCATTCGTAAGTTAATAGAAAGTAATGAAATGTTCTACATACATTTATTTGAAGTTTAAAATATTATAAAGCATAAAAATGAATTTTTCAAATTACCTTTGCATTAATGTGAATTATTTTTCCAGCTTTAGCTTGATATGTAGACGAAAAACTACCAATTGAGAAGAAAATTCACGCACAATAATCCATTAATTCATATGAAGTCATCTACTCATGTCATTGGATGCATAAAAACATATATTTTAATCGACAAAAATGTCATTTTAACGTATTTTTAGCAGCGTTCAAAGGAAAATATAACATGCTGACGATTCACAAGACTTCGATTTTGTCACATGACAAGAATGTTTATTCATGGGATACGAAAGATATTTTCTCAAATTCATCAGTTAAGCTAATAAATAAAAATTGCAATTACACTTGTAATTGCAAATCGTTTATGAAACAACAGTTGGTAAAAATTATAACATCCCTATTCTAATTTTTATAGCACTTTCTGGGAATAACTCCCTTTCGGAGTTACATTTTTTTGTAAAACCACCCAATGCAATTTCGTTTTTGATCATAATCATTGATATAAAAAAAATATGCCACTCAAGGCATCCAGTTTCTGTCCTCCTCTATTTAATTAGCATTCTGTCAAACGTCCTACTCGTGAATGAGTAAAAAGTGACAAGAAAAATACGACAAAAAGAGAATGTGAGGAACTAAAGGGGGGGCCGCGGCAGAAGATAAGTAGAGAAAACACTCGGAATGTTGATCAAGTGACCATCATGTAACAAGTTGCAATCGATTGATTTCAGGCCACGACGGAAATACTGTCCGAGCGGTTAAATGTGTGACACGGTGTTTCGATGTGAATGCGAAGAGAAACTGAAGGTGTGTTTCGAATTAGAAGCGAGGCAAGAGAGGTAGGAAGGCAACGCAGTGTGACTCAAGCTGAAAATCTATAAGGTGACGATGCGCCCATATCAAAGTGTATGAACTATATACCGTTTTACATTCCTATTTAGACCGATATTTCCCAGAATCAAGTATCCACGATTCTTTTTCTACGCACAGGAGTTCAGTAGACTAGTCAATAATCATTTAGTCACTGGCCTTGGATAAAAAGGAGTGGCTTCTGCCTTCAATGAAATGATTTTTTTTTACAAATTTTGATACATAAAAGTACGTTATGCGCGCTATGCTCATTGAAAAACTATTAAGGAATAAGTCAAGTATCACAGTGAAATATTACGCAGTAATAAAATTTTGTGATCTTGTATGGGGTCTTGATTCCAGTATTCATATCCCTATACTAGCATATCACCTACAAACATTCTGATTTATATGACAATGAATGAAGTGGAAATTACTTTATCTACATTTTTAGCGTTTAGAATAATTCACAATTACGCATTTTTTCTTCTTGGAAGCTTGGATAAATAAAATTACAATTAGTCGTGCCATTCGTTCGATAGCCGTTTGGGACTAGAGCCCTTTCCTTGGTTATGCCAACAGATGCAATTGAAAGAACCATTTAAGAACTCTTCGGAATCTTTTGCTTAATCCAAATCCTTTAATTTGCTTAAACTCTCTTTTTGCTTAATTCCACTCTAAAGATTTGGTCATTCAAAATTCATTGCACTGGCCAGTTTACACTTTGTTATTGGTATATCCTTCTGAATTGATCCTAGAATACGGATGAATGACTACATCGACACTTTGCTTTGTTCAATTCAACCTCAAATTAACCATTTCGCAGCTTGAAATGTGCAAGCGAGCAGTAGTAGAAAATGCGTGGTCCAAATATTGGATGACCAAAATTTATTAACTAATTAAGAAAATGTGAAAGATAAAGAGAATTAAAATAGTCATAAATTGTTTTTTAAGAAGCTATCAAACATATAATTATTTATATAGAGAATTCCTTAAGAGCATTCCTTAGTATCAAAACATTGAACTATTAGGACCAATTCACTACAATCGAAGAATGTGATGCTTTGTGGAGGACAGAGTGGCATGAAGTGTGACTTTTTCAAGGACAATATTGTATTAGGGAAATTTTGTTGCCATGAGTTGTGAACGCGTATAGTTAAACCATAGTTCACGCATCAAAACTTTTTGTATCCTTCGCTTTCTACAGCCCTAAAATCTTCCACTATTTCACAGTGTTTTTATTCTATGTTTTGAGATAGAAAAAATAACATAGCAGCCTACTTAGTGCTCAAATAATTATGATGTGTACTTAAATTGACCATCTAATATTCTGACTCAATTCGCTTGATATAAAACTTTGCTGGACATTAAATTATATAATTTAATGAAAATTTAATAATTTAAAGTATATCATTTAATGTCCAGATTAACTCTGTTTTAGTGGTATCAACGAACAAAACATTGAAGACGGAAAATACTTCAGGCCGTCAATGAAAACCAATACAATAATTCACAATTTGAATTAGCCAAATGAAATAGCGTTATTTGCACCAAAATAATACTCATGACTCAATGGATCCATGGTTCTTCAAATAGGTTCCTTCATGCCTCTCTTATGCACAAACTTCGAGCAGTAGTCTGAGGTATTTTATTTTTAGATGTTCAGTGAAGTGGAAAATTTCCTTTTCGTTAAAATACAAATTTGCAAGGTTTCGTGTCGTCATAAAATGTAACGTGGAGTTGTTAGTAGTTATTTGTACAAAATAAACTTTTCACCAAAAAAAAGTAGTTAAGCATAACAGAATAAACGTGTCTCCCACCGAATGTGAAACACACATTTGAACTGTGCAGGGTGAAAAATATATACCGACATCGTTACCCTGTGCACTTGTCATTTTGACATTAAGATTATAGGTATGCGTTCTGTTAGGACTATGAAAAATATAGAGTATTTTCTGATCGATGAGCATTTTCTTACAATTGAAGTATATCAATATAAGAAAAACGTCGGTCCTTGGAAAATCTTTTCAAGTTAATCATAGCGTTGGATAGTAAGCTGTTACTTACCGGCAACAAAATGCTATCTTCCGGACAGGGGGCTTACTTCTTACAGTTTTAGTCAATCCACAAACCTTATTGCATCATGTTCAAGCGTATAAAAGTTTAGAGTTTTCTAAACTATCAGCCCTTTGAAGTGTTTATGTAATAAGCATTGGAAGAAGTCGATGCACTTGAAAATTGAATATATAACCTAAAAGACTCGTGAAGTTACTTGTCGTTCTAAAGGAACGAGTCCTAGATGTTATTACTTGGGGAATATATTTAGACTGGCACACTCTGAAACCATGGGATAAATTTGCTCAGCATGGAAGCTACTACCAAGAACTAGTCAAAATAGAGATAGAATACCTGCGACAATTTAAGAGGAAATGCCCGACAGAAGGACAAGCATTAATTCAGATGGTATTTAATGAACTCGGAAAGGAGGGGAAGATGAGCGCGATTTTGGGTTGGAATTCGGGAAAGGAGAGAGAGAAAGAGAGGGAGAAAGAGAGAGAGAGAGAGAGAGACAGTGGAGTGGGGGAGGAGAGAATACGTCCGCTTTGCCGCCGTTAGCCAGAGAGGGAAGGAAGGAGCCACTTCTGCGGTCGTCCGCGGGCAAGGAATTCCGATGTGCGGAAGGTGCTACGCGGAGGATTTATGATAGGGGAGTGGCGGCGGCGAAGCAACGGCCACAAGGAGGCCTCACATCGGTGGGGAAAAGGAACTCGCTCCCACTGGGCGGGAAAGAGAGAGGATCGGATTGATTCACGGCGCCATTTGAGGATCCCAAAACTCACCGTCGAAGCACCACTCCAGTTGTTCGTCGCAGAGGCTCTGGCTGAAGAGGCAGCCTGGAAAGAGAGAAGGGAACCAATCAATTCTCTGGGTAAACAAAGAGTTGGGAGGTTTTAGAACGCGGAGCGGAAGAGATAAACAGATTCAGTTTGGAGGTGGGGAGGGTTTATGCATGCTCACGATTGTGAATGAGAAGAAAATTTTTTTTCCAATCGATAAGCCTTGAACATTGTGTCATTACCAAGACTTGCCACCGCATCCATTAATTTTTTTTTAATTCCAAAATTAATTTTATATTCCGCTCATAGTAAACATAATAATGCTTTCAAAATATCCTAATTAAGTTACAAAAATTTATAAATATAGGATTACTTTATAAAAAATGTGTGATTGGTAATAATTAACCGCTAATATCTTTCTCAATAGAGCCAAATAAAAGTGAGGAATGCCAGCTTAAAAGCGACTTCCTGGATCTTGGATGCAGGTACTTGTTCGAGTGATAGTTACGCTAAAATCTGCTTCTCTTCAATAAAACCCGAAAATGGGAAGAATCCAGTAATTTTAATAAAAATACATGATTGGATATTTTTGAATTTTACACAAAAGCATCTTTCCTTGTCCTTGTCTGTTGGCAAAATTTTTCGGTAATATGGTAATCAATAATTGTTTTTGCAGGTCCTTTGTGAAGTCTCGTACTCAGTTTGGCACAGAGAAAGTCTGATAAAATCTTTAAAATTCATACTTTTCTATTGCGACGTTAATATTTAATCTTCACAGAACAAAACATACATAAAATATTATCAGTTTAGGAAATAGATCGAAAATTGTTTCAGTCTAATCTTAATCTTCCTGGTATCATTCGTCCATTAATTAAAAAATATACTAAATAAATCTCAAATATGCAATAACATACATCTATCGGAGGTTTTCTAAAAATTTGTACAATGAAAAATATTGATCAACAAACATAAGTGATTCATCAGATATTCCTCGATCCACATTAGGGTTAAGTAGAATTTGCCTGTGACTAATGTAGTAAGGAAATATCTCAATTCCTAAAAAAGTTTCCAAAAAAAGTCTTTTTAACGAATTCGCTGGATTGAATTGAAAACCTCAGGACAAATCTAATTTTATAACATTCAACGAAATACATACATTGAATTACTTTCCTTTAAAATGGGCTTCTTAGGATAGTCAGTGACTACAGAATATGGATCATTCCCTAGACGAGCAGAAGCCACTGCCACCGTCAATTACACCAGATGAGAAGTATAAGTAGGTTTGATATTTTTAATATTTCATTGTCTGCTATCATGCTTGTGAAATCGAGTTCGGAGCCTCGGAGTTCATATTCTCCCTTCGGACCGAGACTGAAGCAGGCAAAATTGCACAGCCGATGTTAGTAAGGTCTGGAATTTCCGACTTGCGTTGTCAGTTCAAGGGATGTAAATTTCAATGAAGCAAGAAGAGAATACCTTTTGGCCTTTTATTAAGATCATAATAAGAAAATGCATCATTGCGTAAGAAAAGGTGCATGAAAACACTCTCTTATATCACTAAGGGTTATACCAGTTCTCTTCAAGGATTTCAAAAAGATATACGAATAACAGCACATCATTGTGATTGAATCGGTAAAAATATGACCGCTGGTGCTGGAATATGTACATGATATTAAAAATGAGAATTTAGAACCAAAAGATCTACATGTGATCGGTTAACACTTTAGCGAGAGTTTTAGAGCATCAGAATTCTACACTTCAATCCACCACACAATGTAATAGCATACAAAATGTTTTATCATTTGAGATTGAATCTTATAGCAATATATATGTCTTTAATTTCTTCTCCATGGAAAATATATTGTTGATCTTCTTAGAAGAGGACTTAAATCAGTAAAAACATAACGAAATACATATCTTAGGATTAGTGTTGACTGAGAGCATGCTCAAAATTTGTCTCTTCTTAAGAATCATTAAGAATACAATTAAAAGTACGCTGAAACACTTGCTGAATCTAACCATATATATGTATTCCCAACAGCACCTAAGCATATGGTGCGATCATAAATGAACAATCATTTCTACCATAGGTAGTTCCATGGAATTTCTACCCATTTTCAACGAACAAACAGGAGGATTACAGCTGGCAGCTTCCATCGATTAAGGAAGATAGGCCGAAAGAGGGACTTGGAAAAAAATACGCAATATCACTATTGTGTCCCGATGTGCTGAGAATTGTGTTCAAATGAACCTTCCTCGAGAAGTCAATGCTCGGTGCTTTTAATGAAATAGCCTCAGAAGTCTTCCCTTGTCGTTTTATTTATCGCTCGCCCGTAACCTCTTCTCCTCCACAGTAAAATTTTATCAAACATGTCTAGAGAGAGAGAAGGGTTGGAGGAGCGGGGGGGTGGGAGGAGTGACGTGGGAAAAGAAAACCAAAAATCCGTAATGTTTCGCCATAATTCCTTCAGGTTCGGTATCTCTCGGTGGTACTAAGAAATAAATCGGGGCACGAACGGGGGACGTAGGGAGAAAAAGGAAGAAGACGCGCGACTCGGCCAAAGAAAAATAAACGACGCGATACCAATTTGTCACGCTCCTAAAATATTTATGCGTCTGGGGTCCCGTTGCGTTCCACTCTGGGAAACTGGAAATAAGAAGCGAGAGAATGCAGTGATCGGAGGCGCGGGGAGGGTTGGGGCGGAGAAGTGCGGGGGGAATGAAGCGGCGGGAGTGGCGGGAGAGCATCGTCATCCGCTCCAATCCACTCTTATGCGAGGCACGGTGATATTATTTCCCGAGGAATATTCGGATCCCAGCGTGGGCTTTAAAAGGAAGGTCGGGGGGGTTTTGGAGGTGGGAGTTGAGGAGGAGGAGCATGTTGGGGAGGGAGGTCGGGGTGAGAGAGTGGTGTAGGGGGGCAGGGGGAGCGGCGGAATGGGTCGGGAGGGAGGGAGCGGCACCGAGGGCCGGAGAGAGAGGTCGTCCCCAGGTGAGAGCGGATCGATGTGCGGGGGCTCTCACTACCCCCCCCTGTCCTCCCCACACTCCCCTCTCCTCCTCTCCGTCGAGGCTCCTCACCCTTTAACCCCTGGTAATCCCCTCCTCCCTTCCCCAACCCTCCTCACAGGCATCCTCTCTCTCACTCACACGCACACACCCTCGCCCGCCTTCGCACTTACCTCACTTATCTCCCCCGCGTTCCCATTCCGTCCGTTATAAACCCAACCACCACCCTCCTCCCCTTTCTCCTCCTCCCGCGCCTCGCCACCACCCCCACACGCATCTCTCTCGTCCCCTTTCCTTTTCCATCCGGACTTCATTCTTCCCCTCCACCGACGAAATCCGAAATCACCTTCTTCCCTCCCCCCCTCCCGTGTCTCTCCTTCCCTCCGACCTCCCCCACCGCACATCCATTTGTTCGCCGTGTGCACTTAAAACCCACGTCCGAAACCTTGCATTTTACCGCTCCGAAGTTCGGGTGTGGGAGCGAAAAAAAAGATGGAAAGAAAAAAAGCAAAAAAAAAGGAAACATCGGCCCGGGAGTCCTCACGAGCCGTCATCGATTCGACTGTTTGAAGTTGACATAGCAGTTTAGATTTGAAACGCTGAATTATCAGCTGAGAACAATGTCAAAACCCCCTCGGTTGGCGGAGCTCACCGGCAATTCCGTCAGACAAGAACGCGGTTAGCGTTGACAAGAAGGGACATGAACTGACATCACGCGACGCTTGATTCCATTTAAATAAAGCTTAAATTAGTATTTGATTCACCTATATATTTTCGTCATTCGATCAATATAAATAAAGTGGGCATTGTGACGACGCCTTGAAAAGTGTCATATAATTGAAAATCAAAACGGAATAGGCAAGTTTTTAAGCATCCATATAGCAGCAATTCCAGTTTTACCGAAACATTTAAAGACCCTACGCTTTTCCGAATATGTTTTGAGAAGTATTGGAATGGTTTTTCGATTGAATAAAGGCATGAAAATTACTTCGTTTCTATTTTAGTGAATCTAGAGTTGCAATTGGCGTAAACTCTTCTTCGTCGGGGAAGTTCATCTAATCCCTGATATTCCATATTTTTAATTGATTGGGGATTAATCAGACCTAAAAAAATGTTGTGTTGCAACAACTTTTTTTCCATTCTTAATACGGAAATTTTACCACGGAGTCCTTCCAGTGCGCCAGTGGTATTTTACTAATTTCTGAGCCACTCATCGGTATTGAAAAAAAATACTTTTGTGGGATTAAGGAACAATAATGTGCTGAGTTTGCAAAGCGGCTTTGAATTGAAAGGCTTTTACTACAGCCAAAAATGGGATTCCACAGCTAATGAGTGTTGTCTCTTCTACCCGAGGCCAATAAGTGAATTCATTGAAGATATAACCTTAAGTCCAAAAGCCTGGGAGTTGGCAAAATTCGTGATTTTTACAAAGTTGCGACCTACTCTCATTTAGAGCTTACCCTTCCAAAAAAACTTAAACGCGGCCTCCAAGTACTCCAAAATGCGTCAGGAATGGACTAATTTACACTTGCTCCGATTCCATAAAGGTTGCTGTCGTAGTCGTATCCCTTCATTTAGTTTTAATAAAACAAATATATATATACATATATATATATATATATATATATATATATATATATATATATATATATATATATTATACATATATAAAAATAATATCATGTTTTAATATGGATTTGTTGTATTGTATCTATAAATGGGTAAAGAGAGTGGAAAAACGGTGCTAACATTGTTAGACATATTTGTGCATATATTATTATGAAAGGAAAATATTTGCTTTCCCGCAACATAATAATAAATCGCTCCGAAAAGAAAAACTTCAAAGTCTTGCAACATGCATTCTAGAGAAATTATCGTTATTTCAAGGAAAGTAAGTCTGGTCTTACAGATGTATTGAAAAAAAAAGCTTAAAATATGACTGCAATTGTACGTTCATGAATATTATGAACCAAAATGTTTAAGATTGAGCTAAATCTATTTTGGCATTTCCTCAAAAAACCCGTATCAAAACCGTTAAAACACCCTGTCAACGGTCGATTTGTCTCACGAAAACAACATGTTAGTGGAAATCCAGTGAGCAGAGCGTTTATTACAGACCAGAGAGCCGTAGTTTGATTCCGAAATGCCTTATGGCCCCTCGTAGTTCTTCCCGAGAAACCACAGACGGCACATTGTAGGAAACTGACCTCCCTACCTTACCTAATGTGTAAATTTCACACGCCGTTAGGCTTATTATTAGGTAATCTATATCATCATCTGACCAACCAAACCGCTCAGTAATTACTGCGATTAAACATATAAGTAACTGTTTTTAAAAGCCATTAGGCTCATAGAATATTTTGTTCAGCTTTTTCGTTGCTCTCGTGTACTCAAGTTGATTTTTTGCTACTAAACGAGAACTGAATCAAGAAGAAACATTTTTGTAATGAGGAAAGACTACCAATTGGTATTTTCTGCAGCAACTTGACCAAGAGGGTTATTTAGATATATTTTGAGTTTTTAAATACATCATAATACCTTAAGAGGCGTGCAACCTCTTGATATTTCGAATCACACAATTTCTCGTATCAAGGATGTCAATTGAAAATAAAGCTAATATTCGAAACATAACGCTGCAGACGCGCTTGATTGTACACTAAGCTGAGAAAATTCTTCAAAACACTTTTCGAAAGATTTAGAATGCTTAGTGTTAAAATATTTTCGAAATATGATTTATGGGTTTCATTGCATTGAGCAACAAAAATTTACTTCACTTAAATAGACCCTTATGCGTATGGTATTAGGAGGTCAAATCGCCTTCCAATGTGGATTTTCACAAATTTAGGGATTAAATAAGGATGTTTCCAAAAGTTGATCGCTAGAATAAAACCGTCGATTTTAGTGCATGAACACAAACAAATTTGAGAAGATATTTCCCTAATTCAGAACTTATAACCGTTCAAGGGATCTGGGTAATACACTTGATTATGCCTTTACTCCACAAGAAAAGGAAAAATTGGGTAATATGTTTCAGCTTTCGTGAAATTTGGATATGTACAGAGTGATAAACTTGTTACAAAATTCTACCTTGCTGCGTTTCGAATGATTTATTCACCAAAGTAACCTTATTCAATATGCGGCGCGATGGCTTCATGGATAGAACTTCAGATACTGACTAAAGGATTCCGAATTAAAATTTGGGTCAGATCTTTCAATTCCTTCAGATTTTGCAGTGCCCTACTGAGATTTTTGTTTTTGGAAAGTGTTGATGATATGATATCCGATAGGAATATGCCAATATTGATATTATTCTGTGTGAAAAAACCAACGTACGAGCCACTGAAGAGAAATATCCTCTTTAAACATTTTTGAATCTCTCATTTGGACAGATTTTAATGGGTGGCTACAGTTAAAAATGTCTTAAAGCCATTGGCTATAAATACAGTTACTCTTCATTTTTAATAAAAATTTGAACTCTACGTATTTGTGCACATTTCTGTTTTCTTCAAGTCTTTGAATACTATTTAGAGCACTCTACTGCTGAAAAAGTTGTAGACAATTGTAATCTTGAATGGCTTAAGTATTTTTCGGTACTCGTCGTTATACACGATTCACAGATCCAAAGACAATGACAAAGACATCCTGTAGACAATGGTGATATCAGCCATCGAATCGCCGATGTTTGATGTCTCAACCTCTCAACATAGTTTGAGACCCAAGAACTTTTCCATCAGGCAATCACAGGGAAAACTCAGTTCATATAGAAGCAGGCCTTGTTTTCGTCCACGATTTACTTGTTAAGTTCCCTGAAGGAGCAGTAGAACTACGCGAAGCGATAAAAAAGTTCAAAAGCTATTCTCAGGTTGAAAAACAATTGATTTATAAAGAAGTTCTGTTGAAAACTTCATTCAACCATTTCACGCAATCGTATGTAACATTACTGAATGAAAATAGAACGCTCGAAATGTTAACTATTTCAGAGTAAATAGTAAATGTAATCATTCAAAACCAAATTATTTATAATCCAAGTTTAATTGGTAACCAAAGCGGTAACCATTGTTAATATGCCCTGAAAATGGGAAGCATTTTTATCCCAATAACTAAACAATTACAATCAGTAACTTAGAAATTTGATAATATACTCATTAGTATTCCCCCAACACAAATTGTATTGGCAAATTTTGCTGGCACTACACCAGAGGGTAAATTTTTAATTTAATTCCGTTCATATTACCAATTTCAGTATGACTGAAGAATATTAAATGCAGTATTCATCGTTAGTACGAAGTCCGCTAAGCTCAGTCATCGTCGCGCTGGCAGATAGAAAATAAATGGCAATTCTACCAAAAGTTGCATCACACCCCCCCTCCCCTTATAATGTCCCGGATCCTTTCCCGGACCCCATTCACATTGGATCGACCACCCCGACCCTTCCGAATATGAGCCCCCCAGACCCCCGTGTGACCTCACCCACGCGGATCACCGCTGTCCGAGGCTGGACTTCTTCAACAGGTACCCACCCTCCTTTCCGCCACCACCCGACGCGACGGCCCGCTCACACGCACGGCCTCCGAGCATTTATGAGGCTTTTCGCGGAGGGGGAGACAGAGGGGGAAGGGGATGCAAAGGGGTTATTTCTGCCTCATTTGAATTCTGAAACCGCGAAGGGACTGGGGAGGTGGGAGGACGTCCACGTCATCCTTCCGAATCCTCCCGCGGGGCACCTTTCTCACTCACTCGGAGGTGAATATGTGAGTTTTAAGGTGTTTTTGGTTTATTTTTCATTTGGTATTGACTTTTCGAAAGGAGAAGGCTAAAATTAAAACCTTTTAGACACGGGTGTGTATGAGACTAAACGATTATTTTGTGGATTCAACATTTTCTTTCGGTTTAATCGACGAATCTCTGTAAAGCGTGCGATGTCTATGTTTTTATTGTTTATGTATTTTATTATTGAATTCTTTTTCGCGTCAATTTTCCCGAAAAGGCTATAAAAGAAACTTCATAGCATAAAGGTCATATTAGTTTATAAATTGGCTTACATGACCACTTTTATTTTTTTAATCTATTCATGTAAATGAACCTGTGCTCTATTTAAAAATTTTATAGGCATGCCAACCGCTTCAAAACAAATTTCAACGAACGCAAAAAGTTCAAAAGGTAGTCTCTTCGTTGAATTAATTACCAAAAAAATGTTACTTTTTCGGTAAAGCTAAAAAAAACGAACCTAAGGCAAATAAATATATTTTATTATATTTCAAGTTGAGAAAAAATTGTCCCAGTTAACTGCCTCAAGATTAGTTCTCAAATGATTTTGGAAGGTCCGAATGAAAGGGAATAAAATAATTAATTGGCACGTACAGGCACCTGTATATGGTAGTAAATTCAACATATGTGCATTTTAACCTTTGTCAAGGTTCTTAACGAAGGAAACAAAAATGTATTTCCACTCGTTTTCCTTCAATTATAATTTCGTAATTCGATACATCTCTGAAATTTGGGAAATTTTAACTAAAAACCTAATGAGTCCTTCAAACCATTCAGGGAAATCCTTTCTAACCCTAACTTGGAATGAATCAAATTTTTTAATAAGACTCAAGATCCAAGCGGTCAGTCTGTTGGAACACTTTTTGCAGGCAAATGCGTGCCAAAGGACAGGATAGACAATACCCGAGCCCATGGGGCAGAACGCATTTTCCCACAACTTGAAATACATAAATGAGTACGCTCCCTTCCGCAGCCATGTTCTCTAAACGTCACAAAACGCTTTGTCACCCATTGGAACAACGGCATGCGACAAAAGGGAAGCCTTTGCCAACTTATACAGTCTACGATTGCCCAGGGCAGGTGGGAATAGAGTCAGGACCAGGAAGGCTCTGACCAAGGCGAAGGGAAGAATGAGGAAGAACGGGAGAGGGACTAGTGAGCCTTTTCAACCGTCAATCCTATCCCCAGTAATGCCTCAAAAAGTTAAACATCCAAGTTTGTGGGCAACTCCAGCCTTTTGAAATGGAGAGTGAAGGATAATGTAGAGGGTAAAGGAAAAGGACGTAGGTGAACATTTCTCGTAGGTGAACGAGACAGAGTTTCATAGCAGGGAATTATGGGAAGGAGTTAGTTTTTAAGGCAGTAAGAGAGAGGAAAGAATAGAATTTATGGAATATACAATAGCGTTATACGTATTTTGTTCATTATAGCGTGATGAATCATACCGTCTCGAGGATTAAGACGCGGAAAAGCACTTGGTAAAGTATTCAAACAAACATCAAAATACTCTTTGGATTTAATTTTAATTAAACCCCATGTGGTACAAATAAGCTCTGTTCTTTACATGTTTTCAAATTAGTTTCGAATTCATTTTTTAAGTTTCACATTTATACGTGATGAAATAATTTAAAGGGATGATATCGCTCAGGTATTTCTTCTATGCTTAAAAACCGAAGTTTGAGAATAGACTAATAGAGTACATGTATATTTTACGGTCTTAGACAGGAGCCTCTCTTTATAGCCATGATAAAATGGCTAAATAACAGTTTATCACTAAATGTGTATGACTTTGCACGCACAGCAAAGTTTGCAAACTTCTTTTCTCATGATAGCAGCACACTGATTTGAAGGAGCCGCATAACCTCATTTCTACTTGTTTTCTGATAGCTGCGAAATTTATGTCACTCTTTTGGCCCAGAACGGTCGTGCCTGTTTTTCTTACATTTTCTGATAAACTCAATAGGTGGAACAGCATGAGAAGCAAGTAAAGTGGACAAATCAGTGATGTCTGGTATATAAACAAGAAATACTTTCATAGATAATGAAAGGTTTGTACTTTCAAATTACATTAGATACTAATTCTTTCTCAGTTCCGAGATTTTCATAGTATGTTTGGAATTAGTACTTAACCTGTCCCATTGATCGTGTTTTACCAATAACATTAAGTAAAAGATATCATTAACTTTTTTTGACTAATTAATTATTTTAAAAAGGCCACTTTGTTTTTGCACGATTTCGTTTTAAAGTGGTCAGTCATAAAACTTCCACATGTGAGTTCGGAAAATTTAAAGCACACCCCAATAAATCTTGAAATAGCTGTAATACAAGGACATACATTATAAAAAACCCTAATATGGCATTTTTGTACATGCTGCTTACTTGCTTCGTGTCAGCATCTGTATAAGGGCATTTTGTTCTAGTTTTATCATTATTTGAATTGTAATGCATGATCTATTTCGATATAATTCATTCAAACGCTGCAAATGAATCATTTGTGATAGCAAGAAAAATGCAGTCGCTTGCCATGGGAATCAGTTATGTTTCTTGATGAGCTTCATGCAGTACTATAATGTAGAGGTCTTTATGGTGCTGCACTTTGGCCGAGGAATATACGAGTAGTTTTTGGAACATGAGCCAGCACTAAAAAAAATTTAAAATTATTAAATTATGTTTCAATTTTGCCTATTTTGTCTTACTTTAAGAAGCTAATGATGATTGACAAGGTCATGTTCCCCTCGTTTTCACGGTTGACGGAAAATTTTCCACTTACAACCTGTTTACGCACAAAGTTAAATGTTAGCATGTTACCACGACCCATCACTAATATCTTGTGCTTAAATGAAATAGCAGTCTAAACCACTAACGATATTCGCAATCCTTTCCTAATTATGCCATTATTTTATAAAGGACTGAGGGAGAGAAAAAAATGTTCAGTGCACGAGGAATGGAAAAAATGCATCAGAGCAGACATATTATGGGCATTCTAGTAATAGCTAGACACTGCGTGATAAATACTCGTACATCACGGGTAGAATTATGTAATGCAAAGAACAAATCTAATTCTCTTTGTACCAAGATTACTTTAGAATGTTTAGGAGAGCTTTAAGCTTGGTTCTAAGATATAAATGAGACACGATATGAGCTTTTAAAATGGAATCAAAGGGATAAAGATTTGAATGATAAGGATAAGTCGATATCCATTCATATTTCATCTCTTTAACTTGCATATTTTGTCCGAGTTCATATTTATTATAAAATTTTGTCAAACACTTTACGAAAATTTCTTTAAAATTTTCGAAAGGCGATATTTATTGAGCGACTGACGAAATCTATTCCATGGATAAATACCAGCCCGAATTCGATAGCCATTTTTCCTCCTAATGAAGCGAGCTGAATTAAAACTAATGGACTTTTAGGAATTTTAATCACCTGAGAGTGATGATCAATGGAGTAATTAAACAACTAATGATGGAGAACGCTTGTTCAAATATCGTTGTCGAAAGCGAGACGTGACGAAAAATTCTCTCTTCTCCAAGTCTTCTCCAATTCCAGCTTTGCATTTTCAGTCCCCTCATTAACCGAGAGTCTTCTCCCTCCCGCTCTTCTCAGTTCCACCTCCAGCCTTTTTTTTATTTTTCCTATACACAGTCCCTTGGCACAGGTATTCTATTTCACCCATCCCTCTGCTCCCCCTTAACTGCTACTCTGGGGGGTTTCCTTCCACAGATCAAACAGATCCGAAGCTTTTGCCGGAAACCATATTTCTTTCAGTGGATCCTTCTTCAAATCGTCTTATTATATCTCAGGTGTTCTGTTGAAACAAGAAAATTACCACCGAAACTGGCCTCATCCGCTTCTTTGCCTTCAGTTGTGCATTTGCATAGTATGTGCGTTCATGAACATTTTCATGCCCCTTTGGGAATGAACGGATTATATTGGGCATGATGAAGTATTTTATAATTAATTCTTTTTTCAAAGAGAGTCATTAGCTTTTTATCACATGCTCTCGCTGCACTATCAGCCCGCTCTTCAAGCAATCAAATATTTTTGTGATGCTGATTTGGAAACATTTTAATTAAAAAGAGTATTTTTTTTACAAAAATTAAAAACGTAAAACGAATGTTAGTTACTTTGAAAGATGAATGCTTAATTCATGGATGAGGGCTGTCCAGAAAGTAACTTCGGCCTTGATTCGCTGTGAGTAGTCTAAAGGTCCCTACACTCAGTACGCGTCCTGCTGTGGTAGTGTGTAGACTGTGGTTCTTCTACTTTTCTCATTGCGAACTCTTAAAATGTGCGCTGCAATAGAAAATCCCCAAGATGCGAAGTGGGATCTGTAATTAGGTTTTTAATGGCAAAAATCACAACCCAACTGTAATTTATAGGCAATTTTGTGAAGTGTACGGAGACTTAGTAATGAGTGAAGGCGGAAGGAGTCAGTGGTATATTCAGTTTAAAATTGGCCCCGCCAATGTTTATGACGAGGATCGTAGTTGCCGTTCGAGCCATGTGACAGATGAACTGACAGTGAAAATCAACAAAAAAATTCGTGATAATCGCCGAATAACGATTACAGATCTTTCGCTAGACGTGGCTTTGCAACACAGCGTTTTGGCAGTTACGCATAAGTGCATGCTGGTGTAAACAAGTGGTTAAGATATAAGGCGGCAGATTTTTGCATATGCGGAATTGAAAAGTTTGTGTATCGTTATGGTAC
Source organism: Hetaerina titia (assembly GCA_037158775.1). Lineage (NCBI taxonomy): Eukaryota > Metazoa > Arthropoda > Insecta > Odonata > Calopterygidae > Hetaerina > Hetaerina titia. Next base: position 31,461,306 of record CM073771.1, on the reverse strand, counting down.
ATGCCTCAATTTGAATGGCAACTATTTAGCAAACTAGTTTAAGAATGTGCCTTGCAAATGTACTTATACAGTAAAACTTTGGCTTAGCCACTTAGTTCACTTTTAGTTTAGCTTTGCCACTGGGTTCAAATTTAATTTCAATGCTTAATTAACTTTCTGGACGGTAATCGTAGAATTTTATATTTTTAATTCACTATTGCTAAATGATGCAATAATGTAATAATAGTAAACAAACATTTCGATGGTGAGTTTACACTTTACGTATATATTCCATTTTCGTCTCATCATATAACGAACCACAGATTTGCGATGAAGTCTTCATCTATGTCCCTAGATCAGCACATGAAACCCTTGTTTTTCCAACATATTTGATTTTAACCATGAGTTTACAAGAAATTTGTAATGAATCCCTCTAATGTAATTTTACGACGTAATTAACTTTTTATATCACATACATATTACTCAAACTTCCTTAAATTTCAACTCTTAATGTTTCCAAATGTCAAGGAAGAATTAATTGCTTTATTTCATTTTAAAGATGAATCATTCAGAAACCTTTTCTTACTTGCCGACGACTCTGGCGATCCCTATACTGCTGGAATACTTGATAAGCCTTTTGGTTGCCATTAAGTTTTCCAGCGGCCAAAAGATCTTAGCTTACATCACCTCCATACCCAACATGCCCCTCAAACCCGCGATATTAGGTCATAAGAAGCCATACATTTATATTTTATGGTTTAGGTCTAAAAACACTATTCATTTGTCTAAGTTTACTCAAATGTTGAGTCATTCGTATTTTATTTCCAACACGGTGATAAAATATATTTTATAAATAAATAAATGTCTAAATAAGCATTTATTAGAATAAACACCCTCCCATACTCGCACTCACCAAGTGAAAGAATTAAGTACAAAGTTAATGTTTTTTCCTTTTCTAGGGAAATCGCCGGATCATTTATTCCCATAAAAATATTATTAAAAAGATGAGTAAATACTCCACATGTTCAAAAGAAATATTATATTTATCTATCAGAGCCCCACTACACGTCTTATTGGTGCGTGCTAGCTACTGAAGTGATCCTGCACCAGAGGAATTTCGCCAAAGCAATCTCACCAAAATTTTCCCGGAGAGGGACTTCAGAGAATCAAAGTGACGAGCAAGAGTGTTGCATCACTTCAAATTTCTGCAAACCCAAAACTCTAATCTGCGAGGAATTGACGACGAATGAATGTGGAGCCATTGTCGCTAAGTATCCGAAAAAATTATTTTCTCGCCAGCACGGCGGCTTTGTTATAATTTCGCCAAAATTAATACTGAAATGATAAAACACGAAAAATAATGGGAATTATTACAATTGCTTGTCCATCGGTATATTATATGAGACATTAATTTTACAATCTAAATAAAAATAACTGAACTTGAGATTAATTGAGACTTAGAGAAGACTACAAAATGTGTTTTCACAAATATTTCCTAAAGGACACATATTTTATATAAGATACAAAAACTTCAGTAAGAGTCTAGAAGGGGATTTGTTGCATATTATCATTATCATTAGTACTCAAAGTGTTTACAGACAGAAATTACTTGAAAGCAAATATTTTTTTTTAAATCCTTGTTTTAAGTTTTAAATATTAACTCGGGAAATCAAATGATAAATCATGACGATATAAAAATAATTACAAGCCTGAATTTTTAGACATGTAACTGGTAAATCCCTCAAAGTTCATATAGCTGAAAATGTTTTTTCTTTAAAATTTTGTTGGGGTAAACGAATTTCTTTTTGAAAATATAAAACACTCAGAAAATTCACACTGACCAGGTAATAGCTACGAGCTTTGACGCTGCTAAAATTGAAACCTCGAATGGAAAAGGAACTAAACCCTAAGGCAAATGTAAGAATTTTATATGCATAACTTCTTCATAAAAGATGAGAACTATCACACATCTCTGCTCATAAAGCGACCTTTTGGTTTAGGACTGGATTGGTGAAAAAACCAAGTAACATAACATAGCAATTTAGTTACATTTCATGAAATTACATCTATTTATGCTTGTTCTTCCTTAGAGCAAGTATATTTATCACATCATTCCGAATTTTGAGCCTCAAATACACGGGAGTATGCATGCAAAAAGTTGTAGGTTACAATGCGATATGGTAATCAGCCATATTTTCTTATTTTAAACCCAGTTCATCAAAACGCCTGGAGTTTAAAAAAAATCGTTTTAAAGTTTCAGAAAGTCTCATTCTATAACTATTTTATCATTCACCTTACTCACAAATTTCTGTCAACGTTTCTGGATCGAAGGAGAAATTTTTAAGGATAAATTCTTCTTGGAATTTCTTGGACAAGGTCGGTCAATGCATTATCCCTTGGGAGTTTTGCATTCGTGAAATGATGCCCGCGTTTACTGCCTTTTCCTAATGGGTGGAGCTTCCGAATAGTTAAAATGGCGATGATCGAAGCTAATCCGCTTTTTGTATCGCGTTCGAAGCTTATGACTTTTCACCAAAATTCCAATTATTTGTAGAAATTTCATTTGCATTATTAATTCTCTGATAACAGAAGCTTTCCAAGGGAGGATTTACATGATGAAGGGGTATTTACGTGCTTTTGAGTGTGCGTGTTTGTGTGTGTGTGCGTGCGTGTTTATACACCTGTGCACGTATAGATTTATGAATATTTATATTTGAACGTGTGCACATACACATGCACGAAAACGTTGCATTTTGTGCGCTGCCTACTCGCAGAAAAGAGTAAAAAAATGACAGATGACAATATGCGGAAAAGGTAAACTCAAATTTGCATCTATAAACTCTCATCGCCCAAACCTCGGTTAGAAGCTCTGGAACCGCGTGGGAGAGTATCCAGGACAGAGGGAAATAAAAGCGAATAAAATGTAACGTCGAATTCCCTCCCTCCTCTGCTCGCTCCTCCTTCCCCCTCAATCCCTCTCTTCTCCTCCCCCGTGCCTCCGCCCCGCGCCCTTTCCCCCGCAGCGCCGACCCAAAAGCGTACCTCTTCCCCCTCTCCCCCTAGAGCTTCATTCATCCCGCGTTCCTACGTCATCATCCTCGGCGTCCCACGCGCCGAGGTTTTCCTACCACCGCCGCACACCCCACCCCTCTGCCGCCGCCCTCCCCAACACCATCCCCCGAGCCCCGGCCGCCATCCCTTGCCGACGGCCCTTTCGATGGATCAATTGAAGCAGGCGGGGGTGGGCGAGGGAAGGCGGCCCCGACCGAGGGGGGTGGGGAGGAATGGGAACTACTTGAATGGGACCTGGAATATGGGTTGAGAGGAATCGGGGGTGAGGGAGGGGGAGGGGAGCTCTGGGAGATGAAGGGGGGGAGGGGTGAATCGGGATGGCAGGTGGAGAGACGGTGGATGTGGGGAGGGAGGGGTGGATGAAATGGTGAAGCAAATGGACGAGTGGACGGCGGAAACTTCCCTCCACTTCTCAAGGGTCATGGAAGACGGGAGTCTCACTCAATCCCTTGCACCATGTCGAACATGCTTCCCAGTTACTGTCCTCCCCTTCCTCCGTTTTGCCCTTCCCCCAACCTCCTGCGAGTTTTATATTTTTGAGAGAACCCCTCCCACGCTCATCCCCTCCGTTTCGCCTTCGAACATTTCCATTTAAGTTCGACGTCATTTCCTGGGAAAAAGATTGCGTTTGCAAAATATTGTTTTTCCTTCAGCTCACATCCGAACAATTCAACGGACATGGAGGAAAAAACCCATGCCACACCTTATTCAGGTACACGAATAAATACAGACCATTATGTGATGCATGGACTTTTCATGTAGGTGGCAACAGTTTGACAAGTTTGCCTTAGTCCCTAATTCTCGTTTGATTGATTTCTTAATTTTTTCACTTCAATCACAAGGGCAGCAACATTCGCAGCATGCACTCTATGAAACTAACTTCCTACGAAATATTTTGTCATTGCTTTTCTTGGAAGAAAGAAGAAGCACTAAATATTATGTGCGAGCAAATTCACCTCAGTCAAACTTTAAACGATATTTCTTTTATTAATTCGGAATTTGAAACCGAAGCAGGTTCTCTGCACTTCGACTTGGTTCATACTTGAGGTCTCTTGGTCTACTTCACTAAGGATTACCGTATCTATCAGCAATGAATAGAGTAGCCGTTTCTCCTTACTTTTTTTACATTTTAGCAACAAGAAGTCGGTGACAAAGGTTGCCAGCATTAATCCGTAAGTGCCATTCGTCTAGGTTATGTGAGTTCTATGTATAAGAAAATACTTTAAGCGTAGAATTTTCATTTTTCTAGGATGATAAAATCAATAAAAATGAATTAAGAATAATAAATGACTTCCGATGATTATTTTAAGGTAATGTGATAAAAAAATTGTCAATTTAGAAGTTGATGGTGCATTTTATCTCGCAAATTGCACGTCCCACACCTTCACGCGACAGGTAATACCTCGTGACCGTTGACGAGCTCTTTGGGCAATAAACGCTGACATTTTCCGTACACGCTTCATGAAAGACGACATCGTGTTCCTCTAAATAGGGAGTTGCATGGGCACCTTGATGATCGTGCTCATGCCTTTCATCAGAATTTGCGAACACTGCCGTGCGAGCGTTGCTTCTCGAGAAGGAGAAGTTGAAACCGGGACTTCACACGGCCGCAGACTAGTGGAAACTCCTCCCATGGGGTGCAAGGGAAAGGGGTGAAGGGGGAGCCGAAGGGAAAGAGTTGTCGGGGAGTTCACCGGGTCTATTCCCCGTCGCCTCCCTCCAAAATGTGATAGAGTGTGAGTGGGTTGGTGGAGAGGGGTCTCGGGAACTCCGTCGTCGATTGATGGCACTTTGGGACAACGGGGATGGTGTTTCGATAGAGAGGCAACAGGCCCAACCGAAAACGTGGCGGTGGGTGAGGTGGTTCGCCTCCTATCCCTCCCACTCTTGTTTACCCTTCGTTGAGGGAGTCGGGACCGTTGGGATATATATTCCGTCCGGGGGAGAGAGAGGAAGGAGGGAAGGAGATATGTAAACAGAAGCAAGAGTCGAAACATGATAGATCGGCACGGCAATCATTCTGATCGCCCGAAGAGGAGATAATTTTCCCCGGGACCGAAAGCTATTTCCATTTCCCGCGGAAAGAGGACAAGGATCCCTGAGGATGGCACAAAGGGGAGGACGGCGTCTAAAAATAACTCCTTGATCAATATGAACTCTGTGTGTGTGTGTGTGTCAGGGATGTTTCAGCGAACCCGAGCGAGTGTCTTCACCGTGGTGGGCGGGAGATTTCTCGAAAACGTAATTTGAAATTTGGGTGACCGGGTACCTTTTCCACGTTAGAATTTCATTTCCTAATTATAAAAGATATTAAAAGGGCTGTAATTTGACCTCTGAACGCGGAAAAACAGAGTGACTCCATGGTGTTGGGTTTTGAGTAAAAGAGAGGGTTTGGTTCTTTGATAAAATTCAAGGCATAATTACATAATTTTGAGACATGCTTGCCGGAGGTAAACGAATGCATTCACATAACTTAAATACAAAAATAGCGGCAGCAATATTTTTACGCACGTGTATCTCAATTTATTCAGGTTTTGATGGTCAACCAGTTTATAATTGAAACTTCGAAGCGAAAACTCTATGTCGACCATGTCCCATACTACCCTAATGGAACCGTATACACAATGAGTACTAATATAGACAGTCTTAGAAATTATATACATTGGTAAAAGAAATAAAGGAAATATCAAGTGCCGACGAAGCTTAAAGTTTAAAATGGTAGAAGTTTGTCGTATTACACTGATACTTTTTTATAGCAACGGCATTTGGCTAAACTACGGTAAAATATTTATTACTTTCACGTTTTCCTTTGTTAAAAAACATTGATTTGATCCTATCCTAAAGAACTTTACTTATGTATCGATGTTGTTCATTTGATCTCGCTGTTTTTCAATTGAAATGTGTGTGAATAACTACAGTATAATGACTAAGTTTCGATAGAGATACTTTTGGTAAATATTTGTAATAACTAAGTGTAAGTAGCAAGAGTAACATGTTCATTTTTTCCCGCTAAAGTACGGGATGAAAGCTTAACAAAAAAATCAATTACTGATAAAAAATTTAATGTAAGGAAGTTAAACTTCATTTATATAAATGGGTCGATATCTTGAGAGACATTTTTTATCTCTACTGAATTCCATATTAATTCTCAAGTTAAAAATTTTGCTTGATTAAAAATGTCCTCTCAACAGTGCATAAAGAGCCATTAACATTTTGAATAGGATTTATCAAGCATGTGACTGAGTTAATCTCTTATGGTATTATTGGACGTAGGAAATGATCATAATGTTTAACAAAATGGCAGTACATTTGAGTATTTTATATGCATTTTTATTGACATTAACATTGCCATTTGATTTTCTCTAGGAATACGATCCCAAAAATGAACTAGGATAAGAGAAATAAATATGCTATATCCTCAATTGATATTCGTTATAAGTGTAAGCATTAATTCATTAATTGGGACCTAGAAGGAGGTACCGGACTCGGAGCGTGGTTTTGTTCAGCAAATATCCAACCTATAACTACGAATCGTATTCTGTACATTAATTGAAAACTTTTGTACGAGAAGTTTGTAAATTGCACCAACATAGAATGTTTAATTTTAAGAATAAGGCTACACTTAGTTAACCATGCCGGTTAAGGATTATGCAAACCGATCGTTTCAAAAAAGACTACGTCGGTAAGAAGCAAAGTGCCAAAACATAGAGCATAGCCGATAAAAAGAAAAATAGCATAATAAAAAGAAAAACAAATACTATTAAAAGTCACTAGCCTTAGAGTGCCTGCATCAAATTATATACACACAGTGCGAATTGATTTGTCTAGGTTTTGTCAACGTCTCATACTCGAAAGCAATGGATTAAATGGAATCGTAAATATTCAAAGAAGAATCAATGAAGAATCGAAAATATTCAAAATATAGCTAATTTAATGAAATTAGAAACTTCTCAGAAATAGTTTTATTTACGGAAGAGGCTCAATAACACACCCTTTTACTTGTCATCAGGAATCCATGGCCATGAGCCTCGAGCCTATTTTGAAGCAAATGGTTTGCAATAATTATTGTGGGTAAAAAGCAGCAACTCTCTATTTAATTTCAATGGTTGATAAAATAAATTTTAAAAACTGCAAAATAAATGTATAAAGCCTACTAAATAAGTTAAATTAAAAAACTCACAAATAAACAACTTAATCATTTATAAATAAACACTTAAAATGCTAAAACATATTAATGAACTTAATTCTATGAATTTGCCATTCAAAAAAACAATTTCAACTGACTAAAAATGAAACCGCATCTCCCCATTGCCTGTAAAAAGTCTTAGTCATTATCGAGAGATAATATTTATTTTAAAGGAAGAGAATTGAGAGAATACATACGGGGTTTTACTAATTAGCCCTTTTTGACCTAACAACATCCCACATTGGTATACATTTTAAACTTTCAAAAGTGTTGAGAAGAGGTATCAAGCTTACATATTCCTTTTAACATAAAGAGCCCTTGCGAAACTCCGAGTTTTGGAAGTTTTCAGGCCCCCGAGAACTAATTAAGTGAGACCAATGGGTATTTTCGGTGGGTAAGCTCTCCCGAATCTCCTTCGTCCTGCAATCAAATGATGGCGCGTTTGCAAGGGAACGGGGAGATACGACTGGCACGATAAATTATCCCTCAGTTATTAGGATATATGTGTCACCACGCGATGGGGTCATAAATAGAGAGAACATGAGTGGTAGTGGGTGAATGGGTGAGGAAGCTTTGGAGGGTTAGGGGCCGAGGAGAGCACACGGACTTCATTCGCAAGCAAGCGGGATACCCACGAGAGGTCGTCGTTATCATTGAATAGTAATCGGACGTCATAATGGGGGGAGGGGCTGAAGTATGATATGCCTGGGGTGGCACCCATTGGCCCGGTGCTAATGGGACAATTCACCATCCAGACCGCTATTAATCGGTAGAGAGGATCGACCGAATTCAGCGACTCTTCACCCTTACCACTCCTCCTCCGGGTAGAAAAAATACTTTTATTTTTACCATCTGCATGATCTATGGGCAGCGGACGGAGGAGAGAATGATTTGCTGCATCTGCGGATGTTTTCCTCGGATGGGGATGAGCGATGAGGATGATAAATATGGCGATCGTTTCAATTCGTTTCCCGTCCCGAAAAAGTGAGCCATCAGTGAGCGTTCGGAGGACTTGAATCATCGCGTTTGAGCCCATCTCACGGCAAGTCAGACGCTGTCGAAAATGACAACTCTGTTGCGAAAATATTCTCCTCGTGGAAAAGGAATGAGTGATAAGCCTCGCGGGAAATTCCCTGCGACGACTGAATCGCGCGCCACGATCAGAGGTCGCGAACTCCGAGACATTAGGTCGCGTCATCGATGTCATTGGTCAACGGGTACTTTCGTGACTTAAAATCAATCCAATTTTTCTTACGGTAGCATATGAAACCCAAAAACTTTCAAAAGAGCTATAAATATCTAAGAGTTTCACTGATTTCCTATATTCAATATTATTTTAAAATGCGCCTACGCTCTGTCATGATAAGAAATAATGCATCGTGACTTGACAAAAATCATTTATTACATAAATTTGATTTGTTCGAGATGCGACATAATGTCACATTGTAATTATCTCTACGTAGAAACATCACTAATTAAGAGTTTCTTAAGGAAAAAAAATAATATACACGACCGCGTAAGTGAGATGAATAGGACGTATCATTCTGACGCGTGGCAAAGCTTGTATTTTTGTCAGGTAACCTCGGTGTATTCCAAAGGAAATTCAAATAAAAAAATGGTAAGCAGGTTCTTCGTGAAAATAAATAATAAATTGTGACATTAAATGGTGGTCAGATATGAAACAAAATCACTTGTAAGATTGGACCTCTATGTTTGATCTGAACATTTTCAAAATTAGCTAATTTAAAGTACTATTAAGGTCAAAGGTACTGCTTAGGCATTTCCGATTGGTTTGAAGCCTCTTAATTTTTCTTATTTCGCTTTGTTGAGTTTTTCATGATAAAAATTTTGGCAATCCGAGCAAAAATTGGCAAAATCTATTCAATGCAAAGTTAAGAGGGGACCACTGCATAGTATATCATATTTAGCTATCATAATAAATAGTTCATACGTTTGTACTAAAAGTAAATAAGGTACACTGTGATGGATGGATGCTTTTAACATGGGAAGTTGGGATGCCCCTGGCGTGTTAATCGGTTGTCAACCGCTGTCAAAATAGTGGGAATATTGACTCCATACGGAAAGTTTTCATTAACCTATTGGTATAAAATATTTTTCTTTACTTCAATGTGAGTAATAGTACAAATAGCAAAAATGAGAACCGAATTAGTTGAATGAATTAAATGTGACTATTATGAAAGTTAGCATGAGCTTGAAGAAATCGGTTAGTGCTGAACTATTCAACATTCAAAATTCCAAGCCTAAACATTGAATTTTCTGACTGGAAAGTATTTTTGTAAACAAGAAATATTATCTTGGGACATCATAGACAGATAGGGAGATATGAAAAGGTTTCATTTCGAAGAAGTTTCCATCAGAAAAACAACGTACAGTCAATGTGGGGTATCACATAGAAAAGAATAAAATTAATTGGCTGCACCTTAAAACAATATGATTTTGCTAGGAACGTTATGGAATTGGAAGTTACAACAAAGGTTCCACGAGAAACACCAAAAGATAACCACGAACGCTAAGTTAAGACAAGAAGCGCGGGAAAAAAAATATTCACGGACAATTAAATAATAATTCTTTTGGAAATATTATAATAATTCCCATTAACACTAGTAAACATGTATGCAGATGTTTTCCCGAAGCGAGGTCAAGGAATTAATGTTTTGAAAACTTAATCATAGATTGTCTATCTCCTAACAAAAAAGTGGCTAATAGATGCACAATAAGAGGGATTTTATTGCTCTCACTTCCGTTTCATCTGACCTGTACAGGTTACCAATCTTGGAGTGAAGTGATAATATACTGTCACACTTAGCAAAAATGTATATTTGTCCCGTTGTAAATTATAATGATAGGATACATGGGATAGGATAATGAATGCGTCGTACGATTTCGGAATTAAATTTAAAAAAAGGTAAAAATCAACGTAAGTCTGAAAGATGTTTTTAACAAAAAAATCTCCAATATATTGATACAAGGCGAAGTCTGGCGGAGGTCCCAAAGTGAAGGTTTCTTCTTCGCCCATTCCTCTGCCGGAGGGATGTTTGGTCGAACAATGAAATTTCCACGTCATTAACTCTTGCGTATAGTATTGAGGGAAAAGAGAGTAAATATCCTCACAATGGGATGAACTCGACCATTTCTACGATAGTATTTCCTTTGCACTCCCTTACACGACCGTCGGGTGAAAATCTTTGCCTTTGTCCGCCGCTGAAGCTTAGGACTTTGCCACTTCGTAGTCGTCGAAATTTCTATCAACTCCGCTAAATGAGCTTGAATCAGACTATATATCTTCCACATACCATGAAAAATAATATATTTGGGTTCAATGTACGTCATTAGATTAGTTTCTTGATAGCTGCAGCTTCCTCGACGTGAATGGAGGAACCCAACCCCAATATTTTCTGCTGCCTCACTCAGATTAGGCTAAAGGAAATTTAAAAAAAAACAAATCATCGGGGTTTACTCCTAATACAGATGCTTACTAAAGAGTTTCATAAGAGAAATTCAAATAATTACTTCTATTGGCAAACAAATAAAATCATTACCATTTATAGAGGGTAAAAAATTTGATTGAAATTCCTGTTCATTGGCGAGAATTCTATATTTTAATTTTTATGTTGTAAAAAGTGTAAAACCCAAAATTTCAGCCTCAGATTTAACATAATTCATGTCTAGGAGTGGGAAACATTATTACACACCACAAAAAAGATTTGTTCCCGGTCCAACAGATTTGGGAGCATATACATCATAGTCAGGTGGCGGTAGAGATCACGTGGTAAATAGATCTGAAAATAATACCCAGGCGACAAAAGTGTTTTTATCACTGATGTATTTTGAAATAGTTTATTTCCATCCATAATCATGATGCAATACGAAGTTGAGCCTGAATATATAGAATTTTTGGCTTTTTTGTCATTCTAATTAAATTATAGGATTTTTTCACGTACAAGAAATTCCTTTAAAGCTATCATCGGCTACAAATATAACATTTATATTATATTTAATTGTACACAATTGTTCACATTGCGATTTAATTTGAACAAATAAAAGTGCTGATGTATTCTGAAGAGTTAGCTTGAAAAACATTGACATGATTAAGTCGTAAATATGAAGTTTTTTATATACACAGCCATGCACGCCGTATGTAACAAAATAGTTTTCGCCCCTAATTGTGATGAACGAGGGAAACGATCAAACTTGTCGATATCTGTCTATTTTAGAAAAATTAATTAATATAGAAAATTTTGGGGAGTTATTATAGGAAAAATACTGATATTACTAGTTCTGGTGGCAAGATTGAAACGCGGAGTAAACATTTATTCCAACAGGTTAAATATTGAAAAGAAATTCTTAATAACGGTTTTTAACGTTAGTTTATTTGAAATCGACACAAAAAATTTGTTCTTCAATCCTAGTACAGCCATTTTAATTGCCATTGTATTCAAAATTGTCTTCATGGACAGTTAAAATTGACACACAATATTAATTCTCTCCAACATGATTTCAGAGTGTATGACGTAAAAGCAATCTGTAAATTTTGAGGAGAGTGGAAATGAATAATCATTACATGGGGAAATGCGTTTCTACTCCGATCTGGGGCGTTATTAAACCGCCTCAAGTCATCAAAACCATAACAGCCTACTGAGCTTCACAGCTACACTAAACCTATCGTGTTGCAACATCCATGTTTTCCCCCGGGTAAAACTCCATTTGCGAGAGCTTGATATGCTGAGAGCTACTTGAGTCATTTGCCATAAGCAAGCCCGGAGGCGGATTTCAAGTAAATTAGCTGCGGACACACCAATCTGAATAACTAGAACATGAATGAGAGATAATGAACGCCCAAGTAACTCTTATTTAAATCAATATCCATATTATAACGTGCGACATTCTTTGTTGCTTGGAATGAGCATCAAAATGAGAAATCTGCCAACGAATTTGCGCAACGCGCAGTTTATTCAAATTTATTTCATAATTACAAATTAACCAACTTATACATTATTTTGAAACGTCTCCATTCGGGAAAAATTTCGAGAATATGTAATAACAGCTTATGAATTTGTTTACAAAAAGGAGTACTTCGAAAAACATGGTTCTAATATTATAATTATCAGGAACAATATATTCACGGCAAAATTATTAATATTGACACAAAACATCTCCTCTTTTCTGTTGATAAATTTATACATAACTTCTATGAAATGGAGATCTTTTGAATTGGGAAGATCTATACACACACACATATATAAATATATATATATATATATATATATATATATATATAGTATTTTAATACACAGATTTTGCTATTCAATCTCCGGAGAAATCAAGACCGAATAAAACGTCGATTCTTTATAGCGAGGCCGAATAGAGAGGAAGCCTCTGTAATTGAATATGAATTGTAAGGAAAGAGAACGAAAACAAACTCCTTTTTATTACTTAAATGAAATTTCGAGATCAGTAGAGTTAGTTAAGCTTGGAAAATTCCTTGAATTTTCGAAATACTTCGTTACTGTTTTGAAATGGACCCGTTGAAACAAATTTGAATTATCTTTTAATGTAATGAATGTATGCAGAACACGCACTGCGTCATTTAACTGTTTTCAATTCGATTTTGATTAAGTTTAGCATTTCAAAAATGCAAAAATATTTTCCCAAAACGGATTATAATTATTTCCATTTCTTAATATTGTCAAATGAAAATTTGATTTTCCAAACGCAACAATTCAATTTCCTTAATTACTAATTCAAGCACAAAGAGGAATGTATATTTGTCGCTGAAATATCCCTAACTACTCCGTGCTGAATCTGAAAATACTTTATACAATATTCCCAAATGAAAATAAAACTCAAAAGAATTTACTTATACTTACAATTGAAAATTAGTGATGTATTACCTAGATATGAAACATAGCCATGAATTTCTGAGTGTATAAATTAAGAGCAACGTATCTAATAAGTGTATATTCATTGCATAGATTGAAACATTATTCTATAAGTATGCATAAGCTCCAGCCAAAGGCAATTTAAGTTCTAGAAAAAACTATAACGTAAATAAAGTATGCGATGCATCAATTTTCACATCAATTCTATAAAATAGCCACATTCAAAACTTGTATTAAATTATAAATGAACATTTTTTTACGTCTAAAATCTCATGATGCGATTATGATAAGACGCGATTTGGATATGGATTCCGTGCTAGATATATTTAAATTAATAAGGGTTCATCAGTCATTGAAAAAATCTATATAGTTGCAAGCTCAAACATCATTTATCGAGATTAAAATAATGCTAAACTAATTTATCCAAGCTGTCTTCACAACGCTAAAGAAACAAAAGAAAAACTTTATTAAGAGTCGGCCATGTTGACTGCACAACTTCATTTTGAGTCTGCTGTGATGTAAAATTTATTCGCCAAGTGACGTTTATCGCAGAATAGAGAAAAATGTTCCATCGGATGTTTTCGACTATGAATTTCTAACTACTACGCCGTGAGATGTGAGACGGAAAATATTGAACATGTCAAACGACAGATAGATATTTTCATCGCGTCCCACCCACGTCGAACCGATCCATTGATTTGCCTCCTAAAGAATAAAAGCCCAAATAATTTCCTTATTCGAGGCCGGGATACGGAATCACAGCGCATCCAATTACACTCATTTCGCTCCACATCCAAACCAGGTTTTCAATAACCCACTCCAAAAGCCCGAATAATCTCAATGGAAAGCGCATGAATAATAACCCCTTCTCCAGTACTTCAACAGCACCGCTCCCCGCTTTCCCAACTACACCCACGTCATAGAACTGCAAGTTCGACCACCCTCCCCCCCCTCTCGCTCGCTGTCTCCCCCGGGGCCTCCACCCGCCCCTTTCCCCTGCCCCCTCCCTCACCTCGCCCGTGTGGAGGTTTCTCCGATATCAGGGTCCCCGCCTCCGCCTACGCAATTCCCCGGTCCTTAGGTGCCCGGGCATGGGCACCGGGCAGCAACCCACGCACTCGGCAGCCTCCCGCCCACGCGAGCAAGTCGAGCCGAAAAAGCACTCCTCCCAACCTGCCGTTCTCCCCTAAAACTACCCGCCCACGTATATCCCTCGCAAGTTCTCAACGGGGGCTCTCATCTAAAACATGTCATGAGGAACTGTTTTGATTCACGCAGCGTGGATCCGGACTCGAGGCACATAGTTTTTGAACAAAATTATTTTTTCCCCGTGTCACATTAGTGCGTACGTTTAATGTAGGCGTGGATTGTTTGGAAAAAAGTGATTTTTGGCCAGATGGGAGAGCAGAAATTAGGTTTAGAAAGGAATGGATTCGACGTTCAACGCGTGTGCTCACACCGTCCGAGTCCGATAACCGTAAATCCTCGACTTTCAGCGGCGGACATTTTGCACGCATTTCGCTTTTCGCGAAAAATCTTTATGGTGTTTCTGGGAGATAGAAGTGAAAGAGTTGCCAGCAAAAGAAAACATAGGTCGAGTACCAGAAATGAATGAGTTACGGAGATATAGATCTTTCTAAATCCTAATAAAAGGATCGAAATTGAGGCTGAGTTAATAATTCATGGCATATTTCAACTAAATTACGACATTTTGTTGATAAAATGCGGATAATGATATGAAATTACCAGGAATTCGAGGAGTTGCCAAATTTCGTCCGTCGAAACTGATTAAAGAAGGTGAAAAACGCCTGTACAAACTATATAATGAAAAAATGAAATGCCGTGAAAAACTATATAATGAATCATACATGATTTCACCTATGACTGGTACGCCAGAATATAATGAGATTGGTCAGTTTCGGTCGAGGGGATGAGGTGTTCTTCGTTGAGTAATTTAGCGTTACAATGACGAGACCAGAGACCAAAAATTGTCTAAATCCGGGTGTAGGACAAATAACATTACTCTCTTCATTACGCTCATAATGTGGAGTTTGACTCCGTCTATTTTATTGACGGTCGACAATTTAGAGAACACACATAGTGGGTCGTCACCCAACAGCACAATCCACCCCTGACTACCCCAAGTTCGTCGTCCCAAATGTCTTTCGATCTATTTTCTCGCCATTTCCTCCTCCCCTCCGACCACTTCCCTCCCGTTCCACCAGCACATCGTGAGGTCATCCCTCCGCAACAGTCATTTTCCCCTTTTTCCGTTTCCCCAAACCGTGCGCACCTGCCCTTCATTCACGCAACCTTTCCATTAATGCTTCCACCTCGATCTCCGCCGCCCACCTCGCAAGAAAGGAAGTGTCGCCCCCTCCTTCCCATCCAACCCCGTCCGCTGGGGTCAGCTTCCAGAAAGGTCCTTCCCTTCCGAAAGGAAAGAGGAAGGGAGCAAAGTAAAGGGGGCAAAGCACAGTGCACTGTAGCATGCACACCAACGACCAACTCCTCTCCTTCCGCCATTCATTTCCGTTGGATTTCCGGAACTAATTAATTTGCGAAATCGCTCCTTTTTCACGGGAAATCACGTGGGAAAAGAAGTGATTTAGCGCTCCGTCGTAATTTGCGAATGGGTTCAGCAATAGAACTTTATAAAGGATTTTGTTCCTTGTTCTTAGCTCGCAGAGTCAACGAAATAAAAATAGCGATTCGAAAGAAAATTTTTCATAAATAAATAAGTCTTGCATGGCTTGATTGCATGTGTTAGTACGGATATTTTTATACACTTTATTTTTTTAGCATAATTTCAAATCCTTCACCAATTTTAATATTCTTGTCAAACGAAAGTTGAAATTCTTGAAAAGAAAATCATCTAAAAAGTTTTAAAATAAGTTCCAAGATATATGCAGAGAGGGTATTATTAAAAAAAAACGATAACGACTAAGATGACAACACGGAGGTTTTTAAACAAAACTAGTGAACGGGCCTTGAAGCCATGGATTAATGATCACTAATTGTTTTAGGATAATATATTTGTTATCTGTAATAGAAATAGTGATGGTAAATCGGTCAAGTCACCAGAAATAGATAATACCCAAGGACTGATTTACAGACCTTTAGTTTACTAAAACTGATCCCTAAACGGCTTAGTACCACAAGGGTATGGAATTTCCGCTGACGCACGTTAAATCTCGCTGAAATAGCCTGTTGAATGATAAGCTCCGCACATGAGACGACATATGTATCACTGGTTACTCAAGAGCTTTTATCTTCCGATCACGTGTAACCGACTGGAATGATAGCAAAGAGCCCTTATCTCTATTTTCTAGCAATTAAGCTGAGTCTCGATGCTTCGAGCTTAAATATCATTTGTGGTAGCCGAAATAAATGAGTATCTCTTCTAAAATGAATTCAAACTTCACCTTAAAATTTTCTCTTTATGCTCTTATTTGAAAAAGTCAACTTTGTCATATCGAAAGAATAAAAGAGTGCAAGATAAATATCTGGTTTGCTGGATAATTTTAGAATAAATCAAAGCATGGTAAGCAAGCAAGTAAAGCATGGTATGTTATGCATGTACAAGATCTGTCCCAAAAGTACTAGAACTGAGCCGATAAAAAAAAATGTATTGCCGGAATTGATATAATCGCTCAAAATTTTTTGAGGTAGCACCTTTGTGCGTCCACACACCGCTGCCAATGGGTTTTAAACGCCTCTTACGCCTTCAGGAAGGCGGTTCTAGGAATTCTGCTTAGATCCCTCGTTACAACCTGTTGTAACGCTTCCACGGATTTTACGCAGAGGAAGAGAAAGAAGTTTGGTGGCAAAATGTCTAAAAAATTTGGATTCCCACTCACATGGTCGAGAAGCTCTTGGCAGATCTGCGTGCGAGTTTCCTTTTGTTCGTCAAAGAACACTCGCGGTACCAATTGTGCACACACCTTTCAAATTTCCATGTTTTTGGTTAAAAGTCGATCCATGTTCCTTTTAGGGGGTTCCAAAATAATCAGAAACCATGCAGAAACTTAATCTACGATCCCTGTCCATCAAATCCTTTACTCTTGCAATATTTTAGTCACTTTTTGAGGTCAAAGTGTGTCCTGAAGGTTCGGCGTCCTCAAAATCTTCTCTACCCTTCCGAAATAAATAGCATCACTCAAAAATACCCAATGGCGTTATCACCATAAGCTGCCTTGAGCATACCATGAGTCTTTTACCCGGTTTTGCCCAGTTTCACGTAAACTTTGATGACGTAGCGCTCTTCTAATAACCGGTTCACGATAGAGCTTAACATGGTCACAATATAGAGGTTCAGCAAACATACGACACGCAATCCGCAATGTCAGGGAGACAAATGAAACCGAAAAACCGCCGCCCGTCCATCCGTCTATCCGCAGAAAAATACACGTAAATCATACAACTTTTGGGACAAACCATGTAATTCAAAAACTTACTGATAACAACAAATCGTAAATATACATATATATATATATATATATATATATATATAGTATAAAAAAAGGTAGGTAGGTAATCAACCGGTTAAGGTAGGTTTTTGGATGGATACAACTATCAAATAAATATTTTTTGTAACTCCAAACAAAAAATATTCATTTGATAGTTGCGTCCATCCAAAAACCTACCTTAACCGATATATATGTATATATATACACATAGATATACCATATATGCTATACGAAAGAAGACAGATACCGAGAGAGAGGTCGCAATCTAACAATCGATTTCAGAGCTCATTAACACAGTGGTAATATGACTTAATGATGTAAGAAACCTCAACCAGAACCTTAAAATATATGAGTTTACTGATGTTTGAATTTAAGACAAAAATAAACCTGACGGAAAGGAAAATATAAATGCTCACCTTGACGGTTCGGCACAATGAGGGGAACCTTGCTTACACCTCTCAACCAGGTGCATAATTTCCAACTCGCCATTTCCGCCAGTGCGCCAACGTTGTGGAAAGACCAAAACTCTAGCATGTTACCTAACTGATATTTCATTTTCTTCTTTCTCTTCCGTTCCGTTTCTTACTCTCAGTTTTCTCGTAAATTGCAACAAAATTACCGCGATCTTTCTGAAAAGTTCAGAGGCCTGAGTATCCCACCGCAAGGTAGGGCCATTAAGCTGTTGAATACATGTAGCCATATTTATCCACGGTTGCCAGGCAACCGCCAATGAGTCTGCGCTATGCGGGCGTTGGTAAAACAGGAGCAAGTGATGCCATCCAGATAAACTCAGCGGAAAACTTTAACCACTGCATTTGATCCCCCACCTTTTGACTTTTACTGTACCTGAACTATTCAGCACACATTTACCCAATTAAACGTAAGCCCAGTCATGGACGGGTAAGGTGGAAATTGAACTTTCTATTGAAGCACAGTGACGTGAATGAACAACTGAACTGTAAAAATAATATAACAATTATACTATGTGAAATTATTAAAGGATGATTTTATTGTCCTTCCTCTTAATCAAAAATTAGGGTGATAATATAGTCATAATGATATTAAGTTTGTCTGTAATGAGTCAAGTAAACATTCAAAAGCATTAACAAAACTAGTTTTTAAAGTTGATATAGACACTGTTCATAATACATTGACATGAATTGAAATTTTTCCAATAAGAGAAATATCAAAAGGTATAGTTTAAAAGGTATTAATGCTTGAATTAAATTACTAATTTCATTAGCCTTGCTATATGTACATACATACATGTATATATATATATATATATATATATATATATATTCAATTGTGTCAGGCTCAACCTTGTGGAAGTTCAGGTTCATTAAATGTAGAACACAATGTATTTTTCCACTGTTATAACAGTGGAAAAATACATTCTATTCTTCATTTGATAAAGAATTTAAACACACACAGAGTTCAAATGACGTCAAAACCTCAACTAGATATGTGAGGTCCTTTCTCTGTGTTTCTGTGTATAAATGTTTTATTCAAAGTTTTCATATATTTGTGTCGTTCCTGGAGAGCGTTTCCTTTCGAAAAAGACAAACAAAGGAAGCCCTTTCTCTTTTCCTTGTATCTGCATCCATTTGAATTTATGTATATATATATATATATATGATTTCTTCGAAGTAACACGGAAGTGTTGAATAAAAAACTTAGACAGTAACACCCAATTTTGAGTCATATCTTATCTTCCGAAGAAGACGGAGCTCAAGTCCGTCGAAATTATCAAGATATTATTGTGAGTGTTCTTTTTATGTGTTCTCGTGCTGTGTGTTACTGTCTAAGTTTTATATATATACATATATATATTCAGACACATTCATTTGCTAATTAATGCAACCGTCATCAGATAATACATTTTCCCATGTAAATTACTACTTCTATGAGGAAGAAGTAATTTACACGGGAATACGGAGAAAGAAATGCCTATTTACCTGTCTATAAATGTGCATATTTAAATACTCGAAAGTACCGTGTAAATAAAATATTGAGCATATGTTGAGACTACGATGTGATTACTTACATTATGGTAATATTGTAATCAAATTTGAGCTTTTTGAGGAATCATGAAATATTTAAAAAGCTCTGGTTTTTCCTTATCACTTAGTGAAGACAAATTCAGTGTAATTATGGGAAACTCTGAATTTAAAAATATACTGTAATCATAAATTGTAATGCGATTGAAAACAACAAGATGCAAATCTTAAGTAAAAAGTTGCAAAGATGAATATTGAAAATGAATGAAAATGATGAATGAAGAAAACTTCTCTAACAAAGTCCGGGTAGAAGTATTTTTTTTAGCTCTAAGGGGTATAACAAATGAGGACACGAAAAAAATGCTTGGTAGAAATAAAGAGACAAACTCCATTGAGATGCTTCCCCTCAAAGATAAAATTTAAAGAAGAAACACAAAATTGGCATATCTAACGAAGTTAGCACCATGAGTAGACGGAAGGATGAAATTGTGATAATATTTAATGATAATACGCACGGAAATGACTTATTCTAAAAAGAAAGAATTAGTATTAGTTCAAGGAAATAGGCAGTTGAAGAATAGGCATAAGAAACTTAATGAGACCTTATTCGTCATTTTAAATTACAGAAGTTTTTATGACATATTTTTATCAAACTTTGAATGAACGCGCGTTGTTAGTGAAGCAATGTATTAACAAACAATATTATTCGCCCAATCCATTAACCTGTCAAAAATTGTATACGACAGGCTGCCTATCTTTTTAAACTATAATTGGAAGTAAGATTTTAAATTAAGTCGTAACTTTCTTTTTTACTGTAATTCGAGCTTAAGAATTTGTTCAGTATATTCAAATCTAGTAGGGCAAAAATAGGAGGACAAAAATGCCTTTTTTGAAAGGATATAATGAGTAACATGCCGATGGATACTTGAATTTCAGCATTCAGAACGACTTTTAAAGTCCCTCATTCAATGAGACGAGGGGACTGATGGTGGATAAAAACATCTCAGAGATCATCTTTCTTGGCGAGACTTTTCAATATGAATTCCTAAAGGTACAACAATAGAATTTAAAAGTTTCTTTTATCGATGTAATCCTATACTTCAACAAACTAGTTAGGTTTGGTAAGTGGCAAAAAAAACAGATTACAGATATTTGAGTTCTTAAGCGTGAAAGATAATTTCATTCCCTTTATTATAACTCATAGCTACTGTTAATGTATAAAATGTATTAATGCGATCATTGCGGGAAAAAATCAGCCAAAACAAGAAGTTTATTTCCATTTGCCTACATTTTATAAGAAATATGTGGGTGTGCGAAATTAATCTATGTATAAATAGTTCTCTCTTTTTGTATGAAGCACTGAAAGTTCGTTTTATATCGTGCATTACCCGATTAGTACATAATTAAAAAAATTTTAAATCCCTAGAACCAATTTCGATAGAATTTAGCCTCATAGAAATGTTCTGACCTTTGTAAGTACTCAACTTCCATTATTCACACTATCGCAACTTGTTTCGAGGTAACTCTAACTCTGTTTTTTCCTTAGTCCTTTATAAAAGGTTAATTTTGACTTTAAAAACTCAACTTCTTCACGGCAAAGATAGGAAGTAGAAGGCAGACGTTCCACATTTAGAAACAGAAGAGTTAAAAATATCACTTCCTTTTTGTGGGTGGAGTTTTGACCACGATAAATCTCTTTAAGAGGGATTTATTTTAAGCTTCCTATCTTGCAATAACTTTTAACGATGGCAACAAAAATAGGTATAACTCAAGAATTACAAAATATGTGTTGCCACGTTTATTCTAAAGGAATAAAAGTATTGATTTGAGTTGAGTTTTGAGTGATTCAATAATTAGAGACTCAAATTTGGAGGTTTTTTCAAAAAAAGAAATCGTGGTGAACTTAGCTCAAAATCATTCCAACCCACAAGCTTCATCACATAATTTTCTATTAATAATGACAATACTGAGGGATATAATCAGTTTATGGAGCATTTTTTGCATTGCATTGCAACCTTTTGCTAGAGTTAAAAAAAAGTAGGAAATATTTATGAGTTCATTATTTATGCCAATAATACATTGATAAGAAACCTATTCAGTTTATCATGCACAATTTCGGTCAAAATATTTGATGATGGACCCGAATATGCATAATAAACGTGAGGAAAGCAGTACCACTATTACGAATCAACTTCAAGGAGGACCTCTAATGTCAACCTATATTTTCGAACTATACAGTATAATGATAGCTACCTAGCTACAAGAAGATATACTCGTTAAAAGAATACAAGTTTCAACATAATCTTATACATGAGTATAAAGTCTTTACGGAGTTTCCTACGTGCACTTGAATAAGCTGCGAGGAAAAGGACGCATAATTTCAAAAGACGAAAAGCAAAAATGTAAAACAGGGGATTCTAGGCCAAAGGAAATTTTCCCCAATTATTAACATCTAAATCGATCTTTTTTCAGGAGCTAATAATGATTTTCCTCATAATAGTAGATTCATTTAAGATAGAAATTTTTTGAGCTGTACGTTTAAGTGGTAGCATTCAGGTTTCCACAAACAAGCAAGAGCTGATATACTTAACACGAGATGAAATAATATTGATGCAGTTACTTTTTTCGTTTCGCTAATTCAGCTCAAAATGTGACTGTAAACGGACACGACTGACATGTTGAAGCATATTATTTTTAATTATGTGTCGTTGAAACGAAACTTCACCTAAGTATAATGTAGTTTAAAATATAGGTTAATACTTAAATTATTACAAACTAATGCTAAAACGAAGGAGGTATTATTATTCCGCATATCTAGAATTCACTTTCACTCTTAAGTCGCACTCTGTAAAATTAATATTTATAACACTATTAAGTAAATATCAGATGGTAAAATAAACCACACGAAAAATGTTAATGCAATAATCAAGGTTTTTGCTCATGTGCTCATTATAGAAACCTAAAGATATGTTTCCGGAAAGCCAGGTGTAACTATTCTCACGTACCTAATTAAATACAACGTATGTTCTCACTGAGTTTCGCTATTCTTCCTCAAAAATAAAAAATGGTGCGATATTATCTTTAATTTTATTTCACAGTCTTGTTATTTCGCATGGGCCATCTCCAGTTTCAAAAGATAAAATATTGCAAGACGATATCCCATTCATAAGGAGAATGAATCTCGTGAAATTTCTACAGACAGAACATTTCCACGTTCACAAAACGAGCTCGGAAACGCATGAAATGTATTTATCAGTGCTCAAAATATAATTATTAACTTTACTCATTGATAAAGGTTTGATGCTCCAGAATGGGAGTCTAAGGAGAATTTCTACCTCTCGTCTAGCAGTAAAATGATTGCAGAGTTGATAGTGAAATAGAATAGATAGATAATGACAGCGGTTAGACATAAAAGAGAGAAGATAATTTAGGATCGAGGAGTAGAATGAAAGGAGAGAAAGCAGGGAAAATCTGATCAGTTTAAAATCCAACTGATCGGACACTAAAAGTGAATTAAATATAGCTAACGCAAATACTAATTGACACGAAAACAACTTAATTTACAGAAGAATTATTTTACAAACAATTCTTTATCAATTGAACGGTTAATTTATTAGGTGATAGTTGATTTCTCACGTACACAAGTAACATTTTTGCGGCACGCGAGGGGAGGATTTGACTTGAATTCGCGATTTATTCTAGTCAAATTACTAATGGCGGACTTAAATTGCTACAACACAAAAGATAAACACTATTATTCCTTTTATAAAGTAATCATGTAAGATTTTTTGTGCATTATGCCGGCATTTTAACTGATCAACTGAAAAAACGCAAATCCAGTTATTTATGCAGAATGACGGTGAGAGACGTGCAAGTATTGGACGTTCCACAACAAGAGAAATAGGTCACAATCCTCTCGATCGAAAGACGGATCTTGGAACGCTATACTCGTAAAATACCTCTATTGTGAAAGAAGAGCGAATACCGAGCGAGGTCCACTAACCCCGGGAATCGAACCGACGACCCTTGGCATTGCTGTCCAGAACCCCGACTACGTCACCTTGGCCCCTTATCATTAATCAACCAAGAAGGGTAAAACATCGCCGAGCCTAAATAGAAACGAGGGTATCGGACACGAAAATAATATGCGCCAGGAGAGGGGGGAGGGTCGAGGGGGAGGAGGACAGAAAGGGGGAGAGAGACGGGAAGTGGGAGGGAAGAGACGAGGGCGAAGGAGGGAGAGGGAGAGGAGGAGGAGAGGTGAGCCAGTTAACTCCATGCCTGAGTATAGAAACAGCGATACGTGTGACGTGCTTGTGGGGGCGGAACAGCAGGTGGGGCACGGCGTGTGTTTCGAGCGAGACGGAATGGAGGGAGAAATTCTCGGAGGACGACGACGGAGGGAAGTGTGTGTGTGTGTGGGGAATGCTGGGAGCGGGAACGGGTGCAGAAAGGAGCGTGGGGGAGGTTAAGAAGGACAAAAGAGCGCGTGGGCCGCAGGTGAGGCGAGTAGGAGGGGCAGCAGGACGTGGAAGGAAAGAACGAAGACAGAGAGAGAGGTCGCATTCTAACAATCGATACCAGAGCTCCTCTTAACTTTCTCTCTCTCCCTCTCTCTCCCAAAATAAAACATCTGAAGGAGTTGAGGCGGAATGAAAGCCTGAAGAAGGTGGACGCAAGAGAGTGGGGAGGGGGGACGGCAAAGACACTCCGGGCTTGGGAAGGGGAGGAGAGAGGAGGTTGAGACTGTCATAGGAGTCGCGTTGAGGGAAAGGTGGGTGGAATTATCGATGCGTCTTCACGTGTGTGTGTGTGTATGTGAGGGGAGGTTGAAGATCTGGAGGCGAAGATGTTTGACGCGGACCCCGAGGGCAGGTGAAGGATGGAACCCATGGGGAACGGGAGGGAGGCTCCCCTCGTTCAAGACCCTTGTATTCCTCGGTCGGTTTTCCGACGCTTCCCTCTCCCACCGCCGAGCAACGTGGGAGCCTGTGCAGCCGATTATGTGCCGCGCGCTACGTGATTAATTTTACTCCATCCTTTTATTTTTTTTATGGTCGGCTGACGTATACCAAATCGATCATGAGCTACCGAGAGAAGTATTCGAGGCAATCTACCGCCGTTTCTCTTTCTACATTTCTTCTCGCCGGTTTCCCTCCCAGTCAGCCTAATGCATCACTTTTGAACGCCCACTGCCGACCGGGGGCTCGCCCACTCTACTTATTTCCCACGGATGCCAACTATCCTTTTCACCCATCAGAACTCTTTGTACGGCAGATTCGTTTTATATTCTCATGATATTGCGCCACGCACCATGCTTCATGACGCAGAAAATTCCCTTGTCTCCGGACTTAAGTTCATTCATTCGTAATATCATTCTCAGAGGATTATACCTAAAAGAAGCCGACAGTATTCATGCTTCTTTCTGTTTAAAATTTTCATCCAATAATTGTATCCCGTGAAAGCCTCTAACCGAAGTCTGTTCAGAATAGCTTTTGAGGAAAAATTCAAGACAAATTAGGAAGAGAATTAGAGACTAAATGGTACCATAATAGTTAATGAGAAAAATGTAAACCAATAGCGAGTTTAACCAAACTTTTGTTTGAAAAATGAAGAAAACCTTATCTATTTACCCTGCATTTAAGTTTAAGAAGAAATTTTATTTGATATGCTTGCCGCGGTGTTTGTATTTTCTTTATTAATAAGAATGGGAACAGAAAATAGGTGCACAATTGCAGGGGTATCTGAGTTAAACAACAGCTATTTCCTTTATTTAACTTGCATAAAGAATTACAAAAGAAGCAATTTTAAAAGTCCAATTTAAAGCAAAAGCATTCCAATTTCACGTGACCTTCCGCTTAATACAATTCCAAATCTCCAAATTTAACTGCACCCCAGGATAAGCGTAACCGAAGAAATGGCGAAGTTATATCAACTTGCGAAAATTGAGCTTAAAGAATAACATTTATACGGAAATTATGAAAAAAATATATAATAACTTTTGACACACGGACAAAATAAATACGAGAACGAAGTTAGCCTTAAACCAATTGAAAATTTAATAAAATAATACAATTTGCTGCAGTAATTCTTATTTCATGGAAATGCCATCAAAGGTTCAAGAAGTTGAACCAGAATGGAAACAAGTCATTAATTCACATAACACTTCAGAACGATAATTTTGGACGAGGACGTTTCCAAGAAAACAAACAATAGACTATAATCAAGACTTAATGAGACACTGGGGTTACTGGAGGCTAGATCAGAATAGAGGTATTCCCCCAAATAAGATGAAAAATTAGACCAAAACTGAAGGGAATATAGTGAGGATGTGGTTATAAAAGTCCTATTACAATTAACATAACAGTCTTGCTCTGTCCTTGGAGACAGCAGTACTAAAAACTAGAACGACTGCTCATGACATAAAACCAGTGATAAATATAAGAGAGGTGGGACTTGACCGATTTGGGAAATGGTTCACTTGCGGATGAAAGAAGGATATAAAATCGAAGGCAGAGTGAGAGAAGCGAGGGCGGAAGTGACTAATTAAATATTTCGTGGGAACCCCGAATCTTAATGAAAACGAGAGGTTCTTTTCGATTCGAATCCAAGGAGGCAATTTGAAAATTAAGTGGTGAGGGTTCCGTGTGTGCCCAATTCCAAGGTTGACGAGACTGGGAAGGACTTTCGGGGTGGAAGAAAACAACGTATACTCAAGGCGATGTAATGGGAAGTGAAATCCAATTAAAATTTATTTTTTCACAAAAAAGTACTCGGGCCTTGCTTGCTGGATCGCTCAACGGAGAGTGGAAGACATTAATTCCGTCGTTAAGTTATAATCCCTCCATCAAAGCAAACTAAAACGAACCACGGATATGAGTGTGTGGGGGTGTACGTGTATATATATATATATATATATATATATATATATATCTATATATATATATATATATATATATATATATATATATATATATATTATTAGGTAATCTACCGTATAAGGTAGGTTTTTGGATGGCCACAACTATCAAATAAATATTTTCTAACTCCAAATAAAACCCAATCCAGCAACCTGCTTTACATCAGGTCCCTCTTCATCTCTGTGTACTTCTTTCCTCCCGTCATCCCATCCAATATCCCTATTCTCTTCCTGACCTTTCCTCGTTTGCCTAACATTCCCCCCTCTATTATCTTCTTCAATATTCCACTACCGCTCAATACGCCTTTCATCCATTTTTCCTGCCTCCATAGGATTTCTCTCAACAAACCCCTCTCCTCACCCACCATCTCTAGTACTTCCTCATTTGTTTTCCTTTCGGTCCATTTAACCTTCTCCATTCTTCTCCACACCCACATTTCAAAAGCCTCCAATCTACGTCTATCCTCCTGCTTCAGTGACCACGTTTCCGCGCCGTACATAGCTACGATATATATATATACACACACATAAATATATATAAATACATATATATAATATTTACATATATATATACATACATACTTGTATTTATAGCAGGTGAACAAGGACAGGGGATTATTCTCTAGTTCGGCTCGGTGGGTCTAACGCAAAAACCTCACAACGCGAGGAGGAAGAAAAACAAAAGGAGATTACGGGAACGTGAAATCAGTAAGGCGTTGGGAAAAGAGGAAGGGGACGGGCAGGGTGAAGTTGAAGAGGGGGAAAGAGGAGGGATATGAGAGGGAGAAAAGGAGGCTTGGAAACCACGCAAAACAATTCCCCGGAATGAATCCCAAAACACACAGCAGAGGGTGAATGGTGAAAATGTTTGAGACTTTAGAAGAGGTTCCGCTCTCTGTTTTATTTCATTTTGTTTTTTTTTTAGTGGGCAGGAAAGGAAAGAGATATAAGGATAGAGAGATGGAGAGGAGGACGAGAGGGGAAAGAGACGTAGAGGAACGAGGAGACACGCCTCTCACGCTTCCCTTGGGAAAACCTCCTACGGAATGGAAATGTGATGTAGACGAGCGAGATAGATTGAGGAAAGTGCGAGACCAAAACGTGTGAGGAGGTCCTCTGTAGGTGTGTGATAAGGGGGAGGAAAGAAGGGAAAAGGGTTAAGAGGGGAGGGAGGGGCGAGGAAGAAGAACGTGGGATTTCGAAGGGTGAGGAGAGGGAGGAGTCGAGGATACCTCATCCAGAGTTGAGATGGGCCCGGGGAGTCTAGCGCCGATTGTCCGGCGATCGCGAGAGGTGACGGTCGTTATACATTCTAAATCCTATCCACCCCGCAATCTTCTTCTCTCTCTTTCTGTCGATGCGGGAACCCACATCCCCGAGACTGCTTCCCTTTCTCCCGCGCATTCAATCAGCAAGCGGGACATCTCGCGGGAGCGTTGGGGAAAGATGATATTCTTGAGTGAAGAGAAGAATATTAGAGGAGCTTCACGTGACCTCGACGAAGAAAAACCAATTTATACGGTTCGGGTGAGGGGTGGTGGGAGATTCAAGTGTTGGGAAATGATAATTTTTTTTCATAGAGGGAATGGGTTGATGAAATTTCAGTGCATATCACAAGTGGTAGTCGGGAGTTCACGCGAAAACGATCGGTAGTCGGTGATGGTGATGATATTATAACCTTTTCATGAGAATCGATAATCGACTCTTTTGTTCTGACCCTCTGAAAATCGGTATAACGTTCCCTGTGTCACAAGTACCTGATAATCATCATGAATGACGTTCGAGGGAATTTTGAATAGCACTTGTGGGGCAAGCGTAATATCTAGAGACACCGTTCATATTAAATGGATTTTTTTAATGAATGCTCCTCACTAAGTTCCACCGATATCCCACTTAAATTTACCTAATTGTTAACCGAGTTATATCTTTCAGCGACTAGATTTTTGTGGCTGAAAATTTTCTAAATTGAGTAAAGTTTAGAATTATACCACTACTATCTTCATTATTACTGTCTCAATTATTTGCTGTTAGTCATATTTGTTTTTTTACCTCAGGAGTATCTGCTCTCAAAAAAACAGTTATATTTATAGTCTACTTTAAGGAACGGTGTTACTTCGATAACAAACCATTCTAAGGATTGAGATTTAAGCTGTTAACTGCATCCATACAAAATAAACATTTCATAATGAACAATCATTAGAAGGGAAATATATGAAGAAGTAATGAAATTAATTTTTGAGATAAAATTTCATTTTACAGAGTACTTTCATTTCCAAAAACAAGAGGATTTGGTTTTGACAGCCGTTTAGGAAGACCGTGACTAACTCAATGGCTATTGCATTCAAATGATGCAGCTACAGATAGATCTCCTATTCTTTTTTTTCCACGAATTCACATTTAGGTTCAATTTTCTTGTAATTCTCTACATTAACATCCAGTATAAGCCGTAGTTTCTATGCTGCTTGTAAAGAGACCAGTAAAAAACAGAGCGCAAACATTAATTTAGGCCACCAAAAAACTGGGCACGAATTTCCAACGCTCATTCAGAAAATTTTAATTTTACACGCAATTACCTCGACCGTGGGAATTCATCTCGTTTTATATAAACTATGAAAATTTCTGATGAATACTATTTTACCCACAGTGACAAAAACATGAACTCAAGTCCCCCCCCGGATGATGAATAATTCTTACATGGAAGGGTGGGGATCAATAAAAAAGAGACAACTAAGAGAGGAACGATTCGTCGCACGAAACAACTCCTAAAGCTGATGGCTGCATCTTATCCATTTTCCATTCTTATTCGGGAAAATGACATGCAAACCGCTCAAGTCTTCCAGACCCCAGAATAGCACGCGCGGGTGGTATTTTTAAATGGCTGCTCCACTTCTGAGCGAAGTAATCAAAGTACTTGCGAGAGTCCGCTCCACACTCGCTGGGCGATTAACTACCGCAGCGAATGCAGTCATAGGTAAGTGCAAATGTAAGTGGGCTCAAGATTTTTTTCAGGATCCCTAACTCTGCTCCAAAATCCACTAATGTTTGCATTGCAATCATCATTATTTACCGTAATGCAACAATTTCAGAGAGTAAAAATCATTCGCCTTGACCGGGATTCGAACCCGGAACCCTCGATATCCGGCCGAGTGCTTTAGCCAGTTAAGCTACCGAGACGTCCTCTTACACTCTGAAATTTTGGGTTCGGGTTCCGGGATCCGGGTTCGAATCCCGGTCAAGGCGAATGATTTTTACTCTCTGAAATTGTTGCATTATAATGCACACATAGCGGATGACTCCGTTAAAAGTTATTGTTGCGGTATCTCCCGCAGTTTCTTGATTATTTACCGTATTCGTCGTAAACAAACTGAAAATCTAACCGCAATTCATGTTGTTATTTCAAAAACGTGATGTGTAATGCTGTTTTTTGAAAGAAATAATATTTTTCCCATCGTTTAATGTTTTTAACTGGATCGCAGAATGGAAGCAACGTGGACTTCATCAAAAAGACATCACTCAATGGACATCCTCGGACGCTTGCTACGCTGTTAAATTAACATAACTAAAATTGTAAATAATAATTCGTAACTGCGATGCAAAGATATTTATAAATAAAAAAGCAGTGATTATTATTAATGACAGACAGAGAGAGAAAAGTACGCGTAGGACTCGATGCTACAATAAATTTCCCGTTCTTGGAAATGGTGTGGGGTATTGATTATGGAGTTTTGGGCGTTTTGCGCAAACAAAAAAGGCAACACTAAAAAGCGAATGAATAACCAAAAACACCATCGACCAACATGAGAACATAAACCAAAACGGCAGAAAAATAGGGAAACCAACAACAGCAACTATACAAACAAACACCAGTAACAACGCCGACATCAAAAATCAGGAAAAGAGGAGTGCCAAAAATAACCTAACCAAAGTTGAATACAACCAAAACCAGTGGTGCCAACATTATCAACAAAAAAACCCACCATCGATTGGGCGAATCGGGCTAAACAAAACGGCCATTTCAAGCACCCAAAATATTTTCTCCACGGCGATGAGAGTTGGAATATTATATTATGAGCGAGCTGATATTGCTCGCAGTAACAACGTTTAGACCGCAAAGAACACAGAGACTTTGTTTACCGTCCTTAACTTCGAAGCTTATTGGATAGGTGCACGGCTCCAATACAAACAAAACACCGAGGCGAACTCACAGAGAGCAAAATCAGCAGTGAGCTAACGATAGAGTGTATTTAGCCGATATTGGGTAAGGTGGGTGCGTAGTATGAACGAATTCCGAGCGCTAACATGGGCTTTTTTTTTAGATTCCAACGGAGCGACAGAATGAATCATGGTCGTTTGCCTAGCACGCCGATTAGCATCCGCCGGAGCCAATGTAAATGGGAGAGAATCAGACCGTCCATTAGCAGAAAGTTCCCTCTAACGACGTCATCCAACTCATACTATGTTCCAGAGGCTTCCAAAATGCTGTAATTATTCCGATAAGGACACAGGAGTCGAAAGCGATGGCCGGGCAAATGAATGCAGGCAGAAGATGAATCGAATATAAGTTAAACGCTTTCACGACAGGAATCGCTTACTTCAAGAGGTAAAACAGGTTTCCTGAACGGCTTGTAGACTCGTGATGGTGTGCGAACGGACATGCTTCATTAAAAATCGCAGTACGTATGTATTTTGTTCCATCGTAAGATCTTATTTTGTCTTCTAAGCACTGTACTCGTATATGTGGTGTATCGTAGACGGTGGAAGAGCCTCAGAATTTTAGAAAGATTTCATACACTCAACGAACAGAAAGCGCAGTCATTGACTCACCTGCCTGCATATGATCTACCCACCTGTTTGTGAAACACAACTCGCAGAATTATACAACTGCGAACCGAAAAAGCTTCAAAATTTTTCCAAATTTAAGACATGTAAGCGATTATTTTATGTTATATTCAACATTATTGCAATGAAAAAAATTGTACAAGCTGTATTTTTTGTTGCGGAAAGGACTGTAATAGACTAATTTCAAAGAAACTGCGGGAGATGCCGCAACAGTAACTTTAACGGAGTCATCCGCTACGTGTGCATTACAAGGACACAATTTCATGATCTTTACTCTCTGAAATTGTTGCATTGTAACGTAATAGACTAGTTGTAGATGGCAGGATACACTTCAGCAGCCTTTGTATGCTCAGAAATATACAGGAATTATTTTTGTAATCGACCTTATGATTGCCTATTCTTTGTATAACTGCAAGCAGATTTGGTGTTTTGGAAGAGTTATTAGGTAATCTACCGTTTAAGGTAGGTTTTTGGATGGACATAACTATCAAATAAACATTTTGTGACCCCCCACCTAGCAAACTAATCTATATCAGGTCCCTCTTCATCTCTGTGTACTTCTTTCCTCCCTTCATCCCATCCAACATCCCTATCCAGTTCCTGCCCTTACCTCGCTTGCCCAACATTCTCCCCTCTATTACCCTCTTCAACATTCCACTACCGCTTAATACGCCTTTCATCCATTTTTCCTGCCTCCATAGGATTTCTCTCAACAAACCCCTCTCCTCACCCACCATCTCTAGTACTTCCTCATTTGTTTTCCTTTCGGTCCATTTCGCCTTCTCCATTCTTCTCCACACCCACATTTCAAAAGCCTCCAATCTACGTCTATCCTCCTGCTTCAGTGACCACGTTTCCGCGCCGTACGCTCCATATCAGAGTTTTTACGAGTCTTGTCTTAACATCCCTACTCAACGTCCCCGTCATCAACTCCCTCCTCCTTGAGAAAGCCTCCTTGCCTAGCGCAATTCTTCTCCTTACGTCCCTACCACTTTGACCGTATTGGTCCAAAACACTTCCGTGATATGTAAACTGCTCTACCTGCTCTATTTTTTCCCCACCTATTTTAATATTTGGAAGAGTTGCTCAATAAAAAGTGTCCGCGTAATTGGCCAAAATCTAAAAATGTGCAACGTTTGGCCCAGTGCAATAACAGGGTTAGAACTCAAAACATCTGTAGGCAAAGAATTTTAGGTCATCTGAAAAATATGTTCTTATGAGGGGGAAATGTTACTGTAGGGAAATTTTCGAAATGAATCTCAATTCACTGAAAATTTTGGAAATAGCTGCATCCACAAAATGTTAAAAAATCCTCAGTTAAGGCATGTGGCAGGTGATGCGAACTTTGAAGAGAGCATTTCGGGACATGAGCGAGTGGGCGCGAATTGTTCTTAGCAGTGACCTGGGAGCTTCTGCTGTCATTAATTTTGTTTATGTTGCTACTGTACGCCAATTTTTTTTTCACTTCGTTATTTCCGATGTTTTTGAGTTTTGATTATTTAATTAATAGATTCATTGCCGTAGCGATGGGGCCTGATCGGTGCAGTCCCTCTACCACACCGTTTTAGGTCATTTGGTCATCTTCGCTGGTGGCCACCCCCTGCAATGCTGTCCACTTCCAAACCAAACGACCGACCCCTGTCGTTTTTCTCTAGAAACATTCACATCCTTCGTTATCATGTCTGGTGCTTCATATTTGAAATATCCAGAGTGTTTGGCTTTTCTCTCATATCTAAACGATATCCCTTCCCAACGCTCTCCCTCAGTTATCATAGAACGGCGGTCTGCGACCTCTTTTGTCCCGGGCGAACGCTCGAGTTTAGAAGTGTTGGAGAACCACACATCCCTGTGAGTAAATCATCACGGTTAGAGTGGTGATACGCGTTTTACAACAAACCCAGGACGGTATTATAGTATGTCTCGCAGTTCGGATTAGTAACTTGTGGGGGCAGAGGCGGCCTACGCGGGGCGTAGGCTGCTTCAGTAGTAAAATTCCATGACCATTAGCAGTGTCACTGAAAAAATTACTTGAACAAATCTCATTAACTATGCGTCGTTGATAAACCATTGTACAGGTGCAATTACCGTACCGAGGTGAATATCTTAATTCCATCGAAACATTAAAAAGATACACAAATGTTATCGTCCGACCACAAAAGATAAAAAGCATTGGTAACTGGCATTTTTTAATAACGTGTTTTCCTTTATGGCTATGAGAATTAGGTTGAGACTATATCTGAGCCTTTTCAAATTAATAATTCTCCAAAACACGCACCTGTAAAAAGTGACGATTTTCATTTTAAAATTGGTGATGTTATTAGGTGATATATTTTGCGCCCTGCAAGAAGACTGAGATTAGAATCAATGGACCAAGAAATAAAATTGCTAAAAGGGAATTAAATTATGATGCAACTCTTGGTTGGTAGGTAAAAAACATTCATTCATTCATATAATAACCACATTCATGTAATAACCACAAATTGTACTAAACTCTGTGGACGTCAGAGTCTATTCACGGTAATAAATGCTTTAATAATCACAGAAAAAATCTAATTAGAATAAATTAATGGTATATTTTTTTAAGTTTCCCTCTTAATTTTGAATCAATGTACAGAAAGAGTTAACACAATCGGCCAAGCGATATAAAAAAATCACATGAATTTACAGTAATCCAGTGAAATCGTTATAATTTAATGCTTCGTTTATTTTTATAAAATGGTATTATTTTCGAAGCGAAATATAATAAAATACTTCAGGCTTCCGGCTAAGAAATCAGAAGTCACCAAATGTGTGCTTCAACTCTTTCCTTGAGGATGTAACTCTCATGAGCTCACAATATATTTATTATCTGAGTTGCTGCATTTGGTTAAAAAACTACCGAGTCCCAAGGAAAGAGGATTCCAAACCTTCCTAATACGCTACCTTTCTACAATTATTTAAGCTTAAACCACAAATAGATACAAATTTCCTCATGATCTATCGTTGAGAAACCCTTCAAACTTCGCCGAAATGAGAAACAAACTTCCATAAACACCCTACTCCTATCTTCATGTCACCCAAATTATTTCCTCTCGCACAGTTAAAATATAAGTTATTCTTCCCACACGAACACACACACACACACTCATTCGCACCGGTTACTAGCAACACGCACTTCAGATTCCTTAAGACCGTACCTGAGCCCGACCGTGTGAAATTAGAGAGAGAATATTGCATGGTGACGCAAATAAAATATTACGGCTTCATAACTACGAGTCGACAAATAACCGCAGCGGAGTCGTATTCCAACCGGTAAGAAGGCGAATTATAAAAAAAGCCACCCGCAAGATAAATGAAGAAAGAAATTAAAACTCTTAGGCGCTTGTGACGAGAGGCCGACTCTCTGGGGCGGGCAAGTGGGGAGTGCGCGCAAAAATTCATCACGAGGCGGGGAGAACTAGCGGAGCGGAGGGTGAGGGGGGCCTAAATAGATCAGCCGACCCCCGAGAAAATTAAACGGAGATAAATTGGACGGAAGACGTCCGAAAGGGGAGGAGTCGCGAGTGGAAGGGCTCCTTTATGGAAGGCTCTCAAATGATGTGGAAATTTGGAATGGAGGTGGGTTTGTGAGTTTCCGGGCCCCAGGGCCGAACGGATGGGAGCGGGGGATGGTCGGAGCGAGAGCTTGGCGGGTCGCCCCCTCTTCTTCCCCTCCCGCAGCGGCTGTTTTGCGTCGGACTCTGCACGAGCGAGGAAAAAATTCATGTCTGAAATCCACGTTTCGATCTCCCGGCCCACGCCGGGGAGGAAATATCAATCAAGAGTGTCGTTATCCAGCATGTTTGCGAAAATAAATCTCGCCGTAGCGTGAACTGAAAGCAGCTGTTTCTCCTTTTCCCTACCTCTCCCATTAAAAAAATACAATCGAATGATTTTCTAATAAAAATATTTTCCACTGTCGAAAACACATGTCCCTGATCGAAAATTAGTTTACAAAAATGAAAAGGGAAGTCTACGCCGCGGTGGAAATTCCCACCGATTCCTCTCTCATTGACAAAAGTTCTCTGGTGAGGAATTTCTTTGTTTTATTTCCATAATAACCCTATTATATACGTAAAAGTTGATAAATTAGTTGATACAGATTCGGAAAATTCAATTAAAGACTTTCAAAGCGTTCCTTATAGCATAATTTTAAATATATTGATCATAATGTTTGAAATTCAACAGTTCAATTTGTCACTTAACACATAAATTTTAATATCATGAGGATTTAACGTTTCATTCTATATTTTATTGTTACGTGAATTCAGAACTTAATGGATCCCATCCCCTTCAATTCTATTAGGAACAGATTAATATGGTATCACACGCCATCTAACAGAATTTCATATAAGTTTTGGTCAATCATCTCTTAACCATTACACAATTTAAATGGGATAATAAGATACTTGATAGAGATTATAGACTTTGAAGTGCAAAAAGATGAGAGCTTCAAGAGATTGGCTGAAATACAAATCAAAAAGAGAAGTTCGTTGAGCAAATTTGTAATCTGATGGCAAATATATAAGTGCAATATCCTTGTGTATGGTTGGAGCCCGACCAATTAATTCAATGATTCCCATGATTAAATCCTTATAATTCATAATTACTGACTAAACTCTGGGGTCTGAAAACATTTTATGAAAAATGATGACGATAAAATTTGGTTAAAAAGTTTCAACACTAAACAATATTAGCTCATGTTTTATGTAATTCAGGAAATATGATTTGTCGCGAAAGCAAATTTAAATATCAATAAATTCAATTTGAGCCGTAAATTATAAACATTATCCTAATGAATCTAAAACTAAAACCACTTAAAATTTACCATTCAGAAGTTAAGACGATTAATTCGATGTGGTGCTAGTATTCTGGGTTCACAAACCTAGAGCTCGGGGTCGAGTACCGGCGGCGGCAGGATTTTTCAGTGAGGAACTAATCCCTACTTGGGGGTCTATGCGGAGGGCATATTATGTTGAGTACACCACCCGTCGGATGAAACATTAAAATGAGTGTGGAAAACACATGTCCCTAATCGACAATTAGTTTATGAATGTTATGGTGTCTTTCGTCAAGAGTGTGCTCATGCCGCCCCGATTTTCTCTCCACCTTTCCCTCATTATCTTAACTCAATCAAATTATCCATCTCTCACTAAAAATGAAAATGATCTCAGCTGTCGGTCGTCTCCCTTAATAACTACCACTACACCGGAAGTTATCTCTCACTCTTCAAACTAATATAGAAACCAGGGAAACTTTGAATTGGGTTCCAGCATAAAGATTCAATGGGAGGTTTAGGACCTTTCATATCCAAATTCTAAGTATTAAAAATTAACATATAAGTGTATAATCGAGCAAGAAGCCAACGGATGCAAGCTACGTACTTGCATTTGAGTCATAGTTGCACCATAAAAAATAAAAGAGAACAGTTAATCATTTTATTTTATTTGATTTCCCTTTTTCGACTTAGCTCCATCGTTGATTGTGTATTAATTTCGTTGCTCCTCAGGAATGGAGCTTAAAATGAAAGTCGCGATTCCCATAGAGAGTTGGCTAAAACTCAATAACTCTGAGAGCGACACAAGAGAAATGTTTACAGAACGCAACACTGATAAACATAACCACTGATAAAGAAAACCGTTTCTGTGCTACGAAACGATATCGAATCCTGATGCTCACTCAATACGTCTACATTTCCGGAGGGGAAGAGGATAGATCGCCTCTTCTGGTCACTCAAGGTTGCCGACCTCTGACCTGAACCTTGAAGGATGGGATGATCATGATCATCTTTTTACTGCCCAACGGGGCTGAACAGGGTTCGACCCTTACGGGTGAGCGGGTAAGGGGTAGAACACGAGGAGGGAGGAAGAATCATTTCGCAATCGGAAAGGAATACGGCGGGGGGGTGGGGGAAGGATGGGTCGAAAGGAATCCATTTCGATGCTTCAGGATCTCTGGAAGGAATGAGTGTATGGCAAAGAGATGAAAGGAAGGGTACGATAGGGGGAGGAGGACTGAAGTGGGAGAGCTTCAAACGCTTCATGGGGGATCAGTTCAAGAAATAACACATATCTCCTTGCGAGATGCAAGAGGGTCTGCCCCATCAACGCTTTGAGAATATCTATAAGACCAAACGTGATGCTGATGTAAGTTCTCACTGTGCAATTTGGCATTAGAAGCAGAAATCTTTGCAAAGGATACGAAGGTCTTGGATATGATCACTTGTAAAATGTCTAAATTAGATTTTATATTTATTATTGATTGCCACGTTATAGATTTAAGAATGGACGAAATGTAAACCTCATGAAAGCCTTGGTTTAATTCATTAAAATTGCAAGTTTGATGAAAATCATCTCAAGTTTAATTGGTAATACATACAGATACAACTGAATTGTTTATTAGAATATAGTGGAATAATTAGTTCACGTAGGGACCTACGTGGATAAGAAGTAAAATGCATGTATTCTTAAAAACACAATTAAATAAATCTTAGCATTTTTATGACGCTAAAAATTTATAAAATGAGATAGAGTGACGATAGTAATTTTGTAATATTGCTTATGAGTTACCAAATTGCAAATCATGCTGCGTTTACAGTAGGTAACTAGAGTAGTCTCAAGTCTCTAGTTGACCTATTGAATCACTTAAGAGTTGAGTCTCAATTTTTATACTCAAGTTAATGAATTTATGAAGAGCATTAGTTCTTCCTCAATGCAAGTGTGATCTATTGAATTTTATTTCACTGAAATGGACACGCTTCATAGAAACCTGCGAAATGATAGACGCATTTGAACTTTTCCAAGTTAATTTTGCAAGTTACAAGCAACACGGGCTTAAGAAAGTTTTTATCCGGTTGTTTCGGTAAAATAAGTTGAGTTGACAACAATTAATCCGAATTTAGCATCGGAAAGTAGTTGAAGTTGTTGGGGATTTAGTTACTCCAATATTTCGCGAAGGAATTGTTAGGTGGGAAAAGTTTCTTGAATTTTTTTTATTTTTCACCTCATTCAATACCACCTTCTTCTGTTTTTTATCACCTCGCATCAGTACTTATTCTTTGCGCTCCTCGATATTAATTTAATGGAAGAAATCCACCATTAAAAGCGTTTCAACTTGATCCACGTTATCAGTTTATGCCTAACGACGATCTATTAAGAAATTGCAAAATCCAGATTAACAAAAGAGATTCAGCTAAGAGGTTTTAGAAGAAGACGCGGACGCGATAAAATAAGAAAGGCAGTGGATTCTTCCTAGATGAACACTACTCTCCAGGTGATAACGAGCCGCAGGGACAGACGAGCGAACAATTTCATTTGGGTGGAATTTCGTATATTGAGAAGAATAAATGAGCGGTGACAAGCGGAGGTAGGGGAGAGAGAGGAGTGAATTTCACGCGGAGGGGAACCGGGAGTTGGGAGGGGAGTGGAAGGGGAATGGAGGGGGTGGGGATTTACGCTTCGTGGGTTGATTCCGAGAAGGAAAATGGGTGTGCGCGGACGGCAACTGAAGCGAAAACCCCGCAAAATGAGGAAGAGAGGGATTCCAGAGATGAGTAGGAGTCTGGGGGCGGGGGAGGGGGAAGAGGAGTAGGAGGGACCCGGAGGGGAGAGAGTAATCGTCACAAGGGAAAGAGACGGGATACAAAACTTGGTGAGGACGCGTCGCATTTACGTAAAGTTTGCGGGATCACAGGGGGGGGAAGCTGTAGCCGGGGGTGAAGAGTAGGAGGAAGGGTGACTGCCAAGGCTACTTTGGTACCATCTTTTGTGCTCCACTCTATAACATCAGCGCGAGAAATTTTATCCGAAGCGATATCTCTCTCGAATTCTGTACAGATCTCTCGGATTCTCACTGGGGGCACAGCAAACCCTGCGGTTCCCAGCTCGAGACGAGGGTATATATACACATACACACACACACACACACATATATATATATATACATACATACATACATGGTTCGTCCGGAAAATAATTGTACTGATTTTTTCCGGCCGCTCCAGGCGCGTCCAGCACCGCTCTGACGGGCTGCGATTGGAGGGGGGTATGTTGGCAAGAGACGCTAAAAAAGGCAGTCGGCTCTGAGCTGTGGTGTAGTGAGGAGCTCTGTTAACGCGAACCTCCACGCTCGACCCACCTCACGGAACGCGATGCCGAAGTTTTTGGAGCAGCGTCATTCCATCAAATTTGCGGTAAAGCTTGGGAAATCGTCTACCGAAACTGTCGGTATGATTAACCAGGCTTACGGGGAGTCAGCCATGTCCAGAAACATGATCTTTCGGTGGCACAAGATGTTCGTGGAGGGCAGAGAAGAGGTCGACGACGAACCACGGCCTGGGCGCCCATCAACGACACTCACCGACGAAAATGTGCGAAAAGTTCGCGATGTACTGAACTCTGATCGTCGTCTTAGTGTTCGGATGATAGCAGAGCAGTGTAATGTTCCAAAAACAATAGTGCACGAGATTATTAGGGACCAATTACAGATGCGAAAAATTTGTGCAAAGTCGGTGCCGGAAGTGCTCAGTGATGATCAAAGACTCAATCGTTTGGAAATCGCGACACAACTTGCGGATCACTGCAAAAATGATCCACATTTTTTAGAGAACGTTTCTATTCCCGAAGATAAAGAGGAGTTTGAAAGGAACGCGATACGGGACTTTGGACGCCGTCAAAGAGACCGTGACGACGTGTCTTCGAGAGGTTCCCGATGATGCCTTCGCGGGAGCGTTCCAGGAATGGGAACGCCGCTGGAACAAGTGTATCGACTCACAAGGGTTCTATTTTGAGGAATATTAGCTTAAGATATGTAAAAGTGTAATAATTTTTTTTCCTGAACTCAGTACACTTATTTTCCGGACGAACCTTGTATATATATATTATAAAAAAAATATATATATACATATACATATTCAAACTTGAAAATCCCGCCATACGGCGGGATTCATTCAAACAGAAATAGGTATAAGGAAAGGGGATAGGAAAACACATAAAAGGCGAACACAGGACATGTGGGGAAGGCGGTTTTTGAGCAGATGACGAAAGTAAAAATATTTCCTTATCCCGGATATATATGGATATAAATAAACATATATATATTTTTATATACATCTACCTGCCCTTTCTTTCGGGCCTGGTCTCCTTGAGCCAAAGAACGTGAGCTACATGCCAAAACGACAGCGGCGGAAATGGCCATCACGAGCCAAAAGGCACCCTCACCGTCATCAACGTTGGATGGTCATTTCCGGAATCATGTACTTAACGATAATTCTATGAAAACTTTCCCATCACGTAAACTGAACTGCGATGAGATGGGATAAATAAGTATGATCTTTACTTTCCCTCAAGTTTATTTCTCGGCTCGGTAAAGAATCGATTAAACGCACTTTAAAATTAAAATAATCTTTTGAATAATTTGACGCGTCTCAGTAATTGAATATCTCTGTAGTAACTGGTAAATATGTAGATAATGTTGTTCACAAATCTACTGCATAAAATGCATGATTTATTGCTCAGTGATCTTGTTTGGAGGAAGTTATTTATCACTCTACCTTAAAAAATGGCACTGAAGGCCAACATTTTTACGCGTGCAAATAATCATTGAATTATGTGTAGGTGAACAGTTTGCCCAAATTTTGATGACCTGAATGTTTCTTGTTAACACCTTTCTAGCGTGAAATCGTTAGTGGAATACTAATACAGAAGCAGGTGGATACTCAAATCGAACACATATATAACGCGCACTTGACCCGCTGACTTATCACGGTGAAACTTCCGAACAACCTGTATTTACTGTATTATCGCTTTCAAGCCGAGAGCCCCCACCCCTGAGGCTGAAAGATGAAGATTCTGTAGTCGAGGTGACTAGGGTGGGTGGGACCTTACGGCCCTCCAAAAATGCCGGAGGCTGGAGGATAGAACGGAGGAATGAGGATTCGGAAATGATGGCAAAGCTGAAGAAGGTGGAAGGGTTGTAGCCGATGCGAAAGGGTTAGTAAACACATTATGCACACACCCACGGAACAGAAGTTACGAACATCTAAAGTATCTCGATCTAGTTCCGTGCATAAATGTAATTGATTGAGTAAAATCTATCATGTCTATTCGATTTTAAGTCACCAAGTCATTTGATGTAATGTAAAATGGGTATTTGATACCCCTATGCAAATCGAAACACTCAGAATGTTAAAAACAAATCAAGGGTTATGAATAATAATTGGTTTAATGCTGACAGTAACGTTATTACGAGCTTCACAGATCGATATCGCCCGCAAGGGGACGCGGTATGAAAACTGATATACCGTAAATTCTCTATGAAGCGACTCTTTCACCACATACAATTTACATAGCAATCCAAAGCTTCAATTCGAGCATCGCAGAGCCCTGCCTCAGTCCACTCGCATTGCTCGGAGGCCCAATTTTGAGCGGGGAAACGGCTCGCTTGTCTCGGGAAATGAGATAGAGACTCCGATTGGGAGGGGACAGGACGGGAGAGAGGAGGAAGAGCAACAAGGAGAACGAATGTATTCCGTCCTTGGGTCCTGAAGGTAGAAGGACGTGTACATGTAAATGTATGACATCGGGACCCATCCCATTCCCTCTCCTAGCTCACTTCTCGGGTATGCTGTGTCGTTTTGGACGGCAACGAGCACCAGATCGAACACATCTCTCGGTGAGACGGCTTCGTCGCCGGCTATGGTCACTGACACGAATTTGAGTACAGGAGGAAGGCACAATTCGGATGAAGAGCTCCTCTGTATCGAGTCATGATGAACCTACGGACGTTACACCCGAGTGAAACATATTTTCTCTAAATATTTTAAGTTTGCACCCGCGATTTATTTTCCTAAACTCATGAAAAATGGGTCGAAACATATTTAACTAGCTCCATTGACGAAGGCAGAGTTGTTTTTTGAGTCCTATTGAGTAGGAAAAGGAAAGGAGAGAGAGAATTAAAAGTTGATAACGATAAACGAACACATGCGTAAACAGAAGCAATTAGCTACCGTTGCTATTTGAAAAAATTGCCATCAATTAAGCGTGGACAGCGTATGATACACAGGCTTTTGCATGATGAGGGACACAGGCGAAATAATGACACGGTTTTTTTTCCGAGTGAAAGATTAGCCGAGGAAAATGTTTTGAAAACTCCAATTTCATACAATTAAAATCTTGAGGGCGGAACATTTTTTCATCATAATGTTTCCAAATAATAAACGACCCGAATACGTTATCACGTCGCCAAGTTTTGATGGGGACTGGGTATTTTCGAATAAACCTTGGATTTTATTCTCCGCGGCAAATAAGCCTAACTAGACCATTTTTGGTCCCTTCATTCTTTGTGCTTGAGGGCGCCATGAATTTTACAGCGGGTCATTTTGTCTTCCTGGCTGTTCCACCGCGATCCCCACAGAAGGTGGGAGAGAGCGAGGCACAGAGAGAGAGAGATAGGGGGAGTAAAGGTGGATGATATGGAACGAGTTGCCGTGCGCTGCCCATATGTTGAGTGGTATGAATTTTGCAGGAGGCACCCTCTGTTTGCAGTCGAATGTGTTTACCTTCCCGAAAGCAAGGTTGGAGAAAGGGATAAATGGAGAGAGCAGAGTGAGGTGCAAACGAATGAAACTGAAAACAAAATAATATAGATGAAAGTGATGAGACTGGTGGTAAAAGGAGGAATAAGAGAGAGAGAGAGAGGAAGAAACCTTATTAAAAGCAGTATCTGCGTATGTAATGAACATGCGAATCATTTTAAGCGTC
This sequence comes from Hetaerina titia, assembly GCA_037158775.1. Classification (NCBI taxonomy): domain Eukaryota; kingdom Metazoa; phylum Arthropoda; class Insecta; order Odonata; family Calopterygidae; genus Hetaerina; species Hetaerina titia. The sequence goes on along the minus strand of CM073771.1, from coordinate 31,418,165 downwards.
GCAAAACGCAAAGGAGTGTTTCGACACAATGAATGACGAGTAAGAGGAAATGATATAAAAGTTTCTGCTTTCAAATTGGAACATATTGAATTCGCTTATTTAGAAAAAGTTTCATTTCTGCTCAGTGACAAATTTTCTATGCTGTTGATCACCAACAGGGAACAAAATCCGTCGCCGTCATATCCTTTTTCAGTTTAGATCCATCGACTTGTTCCACTTCACCAACGTGGCCGTCTCACACACCTGAGTAATTTCAATTTTGAATCACACAAGAATTTTGATCTGTCTTTCGTCATGCTATGGAGTTTTTCCAAGTTCTCCTTATCTCTCTGGACTTTTATTTCAAACGGTTCTACACTGAGTTTCTTGAATCCATTTCTAATCCTATCTTCTCCTTTAACCTTGCTGAGAAATAAATCCTGCTGTCCTAAGTTTTTGCTCCGCGAGTATTGTGTTTGTTGAAGTTTACGTTTCATTTGTAGTAATATTGGGTGGGCAAAATATTAGGGAATCGTGTGTAAGCTAACTCCGCCTGAAACACTTGGTGATAGGTACAAGTGACCCAAGGGTGACGTTGCCGTTCCCAAACCCGGATAAAGCAGGAGGGCTCCTCAACTGGCCCAGTAAGTGACTCGTCCAAGTAAAATAATTTTTAAATAAAAATTCGCCAATACGCTCGGGACATATGGAAATAAAATGGCGACTCAAGCAAACGTAAAAAGACACCAGTCACTGGAGAAAAATCAGCATATTGCATTTTGCTGATTCTATACATATACTCGTATAACGGTCGAGACCAAAGAGTATCCGAAGGAGATGCTTCTTTAACCAGATAAAACGATCAAGAACAACTGTGAGAAGCAAAACAAAATAAAGATTGCCTGTTGCAGAGGAGCAAAAGACGCTCGAACAATTCGACATTCGACAAAATTTGAACAGTTTTGTTATTTGCGAAGTAGATTCAGCAAGGGTCAAAGAAGCTACGAGGAATTCCAAGAAACTGCGAGAGATGCCGCGATAGCAACTTTTGCATCAAATTGCAACAATTTCAGGGTGTAAAAATCATGACCGGGGTTTGAACCCGATTCGCTCGATTTCCGGCTGAGTACTTAACCAGTTAAGCTAACGAAGCCTCCCCTTAAACTCGGAGATTTTGGGGGCTTTAAAGAAACAATATATCCTAATTCCAGAGTGTGATAGAGTGCCTCGATAGTCCAACTGGCTAAAGCACTCGGCCGGACATTGACGGATCCAAGTTCGAAGCCCGGTCAAGGAGAATGTTTCTTACAGTCTGAAATTGTTTCATTGTAAGCTCGGAGGAAATTATTAGTAAAAGAACTCAAGCAAAGAAGTCATTTCATTCGAAAAAAAGTCCTCCAACGGAAGGAGGCACACATCTGAAAATTGAAACATATACTCGTATTGAAACATATGCAGTCAATGGAACATATATTCGATGCAAGTTTCTCGTAGATAGTGAGCGAGTGGAAAGTTACGGCAGCAGTAGAGGAAATGTTGTAAATGTGGTGTGACAGGTGAATGATGGTCAAATGGACGGACGGGTCGAATAACATACGTGGCGTTCTCCGAAGAGTAGGAGTCTAAAGAAAACTGTGAAAAGAGGAAGGGATAAACTTATCGAACACCTTTCAAGAGAGGAGACCTAATGAAAACAGTCGCCCACGGAACAGGGAACGGGAAGGACTTCAGGAGGATCTCCAATGAGATATTTGAAACAAATAAAGGCAGGCTTCATAGAGAACACAAATTTAAGCATAAAAGGTTAGCTGATTGATGAAGTTAGTTGGGAGCTTTTTCCAAAAAATATTAGAATAAATATCCTTTGACGATGATAGTAAAACTGAGACATTAACCGTTCGTTTGTATACGTAAAAACGTATATTACTAATTTTTTATGTCCCATAATCAATGGCGATCACCAATCACATGAAAACGCTCCAGATAAAAGATAACATTGGTGTACCAGTAGTTCCTATTGCGGCCGAACATTATTTATTCTTGTTAACCAAATTACTGTATATTTTTATGTGCGACCACATTCATACATGATTAATTTCTGTCAATTAGCAATTTAAAGGTTATTAAATGACTAAACTGATTATTATAAATAATTGTTCTTCAGATTTGATCTTTCAGAAAAGCGTTTTTAGGATTAAATACATTTGTCACAAATAATTTGAAAAAGTGTCTATTTTAATAATATAAAGTAATACTAGTTAAATTATTTTGGTTGAAATTCGTAATTTATAGCTTGAAATTTTAAAAGAGAAGTGCTACCGCAAAAACAAGAAAAGCAGGGTATAATGAAAAAATGATTCTTGGAAGACGGGTATGCTCGATTGTAGTTCTGGGGAGGGATTCATTGGATTTAAAATTTTCCGACAATTCTAATTTAATCATGAACCACGAGCTAGATACGGTTGTTCTATTTCAGAGGTTTCAATTGCATCGTTAAAATTTCATTACAATTCAAAGGTTTCAATATCCAACCAATCTTAGTTACCCCACGTGTATCGCTCAAGTTCAAGGGTAATCAACGAAAACAGTTGGACACAATCAAGGAAACCCCTGATATGCACCAAGCCGAAGTTAGGTAGGGATGAGCCTGATTAATTGAAAAGTTTTCTACATGCGGCAAGAAAACAATGAAGTGTAGCTTTAATAAATTAATAATTCCAGGATATGGGTTTTAATTCTATAAAGAAAAACGGACACTTGGTCCAATTAAAACCAGAATTTTTTACATGAGAATATAATCCCTGGTTAAAGGGGATAAATACTTAGGCAGGATTATCATTTTGGTCCATCAATCCAGTCTAACTCTAAATATTACAAGAAATGAAAATATTTAAATATTCCGCACTATATCGCTTTATATTTCCTCTTTTATAAAATAGTTTTTATTCTGTATTTGACCTAAGGGTTAAATGAAAAGAGGGACCTTATGATCTCGATTTCGCTCGAATAAAGACGTTTATCCATCTATTTTTACCTTGGGCAAAAAAGGATTTTTTCATCTCTTATGCTACGCAATTGTATGACTAACCATGTTTTCCATAAATGTTATTGTAATACGAGGCATATTCTTAAAGTAAGTACCGTTTGCTTATATTTAAATAATGGCGCTTCAGAACACAGTTTTGCTCCTGCAGAGCCATCTACTGATTCATTGAGAAGCTATAGCAGCATTTCTTTTGTTTCAGAAGTCGTTTGCTTGTCCGTGCATGCAAACACCAATGTCCGCGACAATCGTTGATCCCTCCAGCTGTGAAGTGCGTTCTGTCATACGATTCTTGTATGCAAAAGGATTGTCGGCTGCTGAAATTCATCGGGAATTATGCCTAGTTTATAAACCTACAGTTATGAGTGAAGGAAAGGTTAGACAATGGTGCTGTGATTTTAAAAATGGACGAACAAATGTCCATGTCGAAGAGCGAAGTGGTAGGCCCAGTATTCTGACCGATGAAATTGTTTCGCAAGTGGAACAAAAACTGCGATGTGATCGTCGATTGACAGTTAATGGCCTGGCTGAACAATTTTCTCAACTTGGACGCACTACTGTCTACAATATTGTTACGGAAAACCTCGGATACCACACATTGCGTGCAAGGTGGGTACCGAAAATGCTCACCGACCACCACAAAGAGCAAAGAATGTCCAGTGGACGAGAGTTTTTGGGTCGTTGGAAACTCTTTAAACCACCCACCGTACAGTCCTGACCTTACACCCAGCGACTACTTCCTCTTCTTGCACTTGAAACAGTGGTTTGGGGGACAACGTTTCGAAACCGAAGAGGAACTCAAGAATGGCGTTGTCGATTGGTTCAACCCTCAGGCGGCGAGTTTCTATGCAGAGGGGTTAAAGAAGCTGGTGCAGCGATACGAAAAATGCTTAGAAGTAAACGGCAATTATGTAGATAAGTGAAGTAGGTTTGTAGCTAACTAAAAGTGCCAATAAAATGTGTTTCATATGAGTATATTTTTTCCTGTGACCAAATGGGCTTTACTCTATGAACACGCCTCGTATTAAGTCGGAATAAAATTTTGAGGCAAAGTATTTACAATTTGGCTGACTCTATGCATTAAAAATACTGACAAGTTCATAAATAATATATTGTATCCTTTTAAATAATGATTTTCCAAAACATATGATTTCATAACGACGTAGTTATTTAAAGAAATCGAGGAAAATATATAAACAACGGCTAAATTAGCCTGAGCGATTATGAAGGTACACAATGTGTAACGGAATGAACAGAAAAATCTAGATAATTTTATTAATCTCAGTTTATTTAATTAATCTCAATAACTTAGGATACTTCAAGATGAACATGTTTTATGGTAAATCATATGTTAAAGTTTTCTCAAAGAAATTTATTTTTGTTGGCCCAATGTGACAGCATTGTATTTTGGAGAGTGATCATCCTCATAAACCGTGTACATTGAATTGCATAGTATTAGATATGAATTATATATTAAAATTAGTGTACAAAATTTGGAATTTAAAAAAATGTTTTTTGGAATGCCTTGAAGCTTTATCTTTAATGAGTAAATATGAGTTTAGAAGAGGGACTCAATAAGGTGGATTGATTGAAATTCAATTTTAAACTGGACGATGAAAGGTTGATATCACAGTTGTTCTCACTAAAGTAGTTTTAAAAAAAGCCACTAAGAGTGAGCCCACGGGATATTATCGAAAATAAATGATTCCGATGAATGATAAGGGTGAACGCGAACGAGAAATAATTGCATCAGTACCACCCCTCATCCGAATAAGCGAATTTTTCCACGAAGCCCGACATACACGAAGATGAATTCTGAGTTATAAACTACCAATTACGTAATGACGTCCTGAATGAAGGTCAATTCAATTCTAATAACCACTTAATCTACTGCTTCAATCAAATGCATTGTTTCCAAAAACATCATGCAAAGAGAACCCAGGCAACAGATTAACCAGAGGCATGAATCATTTATTCTCAGCTAATTGCAATATTGATTGCTTCTTTGTCTTTGTTGATGCCCGAGTTTTACTTCCATACATTACCATTGAGAGAGCTAATTTATTGTACAGGGTTCGGCAACATAACTACCTTTTTTCAATGCAAATATTGGATTGAAAAAAAGGAAGTTATGTTGCCGCACCCTGCATAAGCTGATCCTGTATAATCGAACTCCGCCTGCGGTATTTGGTGGCTGGACCGTGTAGCCCATGTTTCTCGTTGTCGGTTCCAAACCCAAGTAACGGATACAAAACCAAGATGATGATTATGATGATTGAGCAAAAGAAAGAGGACACGGTTTCGCAGAGAAAAATTGTCAAATGTTATTTTGCTTAGGACGTAGATATATTGTCAGAGAGGAAAATAAATCATAAGGAGATGCTCATAGAAGGTGGTAAAGAGCTATTGACTGAAGGAAAGTAAAAACAAAGTAATTTTTATAGGTTTACCGCTCAAATAATAATAAAAATTATACAAAAAATACGACATGATATGCGCCTACCCTACATTATTTCTCAGAACCACATGCGATGAATGAATTTATGAGTATTATTCGTATTCATTTTATTATTTGGAAAACTCTTCAAACGGAAAAATTTGGAATATTATATACTTACTTATACCGTGTAAATTGGAAAACAATCAATAAAACACGGCCTTCGGATAACTACAACATATAAACAAGCTCACTAAAAGCATGGGATACTAAATTTTTCTTTATTTAGCGCTCAACGGAGAAATATACTTTACGCTTGCTAAAGAAGTTCTCATTTGTGTATAGTCGCACAAATAATAGGAGAGGCAACGGCGGTGGTAGCACATCTCCCTGGAAACCAAAACAGCTCGGGATGTTACTTTTTATGAAAAGATATGTTATCTTATTTACCGAGCACCGAAAACCGAAATCCATAATGCTCTGCAAGCCGTGAGGTACGTCGTGGATTTCTATCACGTGCTTAATGACCCCCATGCACAGAGAGAGAAATAGGCTCCTAAATTTCCTTTGCACACTTTATTCCTTTCTTTGCAGAATAAAGGCATAGAGAAGAGAGAGAAATAGGATAATAGCGAGCAAAAATCCTCTGCCCTCACTTTAATTTTGCGGACCACTGACTAAGAATGCCCACCGACCACTCTAAACTTGAAGGGCTGCAAAAATTCATTACCGCCACGACAATTAACCGCCAGCTAAAAAAAAAGAAGGAATAATAATCAGCAAATTGATCCAAGATAGGCGGGACAAGGAGTGTCGAGGTAGAGTCAATGGCGCCTGGTGGGCCCAGGTTCAGCAGAGGGACGGCGGCAAACACACGCGCGATGCATGAGAACGGGCGGGTGGGGCAGAAGCTGAGGGCAGGGCGGTTGGCGGAAGTGCGGGGTTGAGAAGCGAGAGAGGAGCAGTGAGGTTGGAAGATGAGACGGGAGGACCACTCCCCTGCGGCGGCAGGGAAATCAGTGGGGCAGGGAGGTGAGGCAGGAGGATGCGGCGAGAAGGGGCGTGTCCGTCGCCGAAGACGGCGACGCTCGAAGAGAACGTACGCATAACGGCTTTTAGAGCTGGAAGGGAAGAGGGCGGGACACTGGGGAAGAGGAGGGGGGCCGGAGGGTGGTTGCACGCCTTTTAGCAGTAAGAAAGCACCCTTCACTAACCACCTCCCCCGTCCAACTCCCCTCCTTTCAAGACACGTTGAAAGGGGGAGGACAACAGGTTGCTATTTGGGTCACTCACGATGGCTGTGGGAACGAAGGCTGGAATTCAAGAGCCAAATGGGGATGGGGAGATAAGGGATTAAATGAAAATGCACCATTTGAAGAAAGGGGGAGGTTCAATGAGGGCGGTGGTGTTTTTTGAGGGAAGTCATCAAATGCATGATTAAGGATAATCCACCAATCTATTACATAGGTTGCTGGTCCTTAAAAAATACAAGGTACTCTTCATGACTTCCGATATCTTTTTGATCAACACAATTAACTGATAGGTATGCTATCAGGTTTGATGTGATGTGATTGACCTACCGTGAAATAAACGTTTGGTTTTTCCTTGAATTATTATTATATTAGTAGTCTTACCGCTTAAGGTAGGTTTTGCATGAACATCGACTGAAAATCGCTACACAGCTTTGTCCAACAAGACACAACCTAACACCTACATTGAACTATTCTTCAATTTCGAATACATTTTGGCATATCGATTGAAAATTGTAGATGTATTTTAATCCCTTGAAAATACAGTTTACATCCAACTGTGACTCCCGCCTTTCACGTCTTAGCTAACATTCTTCCATAATTGCTGCATATAACTCCATCTTACCTTTGTCTTACTCTCCTTAATTACTCTATTTTACTACTTGTCTTGACTAGGCCTAACTTTAGGGGTCAGGTGGTAGAAGTGACCCCATAGTTTCAATCTCACCCCAAAATAAAGACGACTATCTTCTCTTCATGTTTCTTTCTTTACATTTTTATTTTCTTTGAATTTCCCCACCTAATCCTCTTTTCCCGAATCATACATTAAACATCCTCCTTCCAGCTTATTTCTTTATCCTTCTCCATAATCACATCTCGTAAGTCTCCTTCATTCTACCCTGATCCTCTTACCTCAAAGACTACGTCCTCTGAACTATTCAACGAAACGCTCCATATCAAAGACTTCACTAATCTCTTCTTCGCGTCTCTGCCCATAATTCCGGTCATTAATTTCCTTCTTTTCGTAAATATCTCATTTGATAGAGCAATTTCTCTATTAACGCTGTCAGCATTTGAAGGAATATGAGTGACGTGCTGTAACATTCGCAATTATAATATCCCACACAAACGCATGCATGATTGGCACTTACATTTTCTAGAAACATGAATCCTTCTGCAATGTGAGTCATAAGATTAACGTGAAATTTATTAAAATGACTGAATAAGAAAAAACAATCGGAGCTAAAAAAAAAGGAAATCAAAATATCTGCAGTTATGAGAGCAAGCGCATTTTGTCTGATCTCGATGGATTGAGAGCATATATTTGGATTCAAAACCTCTTCTTACGATAATTTAACATATGATGTTGATTTTGCGTAATCAAAAGGTTTAATAATGAATGGTACCAGAGTAGAAACTATGCGTTTATGAACAGGCGCACTTCCAACTGTTAACGGGACTGTCTGGAAACAAACTGAAAAGAGAGGGTACTTCGTTGATTCACCGATAAAGTAATAATTCCTTACGAATTTCTTCGATGACATTACGACTATGGCTTCGATGACGTTAAACATTTTGAGGTATAGTATAAATAAACCTGACAACCAAAGGTTAAGAAGTCCTTAACTGATGAAATATCAAAACAACACAAGGAGGATGCAATTTACCCTAACGCAGACTTTAGCAACGATTGGAAGTAAATTGAAATACGTAAGAAAAAAGCTTTCAGGGATATAGTTCCAGTATCTTTCATTTCATTAAAAATGGAAGAGAGGGAACGACTGCATTTTTTTTGGAAGCCCGTTCCCCAAGAGGAATATCAATTACTAAGGCAAGGTTTACTGATAAAACATTTCGGCATTCTAATATCCATTAGGCTCCCCAATCCACATCATGATATGAGAATGGGTTAATATCACAATATGGGGAAATGTAAAAATGTTTTGGATAGCCAGATTTTAAAAAATTATGAAGGCTCTATTCCGAGCTTCTAAAAAATGGAACATATCGACTCACCCTTTTTCTTTGAATTCGTAAACAAAATAATGTATAATATACGGTTTGTTGATGAGATTTTTATCAGTTTGTTTGTCTGTTCAATGAAGGTGCGTGTAAAGCAGTACCGAAGCAGTCATACTTTGGCCAACATTTCGTGCAGCTCTAGTATGAATATATCTGAGATAGTGAGTAATCCAGGGATCATTCGACTTTTCTCCCGGGAACATCATCAGTTCAAACTACAGGGAACAACAGAACAAAGAGACAAATCATAATGTTCAATCAAAATATTATATCTAGAAATCTATAACTGCGTGTTAAAGCATTTGACAGAGTTATGTGAATATTCTACTTGCAATGGAATACGAAAAACAGCTCATTTTCATAAATATTTTTATCCAATACCTCGATATCTTATTCAAATTTATAATTTCCCACAAATTGGTAGGGATTTCTGAGTATTGTATGTGAGCCAATTTAGTAATTTGTGTCCAATTATTGAATTTTCCCGGTTTCAATTTAAATTAATTCCTGTATGAAATCATTTGTTATACGTGCATACTATCATTTGTGATACATACGGTCTAAAGCACACATAAACTTGTAAAAGGTGAGGAAAGATGATTAATATAATTTATAAGGCCTGCCGGAAGAATGATATTATCCATGGAAATCATTATGAATGTGTCAAACATGATTACTGGTTTGATGAAAAAAATACGAGACGTACATGTATCGATAGGTCTACTTACCCTATAGCTTCTGATGGCATATCTACCGTGCTCGAAGAATGAGAATAGATTTTAAGACTCCCATTTTTTATGGAACGAATGACCCTTCACCGCGATCCAGAATTATCCTCGAGAAAAGATCTACAGCCTGATAATTTATTTTTAGAACCACACGAGATAATCGTTTGACCGCAGTTGTGTAGTAAAATATCCCTCCGCAGATTGAGGCAACGGAACAGGATGCCAGTCTTCGTCGTTTTCTACGGCGGATAAAAAAACTCACTCGATTAGATATGTTTGAACGCTCTGGCGCGCTGGGGTCGTTCAGGGAACAGTGGCGACATCAAAAAGCTCTCCCCTGCACAGAGCGGGAACGTCGAGAACCAAACCATCTTTTCTCCTCCTAACAATCTACTCCCTTCCGTATCTCCACCGTCATCTCCTTACCCCCACCCTTTCCTGGCCATAGAACAGACGAGGAACCTCATATTTTCCCTCCTCGATGCATGCCCATTTACCCATTCACCTGATGATGACCTTATCTAGCTGCTCGCGCTGGTGCACCAGAGCCCAAACGTTTGCATTCAAACCCGAGCCTATTAGGAAGACGATGACGAAGACAGCTATTCAAAACTCTAAGCGACCACCACAAAATATAAGAGAGGATTCTTAATTTTTTTTTCGGGTCTGGCTACTGAAGAGTCAGTGACGTCATAGGCCAAGCTTTGACGTCAGAGGAAGACCATCTCATGCCGAGAAGAGAGTCGAGCGTGCGGGGAGAGCCGAGACGTCCCACCTCGAAGAATTTTTAGGCAGGTTTCGTGATTTAGAGGACTCCTCTCTTTCTTTTTTATGAATGGCTTTCATATCCTTTCTGGCCTGAACGCACCTAACGTTTCCACGGAACGAATCCCTCTCGGAGTGAAGCTAAAAGTGGCGACACTTTGTAGGCATGTAGGCGTGTGGGCGGAGGGTTGAGTTCGGATAAACGACCGCTTGCACGTCACGTGAAGGGAAAGGGATCTGAAATCAAACGAGGATGAGAGAACGTAATTGTAGTATTAAGGAGGGCATGGCGGGACAAGACTCTGAAATCCGAATGTTTCACAGCAAAGGTGTTGCACGCACATGTTTCCGTCGGGTGCCACATGGCCTTACTCTATAAAATGACTATTATTAATTACTTCTTAAGTGTCAAAGGAATTAGAAATAGAAAAATTACGTGAAAGCGCCTCTTGGTGAGAAATTTTTAAAAAGGAAAAGTGGGTAAAGAAATTTTAAGTTTTCTTAATTGGATCTAACCACATATAAGCAGTTTCTGATACTGAATACATTCATTGATTGAGGTGAAGGAATAATTATTTGTTATGTGTCATTATTTTCTAGTAAATGAATAAATTATTTTCAGTTTTTAATGATATGGAGTCTGAATGCTCCAATGACATTGTCGGTAGTAGAAACAAAAGTATGGCTTTTTCTGTTGAGGCTATGGCTTATGGGTCAAATTGTTTTGAAAAAATAGTCAACGATGCCGCGCAATTTTAAAATAATAATAATGTCTCTTCATTTATTTCATCCTAATGTATGAAGTCCTTCCTTAGTTGAACCATTTACGACTGCTAAATGCATATCGTATGCCACGCGTTATAGTCCAACCCTTGTTGCTGGAGCGGAGCTGGGTATAGGTGCACACAATATAATAAATCTGCTCTAACATTACATGCTTCATAAATTAATGTTTTCAATGGCGATTTAAGGGATTAATGCTTAAATGAGCAATCTAATCAATTCGTTCTACGTCTCTCTTCATATACAAATCGAGAGACTTCAAAAGCCTTAACTACTAAGTTGCTTTGAACAATGAATTCGCTGTCGAATTCAAACCTTTTACTGAATGAGATAATTCTTTATGAGAGGAAAGATAATATTCAAACCTGGGTCGAATCAACGAAAAAATATCCAAAATAATTAAAACAAAAGATTACTGCGAACATTTAATTTCTACGAAAGTTTATATTTTTAATCATTTCTTTTAATAAATGGCTTCACGTCAAGTAAATTCCACTCTTCTACTGCGGAAAAATGAAAGTGATCCGCAAAATTTCATCTCATTTCTAGAATATAACCTCTCTGACTGCTTCCCCCGTGTTTATCCATCCGTCTGCCAATCACAGAAATCGTTTTGGTGACCTTTTGAGGCGTTAATGTCGGCGGGGTGGGCGGAGAAAGATTGGGTTGATACCCAACCCGAGCAAACAGAAAAGAGTTACGAGTTATTTGCATGGGTAACCGGGACGAAACCGCATAATACGAAACAAAAAAAAACACGACAAGTACTTCCACTTACCTCCGCGTCCGTTCTATTAATAACCTTGGTCGATTAATTTTGCCGGTTCCAAGAGGAAAGTCGCTTTTCGCTTCCTTTTAACTACTCTCCCGTTTTTGAGAAAAGCAATCCAAGACGGAGAAGGCAATTATCGTCCATTTATGTGCTATTTTCCCACCCTCTAAGGACCCTTGATAAGGTCCTCGGGTTAAATATAGGCATTGGGGTTGCCAGAGAAAGGAAATGCCAAGGAGCATCAGATTGCTAAGATATGTGCTCACACTTCACGGATTAAAAACCTGTAGATGACAACCTTTTCTACGGGATGATGATGCATCAGAAGGAGAAGAAATTAATTTGCTAAACGTGATGTAGAATGGTGAATTGAATAACGCTACAGGTGGATCTTAGCTTGAGTAGGTGGAAGGGGTCAAGATTTTGCGTATTGCTTTGGACAAGAATTACAAGAATGACGTAAAATATCTATTTTCAAATTGTAAGGTAACGATGGCCCAAACCAAAAGTTACGGAAAGAATGATTTGGAGTGCAGAAAGATAAATAAGCATTTTCTAAAGTTTAGAGTATCGATGGCTCAAACACCAATTAAAGAGAAGCGAGGAATAATTTGGAGCGAAGAATAATGTGGCTTAGGAACTTAATTAAAGAGAAAAGGAATTTTCAGATCGAAGGACGTTTCGATTCGATTATTTTGAGAATAGAGAAATAAGATTAAAAGACAGGTTAGTAAGGACGTGTGGGTTTTGGCAGGGGAAGAGAGGAAGAAGGCAGTTTAGTTCAACGGAGGAGATGTTGAGAGGTAGTGCTGTATGCTATGTTGAACGGCCAACATCACTGAGTAGGGTGTGGTAGCCCAGAGGATAAAATATTCGACTTTTGAACAGAGGATCAGGGAATCAAAATCATTGGTGTGCACACTTTAAACAACCCCGTCAAAGACGATGGTTACCAAAATATTATGGGCAGCTGCTATGAAAAATACGTAATCTGGTCCTACTAAGGAATGACTGAATTTCTTTCAGTTTAAGATAAATTTTTAGATTGAGGTGAGCTTTACACTCACCTATCGAAACAAATCTTCCAGTAGATTACTGCTACGATGTGTTTTGTTGAAGAGAGCAATCGAAGGATGATTTTTCCTTAATTTGGTAAGAGTGACCAAAAGAACATTTGATTAAAACATAATTAATTTGATTTGTTTATGAGGAAAAGTAAAGTGGTTTCATTATTAAAAGTCAGTATGAAGATTTCCCACCAAGTTACGCCAGAAACTGTTTTATTTCTACCAAAGAATAAAATCAGTACAAAATTACTAAAACATCAAGTCTCTCTGGGAACAAGAATTGCAACAAGATTAAATCTATTATCGTAAAATAATACCTGCAGCATTAATCTTATTAACTTACTAAACTAAGCCCTATTTGTACAAAGCCAAGTCAAAAAGTCAAGAAATAGTAAAAAAATGGAATGTAGCCAAAAGTTTCAATAATTCGTTTGTCTTCGCGCAGTTCATGATCATAACACAAAGATTGGGAAGCACTTACGAATTAGACCCTATATTCCTGCATTCTTCCTCTTCCAAGAGTGATTTCTACGAATTTGGGACGATATTTTGGGTAATAATTCGGATATATTTGTTCACGATTCCAACATAAATAGAGACATTATTACAGTTTATTTCTTCAGGTGGCATTTCTACATCCCACGTTGTGTTTCTCTGCTCAAGATATTTTGACCGAGCATTATCACACTACTAATATACTAAACTACTACTTGTAACCTAAGTCTGGTGAAAAAACACCCATTTTGTTGAGTAATATATGGATGCAGATGTTAAGTATAAATACTCCTGTAATTCCATGTGATGACTTCAGAAGTCGCAGACTTATCTAATGACTACTCGTAAGTGTACATGCATAAGGAAGGAACGGCAATACGGAAGGGGGGAATTTTTAGTCGCAGAGATAATTACAAAGAGGTGACAGAGATTCGAGGGCCATGTTGATTAAGGTTAGAGGAAAGAAAGAAGAGTGGAGAGGAAACTCGGAATGATTGATCTTTGCATTACGAAAGGTGAAATGTCAGACGGGTCACTCTACTTTGATTGTTCACCGAAGGACACCCAAGTATAAGTATGGGGATACCTCTGAAAAATCCTTTACTGCTGAATTTCGAATCCAAAGGGATTCGAGGGAAGTGAGGGAAAGGGTCAGATTTACTTTGCGAATTCATTGGCCATCGCACCATTTCCCTTCCCTCAACTTTCTTCCCGCTGTTGAAATAAATATATACACAGCTCATGCCAATTTTCCTTTCCGCCTGTGACTTTTTTTTGGCTGGAAGTCACCCATCAAACAATTTCCTGGATCTAATCTCTTTAGGCCATGCAACGGTCACGCCTTCTGCCCCATAAAAATTCACGGAAAGATAGCGCTCAATTCTTGCGGCCAATAGAGAGGGTTACGAAAATAACCACCTGAGAGGACATATGGAGGATATTTCCAGATCTATTGTCTTATGGATTTTACTTTCTGCAATCCCAGTTTCATTCACATAGCGGTTGGTCATAACGTTGTTGAAGAAATTTTCAAATTTTCATTTCAGCAGTGTGCGAATAAATATGAATCGTATGAAGGGAATTTTTTTTACAAATTTGAAAATCTGGTATTTACCATTAAAAGAATTCATTTGTTAAGTTGAAGCGTCGCTAAAATCTTTAGACAAAATGAGTAAAATAGTTCAAAATATACATTATTCATTTTTTTCTACAGAACAACAATTCTATTTCTTATTTATCCATGATGCGGCATTATTCAGGTAGAGTTAATCATACTGTAATACCACACTATGCCGGATTGCATTGAAATATTAGTTGTTCCGTAGAAATGTTTAACTTGAAATGCGCATCAATATTCATACACTCTACGAAGCCTGAAAGAATTGTTTTGAAAATTGTATAGTTCACAATATTAATTTTTCAGTCTTTGTTTAAGGAAATTCAAGCCAAAATGTTCGAATTCCCTTTACAAATTTTGATACTAATAAATTCTGTTGCGTGTATATATTTGGACGACAGTAAACGTTTTGAAAAGAGTCCAACCGCAATGAAATTGCAGAGATGATAAATTACCATTGCAGTGAAGACCATCGTGCCTTATAATCTTCTAGCTCAGACTGCGATCGCTTACTACATTTTACCAAGCGCAGTGTTTGGCGTCTGGAATTACACTCAGCAATACGTTACCATGTTTACTTTTATGGCAATCAGTCGCTGATATAATCTATCTCTACAAATGTTGGCGTTTGTTCCATGGGATTTTATCCTTGTTTTCACAGCAATAGGAAACATATCTTCGGGATTATATCGGACGAATTAAACTGTCCAAAACACTAGAATTCGTAGACGTATGGAAATTAAATGAACGTTCTCTGAATCCAAATCCGTTTACTTTCACACACGTAGACGGCTTACCTGTGTAAGAGCACACAATCTAAAAGTAAATAACTTTTTTATTTATGGTATGAAGGAAAATAAAGCATAAACTTGTTGTAAGATAACGACCACATGGAAAAGGTGGGCACTTAGGGAGAGATATCATGGTGACGTTCAGATGAGAAGAATGAAAAAGAAAAATGACTGATCCAACTCTCTAAAGCAAAAGTTTAATCTAAAATCGGCTTTCACTCAATTCTGTCATCTTGCCACGTTCTCACGATATGGCTTATAACTTTAACCGAAAAATCAGAGTTTTCCGTCGTGTTTACTTAAAAATAACAAAAAACTAATAACATTGACTGTAATGGCCTCACATATCGTACACGCCTTATTGCTTGAAGTAATGAGAAATGTGCCGTCAAAATCAAATGTCTTTTGATATCCCCATCCTTTTTATGCATTCCTCATAACGAAACCACCCAGAGGTTCCAATTCAAGAGGATTTCAATTATGAGTATGTAATTATTTATGGACAAAATGTTATTGGCATCTAAATTAGCGCATAATTATTCCATGGGTAAAGAAAAATGATAATATCACTACTTAAATACTATTTTTCAGTTTTGAGACAGTTAATTCTGTTTTTGTTTCAGTTGGCATTCGAATAAAAAAACACTTCTTTGTGATCTCTGACAAAATAAAAACATGATTCGGTGGAATGGACAATTGCTCGGACGGAAGCATTCTAGGTTGCAGAACATAAGCGCGGTCGTAGACAATCCAAATAAGGAGGAAACATTGCGAATCCAAGGGTGACGGCAAAAGGCGAGCAAAATAGAGGGACGAGGGAGGATAGAATCACCACTCTGAGAGCTGCTTGACGAGGGTTAGCGGCGGGAATCTGGAGGAAAGGGGACGGACATGGCAGCCGCCTGAATCTGGCCGGGAAAGAATGAAAATATACGGGGAAGAGGGAAATTCAAGATTAGGTCTCGGGAGGGGGGAAAGGTCAGCGAAGGGAAGGGTTGACTGACGTGAGTAAAATCCCCTCCGAAGGGGAAATTTCTCCCCACGTGTCAGAGACGAGCCGCTAATAGATACGGAATATGGCAAGCAGCATCCCTTATCGGAGGGACCGGCGCGAACTGATGATGGCGATGATGAATAATCCTTCTACATGACGTTCCCGCCCGTAAAAATATCTGACTAATACTAAGAGATCTTGTGGAATCATATGGAAAGAGGGGTTTGGGATACGTGATGGGATGAAACATCATTCAAATCGGTAAACGACGTAATATAATCATGAAGATGAGAATAAACACCTGCCATTGGAAAACACAAAACACATGTCATGGCATAAGGAAAAGTCGAAGCAATCAACAAGGCATTCCGAATCAGTGTTATCAGTTTATTATATTTCTCCAACTAATCAATACTAAATTCCTATTATATATATATATATATATATATATATATTACTGACCTGAAGAAGGCCTCGGAGTAGGCCGAAAGCTTAAATCATCTACAGTGTGAGTGTCCTTTTACGTGTTATCTGTTTTATTCTGTGTTCTATTGTGCCGTCCAAAAGTTATATTGCTCTCGTGAGTACTTCCGCATCATCGATATATATATATATATATATATATATATATATATATATATATATATATATATATATATATATATATATATTTATATATATGATTTTTTCGAAGTAACACGGAAGTGTTGAATAAAAAACAGTAACATACAGCACGAGAACACATAAAAAGAACACTCACAATAAAATCTTGATAATTTCGACGGACTCGAATTCCGTCTTGAAGGAATATATATATATATATATATATATATATATATATATATATATATATATATATATATATATATATACTGATTAGCATATCAAAATATATGAAATACATGCGTACGATTGTACACATTGCAAAATAGTCGTAAACAATTCAATGTGTGTGTACATTTGATTCCGCATTGGAACTGGAAAATCCTATTGGAAAATCATAATAAACAAAAATAAGTGTAAAATATATGAGCATAACCTTCACTTTTATAGCATAGCAAACATGAATAATTAACACAATTTGGTTGGAATAAGATTGAAACTGCAAAAAGTTACGATGTAAAAAGTTTACGGTAAAACTTAACTTTCTTAACTGACTCAATTTTAACTTCATCATCCGGTATGCACCACGTAGGTTTCTCAAATTAAAAAGACCATAAATTTGGTCTTTAGCCAAACGCTCGAACTTGAAAATCTGCAGACAGTTTAATAAAGAGTAATTATTTCATTTTTGCGTTAATTTTGGCCATTCCTTAATTAAAGGATGGCGAAGAATAACTCAATAACAGAACTTCAGGGAGATGGCATTCACAAATTATCTTCGCAAGGTAGGAGAGACTAATTCCATTATTCAAATTTAATGGAAATTCAAAGTTTGCCGCATGCCAAAATCGCGCCCGATTGAACCAATCCGACACTATACTTTCAGTAACTTTTCAAAGAGTACCCTGAAACCTACAGTTTTACGAAAATTTACTTGCCAAATACATCGATTCCAATTACTATATAATGACATGGAAAATACGACCCTCCATTATATTATCTATGAACAAAAAAACTCAATCCGAGATAATATTAATTATTGCCATTAAAATTCAAACTCTGAAAGTCCGTTTGCGAAAATTTTAACAGAAAAGGAAAAAAGTATTTTGGGATATAACGTCGATCCGAATTCGCAATCGATTCAATATTTGAAATATAAACACCCACCCTTCTCAATGATCAAAGTACTTGGGACTATTCTAGGAAAATACTGGGAATAAAGTGGATCTACGGAAAGCAAGCACAGAGTGAAAAAGAAATGCTAAATTCCGAAGCGAGGCATAGATAAAATTTCGAATAAAAATATCCGAAGACTTATGTAGGCGATGAATCAGCGTCACGAAATTAACCTCGTCACTGTGTTCGACGATCACCGCTGACTCGCACGTTCATTCTTCCCGGCACGCCATTGTGCTCCCTTCAAATGGGAAAGAAGTACGTCGCTGACAAACGCGAGGACTTTATCTGGTTTCGGTAGTCGAGGGGAAACAAAACAATAAATAAATTCTGTGAAAAGAAAAAAACAGCCTCACACACTTTTCCTCCCCCCCCCCCGGCCCGATCCCCTCCCACTCTGTAAACTGTCACTCGCAGCTCAACCGGTAGGTGGCTCTGATTCACGTGGGCGCCACCGTCACAATCCCGTGTGAAGCCGATTCTATCGATCATCTTCGCAATCCGCCGTCGTAGCATCCCCCCTCACCCCATTCCCTCCAACCACCGCTCTTCCCCTCCAGAACCCCTTTCCCTCGCCATCGGCACCCACCCCCCTCCCCTCGACCCCGGGATAACCCGTAGTCGACACCACCCCTTCCCTCGGCCAACCAACCCCCTAACCCACTCCCTGCCTCTCTTACGAAACCATACGCCCAACCAACCAGCACTCCGCGACCAATTTCCCCATTTTGCCACCACCTCCCTCGCTCTTTCGGCTCCATCTCGCCGGTTCCGCGCACGCTTCCCACACGTTGAGGAACCCGAGGGGGAGGATGCTACACCTTACTCCCGTACCCACCCACACCCCTCACACGCATCCTCTACTTTCTCGGTTGCCCCTTCCGAATCCTAACGTCGCATTCTCCCAGCCCACATCTACTCCTCCTCCGCTCCACCAGTCAGCTGTTCGGGGGAGGCAGCAGCGACGACGGTTCGAGGGCGATTGAGGGGAAATGGGATGGGGGAGGGAGTGGAGGGATGGATTTTAAAACCCCTTCACCTGTCATCGTTCATCCCTCAACGAGGAGTACCCCTCGTTGGCGGTCCCCACGCCTCCCTGGGAGGATGTGCGTCAGGATCCTCGAGAACTTGCGTTTCCGACGTTCAATGGCTCCGTCAGGGGAGACGACGCCGACTCCTCCGTCAACTCGGAACCCCTTCCACACGAGCCGCAACACTCCCTCTCACCGCTCTACGTCAGTTTTTTTGCGAAGGAATCGTTACCGAGTTCATTTTTTCATGCGAATACCCCTTGTGAAAAAATTTTAGAATTTAGATTCGCAATTTTTTTAAGTGCCTGCGGTAGCAATGGAAGCATATTTATACTGTTACCGCCTTTCTTTTACCAGTTCCATTAAAATCGATTGACACTTCGGGCTGCTCGGTTTGGTGGTCCGAAAATGCCTCAGATTCTTGAGAATTAAAAAAGGCAACGCGCAAAAATACTGGGAAACCTTTGAATTCGGCTTGACTGAAACATTCGGCTTTCCATCTGTTAGCGATCGAAAAAGACACGTGAAAACAATTTAAGATCGTTTACCTTGGGAAAATAGTACATAAGTTTATAGGGACCCTATTTTAGGCAGAAAAAAATGTAAATGAATTTAAATGAAAAGAGGTAAAAAAATATCCAACAGATTCAGGCGAGATGTAGTGGAAGTTCGTCATTATGAGAAAAAAAAATTTGCAATTTTCCACAGATTTATTTGTAAAGTACAACGCGCTTCAGTTCATCGAACCATCTTCTTGTACCTTAAAATGGTTTGATGAACTGAAAAGTTTTGTACATTACAAATAAATCTGTGGAAAAGTGCAGTTTTTGTTTTTCTCACAAGGTAAAAAAAATGTTCAACGACTAAATGAATTTCAACGTTTGACTAATTTAAATGATCTCATTATCGATACGAGGCACACAAAAAGAGCTTACACGTAAAAGTAGCAACAGGCCCTCCTCGAATGGAGTGGTTTTAGTTAACGGAACCGGGAAGTACCGGGAACAGATTTTCTTAAATTTATGCATGTAATGCATTTGAAAACTGTGTCAGCTCCAGACGTCTCCGTTTTCACCGAGTTCTCGTTGAAAATGTAGAATTGATTACATTCATTTCTTCTAAATAAACATTGAATTTAATAAATGTCATTGATATAGTCCCCACTCATATTAATAACGCTATTATACGAGGGTAAGCTGCAAACTAATGCACAGATGCTCGTAGACCACAAACAAAATTACCTTCAGAAGCACTCCTGGTGGCATGTGGAAGTAACATCCCCCCTCAGCACGCATGCGCAGGTTCGAGGTCGTCACATTTATCCAGTGTATTTTGAGAAGTTTAAGTGTGGAGACGTGCTCTAGTGCTATGTCAACGTGAGTTTAAAAGCGTGCTGTTATCGAATTTTTAACTGCTAAAAAAGTGACTCCTACTAAGATTCATCGTCGTTTAAAGGCTGTTTATGGTGGTGATGCTGTTGATAGGCCCACTTTAAATCAATGGGTAGTAAAATTTCGTGGTTTCGACCCTATAAAAGCCATAACTGTTGATAAAACACGCAGCGGACGTCGGATCGCCATAGGCGATAAACATCGCAAGCTCTTCGAAGATTTGACTCAAAATTACCGGCGAATCACTCAAAAGCGTATCGCAAACCATATTGGAATATCATCCAAGGAACGTCTTGGCTTCAAAATTGAACAATTGGGATACCGTAAAGTCTGTGTACGATGGATACCACGCCGTTTTGAACCGATTCCTCTCCCTCCTTCTTCCCCCGATTTTGCGCCTTGCGATTTTTATTTTTTTCCTCAACTAAAGAGACACCTCAAGGGTATTCATTGCACCTCGGACGATGAGGCAGATGAATTCGACTAAAACAAAAGTTAACTCACGTTGACATAGCATTAGGACAAGTCTTCATACTTCCGCTTCTCAAAATACACTGGGTAAATGTAACGACCTCAAACCTGCGCATGCGTGTCGAGGGGGAATGTTACTTCCACATGCCACCAGGAGTGCTTCTGAAGGTAATTTTGTCTGTGGTCTACGAGCATCTGTGCATTAGTTTGCAGCCTACCCTCGTAGTTGAAAAGGCAGGGAGAATGATCATAGTAAATCACCTTTATTATGAAGAAAAACGATCGCTGACGCTCGATCACACATTTCGTATATGAAAACGGCACGTGAACACCTGTGACCACGGTGGTGTGACTTTGAAAAGTAATCAACAGGATGCCCCAGAATAATGGCTCCCCTTTTATTGTTTCGTGAATGAACTATGCCATTCTCGTTATGTTTGCGTCCATCGGTAAAGTGGTGTTCAGTCACGCCATTTTCTCTTGGTCTCGGGCGTACTTGAAAACCTTAAGAGGGTATTAGGAGCAGGTGAGGTCGCATTTGGTCCCACCACCCCATAACAAGTAAGTTATGTAGTCACTCCCATATTGAGTAAACGTAAAAGAATGAGCTCCACAATGAAGAGTGAGGCATACCTGGGTACTCGTGCGAAACACGGCGTAATAAAAAAGGATATAGGGACGTAAAAGAATGAAAACAGCATTTTTTTTACCAAAGGAGAAAATTTTGCCAGCGAAACGTATGAAGTTGGGGACAAAAATAAATTCTTTTTATACGGAAGAGAGAACAGAACAAAGAGCTTGGAAACTTTTGAGAGATTGAATCTCCTCTCCCCGAGGAAATTCAAGTTTGCTATTGAATTGAAGGGTGCGGCGTGGATAAAATGTCGCCATGAAGTTTGTAAATCATCTCGCCTCTCACGTCACGGGTGGCGTTGGGAGGGATGTGATGGAAGCCTAAATGCCTAGGGAACGAAAACAGGTGGAGAAGGGCATATTCGTCTGGAATAAGCTTCCAATGATACACAGTCATCGCCATATTGCTACTGATCCGAGTAAGAATTCACGTCTTGAGTTTATTTAAGCTTCTACCTCACAATATGAAAAAAGGTCTTATTTTTTATAAACCAACCACGAATTAAATATTATTTTAATTGAATTGTCCTCCTTTGTGAACATCCATCAATGATGCCTATGTGTCCACCTGTTACGCCATGCTGGAGCTGAATCATATGATTTCATAGATAGTACAACGGGTAGATTACAAATATCGTTTTTTCCTTGTACCAATCGAGACCAAAATAGTTATAACCGCAGGCGCGAAGTAGATGATTAAGTATTGGTAGTGTTTATATTTTGTCGATATCCTGCATGAATTTTAATTAGACCCTACTTTTCAACCCTCATCCCCTTGATTTGAATATATCCTGTTATTCCATATCCTTGCATGTAAGTAACGTCTTTCGTGTGATTAACTTTGTTCCAGTACATGATGAAAACGACATTTGTGAATGAGTGTGATTGTGCATGCATGGCTGGTGGCCAAAAGCTCCCCGCCACACGGTGGCTTACGGGGTACTTTGTAGATGCTCCATGTATATAGAAGTAGTAGTTTTAGGAGAGGCGACTGACAGCTGAGGTCATTCGCGCCATTAGGAATCGATGGGAAAGGAGGAAGGGTGGAAAGAAACTCAGTGTCGGCGTTAGCCTACTGCTGACGAAAGGGGGTCCAAGGGATCCGCAGTTTAACATCTCATCCGACGGAGGACGTACTCCCTCAAAAGTGGTCCCCTAAAGTTGGGATCGGGATACCACTAAAAATATCTGCCATCTCCAAGATTCGGATTGGAGAGCCAGTACGTTAGCCACCGCACCATCCCGATTCCACTTCATAAATGTATTTGATGAAGATAATTACTTTCATATTTCGTTGAAAAAAATAGAGCAGGTAGAACAATTTACATATCTCGGAAGTGTTTTGGACCAATACGGTCAAAGTGGTAGGGACGTAAGGAGAAGAATTGCGCTAGACAAGGAGGCTTTCTCAAAGAGGAGGGAGTTAATGACGAGGACGTTGAGTAGGGAGGTTAAGAAAAGACTCGTAAAAACTTTGATATGGAACGTAGCTATGTACGGCGCGGAAACGTGGTCGCTGAAGGAGGAGGATAGACGTAGATTGGAGGCTTTTGAAATGTGGGTGTGGAGAAGAATGGAGAATGTGAAATGAACCGAAAGGGAAACAAATGAGGAAGTACTGGAGATGGTGGGTGAGGAGAGGGGTTTGTTGAGGGAAATCCTATGGAGGCAGGAAAAATGGATGAAAGGCGTAATGAGCGGTAATGAAATGTTGAAGAAGGTAATAGAGGGGAGAATGTTGGGCAAGCGAGGAAAGGGCAGGAAGAGGATAGGGATGTTAGACGGGATTAAGGGAGGAAAGAAGTACACAAAGATGTAGAGGGACCTGATGTAGATGAGGTTGCTGGATTGGGTTTTGTTGGGAGTTACAAAATATTTATTTGATAGTTGTTTCCATACAAAAACCTACCTTAACCGGTACGTTACCTAAAAATAATAATTTCGTTGGACCTCTTCCACTAACTCTTGATAGGGAAGAGTTACGGCGAAAAGACATAATTTGAAAAATATCTTTGTAAACTTTGCAAACTGTTTTCAAATTTTGTGGTGACGAAATAGGCAAAGTAAAATGTCTTAGAAATGTCGAGCAATAACAGATCTACTCGAATAAAACCGAAACGAATTACGAAGAAAAATTATATTATTTTTCGCTAAACAATACTACTAAACACCGCCAATATTTCTTTCAGCTGTGGAGAAGCTATTATATAATTGTAAATACTAAAGTTATAAAATGTTGAACGAACTGACTTCACTCGTGACCGGATTTTTGACGACGAACAGCTTTACGTTGCCAATTAAAGTAGAATATATAATTATGGAGCATGCGTCTTTACTTCTTTCGAAGCGGGAAGGAAAATATAGAGAAATATAGAGGAAGGAAAATTAAATCAAGCCCGCACTTCCTGGAGTCGATTGGACCTATTCAAACGCGAGGGTAGGGGAGAGAGAAGGAAGCGCTCCCGTGCCATGGGCTGAATGGCGATATCTTGTTGAATTGAATCAAGGGGAACACGAAAGAAAATTAGAATCCCTTTTGCAAATTATTGGATCCCCTGGGGCAGTAGAGGGTCCAAAAATTCGACGAGTGAGAGTCGAATCCTTAACAAAATGCCTGATTTCTTTCCCCCTTTAACCACAAAACTAAGCGTATGACCTCATAGTCAGACGCATTCATTCAATGAGCGCGCGTGGCGTAAATACATGAATGACCCACAGGAAGAATAGGATATTAAATAGAGGCATCCTTGGCATGAAAAATTTCCTCAGAATATACGTACCTTATAAAAACAGACATCTTACGGAAGATGTAACTCGCGATAAAAATTATACACCGTTTAATACAGGGATACATTCCTGAAGTCTTGATATCTCTTAGATTTCTAGATAATTGACGTATGCTCTCAAAAATGTTCTTCAATCAGGTCGTATCATGAATTACAGTGCATGCTTTATGGGAGTCGCTGGCGTAGTCAAAACTTCTTGCTCACCTCGGTGAATGGAAAACGTGGGCCAAATAACTCATACTCCATTTTTCTTTCCCGCGTCCCCTCTTGAACAAACAGATGAAACACTCGTTCTCAGGTCACTTTCTTTTAGATAGTAATATTTTTCCTTTGTGGTTGCAAGCTATAATTTTTAAATACTTGATCCACGATGCGGAGGATTTTGCGCGCTGGAATATGAGGAGGATTTAATATGGCCAAGAATTTGGTAACATATGAACTCTCCCGTCCCATCAAAATCCGGAGTTAGACTGTGTCTTAAATTACACTAGTGTATAACTCTTCCTTAAGTTTATCCTCAGATTAATACCGAGCCGTATAGTAGACGGAGGGGCATTGACCCATGACCCGGATCCCGCAGGGGACCAACCTAAAACAGCATTGCTATTACAACTCTGGGTGCTCGAAATTCCTTTGTCCAGGGTGGCGGTTAAATAGAAACGTGTTAAAATGATCCTATTGAAAATGTGTCGGAGAATACAATAATGCTCACTTGCCAGGGGATGACCAAATCTGACTGCATATATCTAGTAACGTTTTTTTATTTTAATTTTATTAAAGGTAGTGGTTGGTGTCGAAAGAATGATCCCGCTACACGCTTAACAAAACTATAGTGTATCATTGAGCTGAAAAGATTAATCCTTGATGAAGTGAGGCTGTTTTTTTCCCAAAAGAATTTTTACGAAATGCAGTAATCATGAATATTTGCACTACATTGTTTCCGGAATAAATGGTTCCGTCAAAATATGACTCATATAGAACTATTTGAACTCTGTCTCCGAGGGTGATTCACTTTTCAGAAGCTAAGAGGAGCACGATTAAAACTAACGTCAACATAATATTTTCGAGTATCCTGAGATGAAAAGAGATTTAATGACTTAATAAGAACGCAAAATAGTAGATAGGGAGCTGTACATTGTAACGTCACTTTTCGTGCAAAATATCAATGAAAAAGCGCCAAATTTCATAGCAGGAGAGATATTGCATAAAAAATCACATAACTTCACTTCACCCAATCCCTCTTTCAAGCATATCCCAATGGCTTCAACTAACATTCTTGCAAAAGATATTTTATAAAATAGCTACCTTATCCCCTGAGAGAAATTCCTAAAGACATTTTATAGTTTCTCTACGATCTAGAAACGTCCGGGAAACATCAAAGACAAAGTGGACCCGATAGAGAAAATTGGGACATACCGACTAACTTGTGACATGTGAACATAGGTCAAAAGGGAAGAAGTGTGAGCAATATAATTAAAGAACAAACACGAAAGGTTGGGTTAGAATAATGGTCATTTTTTATAGCAAAGCATCTGACGGAGCCTTCGCACCAGAACACATTCGTGTCCGAACTAATTCATTTCAAGTCTAAAGGGAGAAGGCTGGATGTGATGGAACAGTGTGTGATTTTACAGCATAATATGCATCTTGGGTTACTGAAAGACTTGACATTAATCAATCATTCATGTTTCTTACCCCTGATCATCCTTACCACTCCAAATGATGGTAAACAGCTCCCCAAAGAATGGCTAACGCATTTCAAACCCTTCCTCTCCTCCCTTTTCAACTCCCGACTCCCCCTTAACCCAATTTCCCAATCATCCCTCCCACAGTTTAACCCCAGTTTATGTGTAGATTATTGTTTTTTTAACTTAATGATGAGGCATGTGTATGGAAACGGGTAAGTACGCAATAAATTCTGTGGAAAATCACGACAGCCTTTTCTCATTATGTGATATTTCCACGAACTGGAGTTGGCCCCAATTACTCGCATATAAAATCAGCTTATAATTTAAGCCCTCTTTGAAATATGGAACTCAAATAAGGCCATTATGGATATTAGTGATAGCTGATCGAATAAACGAAAAAAATGGGCGTAAGAGGAGCATACAAAGCGGAGGAGTAGGCACATCGTATCGGCACATATTTTAAAAGTACGGGAACAGCGTGAATAGGGAGCATCGTAGTTAAGCCATTGAGATGGATAGTAAAAGTAATCTGGACTCGAGAAAAGATAATTAAGGTAGAGTGATGAAGTCGAGGGGGTGAGAAGATGTTGGTGAGTGACTTTCGAAGAAGGCTAGATAGGTGAGCAGAAGAAGGAAGCAGATATTATAGCAAAGAGGATATTTTGTAGTATGAAGGTAGAGATTATATTTGAAAGACTAGGAGGAGACTAGAAAGTATTATTTGCTGAAGCAAAACGTTGGGAATAATATTTCAAGAAGTGTTTCTGATGTCGTAAACGAATAGCTGTCAAAGGCCATTTTCTATGTAAAATTACGCGATACAGAACCTAAAACAACAAAATATTTAAACGAGGAAACTTCCTCGGGTAATGGCAGGTTTTTGTTGATACAATAGGAAACAACCACTATGACACAATAAAACCATTATGGGACAATCTTCAATTTTCCACCCTCAACGGTATTCTCCACGTGGCCCCTTGCGTATGAAATACTGTAGTAATCATTTTACTCTGGTAGGAGTCCTCATTTCTCCTCCCGGCTGAAACGAGAACCAGAGAGCGCATGCGTCTAACATAAACCCATTATTACGCCCCTCCTCTGACGCCTGCTTTTTCACATTTCCTCCTCCATTTCCCACAGCAGTGGGCCGTAACACAAACCCTTAAAGGAAGTCGTAATGTCTCTGGTTTCGTCCCTCCCTTGGACCTCACTCTCGGTTCGGACCCCCCGATATCTAAAACCCACAGTGATCTCTCAGCATGCCGTTACTCTTTTAGCTTGGATCACGGCATCTCCCCTTCTTCCTCGCCTCGAGGCGGGAGGCTGAGAAGCCCGGCTCCATATTACATGACCAGCCTGCGGCACGTCACCGACACCTAACGTTCAATATGCTCTCTCGATCCTGATCAAACTAGCTGAATTTATTTTCAAACAAATATTGAAAAATAGTCGAGAGATACAGCATTACATCTTTCGAAATCCAGCAGTGCAGTGATGCCTGTTAAAGTATACTACTCAAATAACGTAGACCGCCACGAAGAAGTACTTACCGACATCTCCTTTCTCCTCCCTCTCATCACTCCGTCTCCACTCTGCCCTAAAATTGAAGGATTGGAAGACCAGGAAGAGTGGACTAGCTTGCATTCTTTTTCCTATAGGCCGAATAAATGGTGTGACTCTTGTCTTCCTCGAGATTTAATAAACGCGACTATATGGACGGAAAGTTATAACAAGTACTAAAATACTATTATTATTGGTAATATGCTGTGATATTAAATAATAATAACAATATCTGTTAATGATAATAAAAATTAATATTGGCGTCAGTAAATATTAAAAGTCAATTATGTATAAATTACAAAAGTCTGTTATTCTAGGCGTATGCCGAAGAGTGAGGTTGTTTTTAAGTGAAATGGAATGTTTTGGTTAATATAGACATTGCTTCACCAAGAAATCTTTTGAGTAAACAAATAACAAAATAATGTTCAGCAATAATAATAAATAAAACAAATAATAATAAAAATAATGTTCAGCAATGTCCCTTAATCTGAGAATTCGTATCATGCAGGATTCTCAAGTGTTTTTTCAGCTGTGTCCGGGGTCAGATACGTTTGCAACCGCCGCATCTTGAAACAAAAACCGCATAGGCGGTCAGCATTTTGCCAGTATCGTTAATATTCTTCATGATGGGTAAGAGAAAGCAAGTTCATATTATCCGAGAGAACTAACATTCGATAGAGCGTTTGGTTTTAGTTTCCTTGGTGCAAATAAGCCAACTCCATTCCACTGTTCCCACATAACAGTATTTATCCAATTTCACTCTTGAATAAAATAACTCACATCCCGGCTAAAAGGGTATGAGCGTAACGCAATCCTTCTCCATTTGATAGTAGTTCAGGAATGGAGCTTATTTTTTTTATTTTTTAAACTTCTATAGTTGAAACGTGATACTGTGAGTTCCCATTTGACCCCAGTAATATTAAACAGCACCTATCTCTGACTTTTATCATTGGATTTAAATGGTTCACAGTAATAATCCCAAAGTACTTGTACTTCTCCTCGCGTCAAAATTCCCTTCTCAATCTTGGAAATTTCACCCACAAATTCCCTTCGAGAACCATAGTCACATCACATCCCACCGATTCCGTCTTCTATTCCCAATCGACGTCTCGTAAGGAAAAGTTCTCCAGAGATTTATGCATGATCACGCCCCTTATACCCTCGTTCCATCATCGACCCTTGTCTCCATCTGGTTCGACAATGGGCAGGGATGTAGGCGTGGAGGAACGGTTCGAAGGTTATTATTGGTGCTGCAGCGGAGATGAAGGGACTTCCTTCGAAAATGTTGCGGAATTGGACGGTAGTTTTCCCGTTCAAGCAAATGGGACACATTGCGATGCCTATTGTCGGATAATTGAGGAAATGGTCTTGGTTTACCAAGAAAAGAAAATCATTCGGTGCTTCGTTCGAACCGAAGTCGCGATATTATTTGCAAGTGAACTAGTCGTTGAGTCTCCGCCAAGTTACTTCAACCCATCCTATGACCATGTGATGTGGATGAATTGCAGCTCCATTTAATTAGATTCGGCTAGACTAGTGTAATTAACGGGGAACAGGTGCATTTATTCAGCGGGTGAAATATATTTTGGATTGAGGGTACTATGCTTAAATGAAGATATTTTATGAATTTATGTAACATAATCTATATTCCTGTAATTATTAACCCGAAGTTTTATTTTTAATAGGTGAGAATAAGCTCAACTGAAACTACGTATATCTTATAGCGTTTGGAACTCACAAATTTAGTTGAATGAATTTTAAGTGACAAGTTCCTTCCCCCGAGTCATCAAGCTTTTTCCAATTAACTTTTACCAAAATAAAATCTCATCACTTGGACGTTCTCTCTACTCACTGAGCTACTACATTACCATATACTATATATAAATTAAATCAAATTTTTTCTCAAGCATGAAACGAGGACATTGATACATTCTAGAATGAGCCTTGAGCATTTAATCTTTCCGGTGGACACTTAAATTAGAGGAAAAATTAAAATTTACCTTTCTTTATCTTATCCACTAATTTAATCTTCTCCAAAACAAAATTACTATGATAGATCATGAAAACAACATTTCGCATCAGATAGTTTGCGAATAAAAGTTTTAAGAGAAAATGTTCTACCAATAAAATAGCTCCTAATTTCAAGAAAAAAACGCTAAAAAATACTGACACAATAATATTTAATCCTTTTATAATACGGCATTCAGCCATATAAGACAACTTAAATCAAAATATCTACTTTCTATCAAATTTAAAAAATCGTGTAATTGATACTTTTTCTCGTAGACAAAAATTCTTTACTTCATTTCAATAGGAATTAAAAGCGTAATGCTAAATCTTATATGTAACTTCCTTCTATGGTGAATACTTTTTCCTTTTATTGGTCCAAATATGTACGAAGTTTATTTTTTTCACAATATCCCCATCACAAGTTTCTGCGAATCCCTGTTTCCTTTATGTATACACACAAACGCCATAGTATATCCAGTGTACCTCGCTTCCGTTCGACGATTAAGCAAATATAAATGTCTATCCTTTTCCGTTTTGCAAGGACTTCGCTCGATATAAAACGAATTATTCTCTTTTCAAAGAAGTGAAAAATTCATTTCAATCGAATGAACTGCGGGCAACATTCCAACAATAGACAAAATGCAAAATAGCACTACTTAATGGCCTTCGCCCTCAATGTCGCGTTCCCCAAACCTTTTACAAACATCATAACAGTCCTGAAATAATAAGTTCATGCTAATCCTCTTTATAAAACTGGGGCCATTACTACGGGCAATAATAGCATCAATACAATATCAATCGTGTTTAGCAACAAAGCTACAGAGTGGCTCTTGAAAATGCTTTTCATTTCGGTGTTTACTTCACTGTTGGCTACTCTTCAACATTTGAAAGTTAATGGCTTTCTGATCCCATCCTGTTTTAACCGAGAAAATAACAGGACACGAAACAATCAGTAACTCAAATCAGACGTACTTCAAGCAATTGATTTAATTGTAATATTAGAATTCGAAAAATAATTAAAACGATACAAATCTCCTTCTATCGGTGGAAAAATGGCGTGGCAATTGTAATTTTTTAAGTTAATATTTGCAGCCGGAAGATTATACGCTCTCACTGTAAGTTCATAATGACAATAAAAATGAAAATATACAGAAGTACGAGAAGAAGAAGATATTGCGTAAAATGAGGTGATAGAATTTTCCTGCCAAACAAAAACATAAAGGGGGTCTAAATTAGATTGGGATCAAAAAACACCAATGCGAGGGGGGTTGCCGCTGTTTCG
This sequence comes from Hetaerina titia, assembly GCA_037158775.1. NCBI lineage: Eukaryota > Metazoa > Arthropoda > Insecta > Odonata > Calopterygidae > Hetaerina > Hetaerina titia. The sequence continues at coordinate 31,387,291 of CM073771.1, read as the reverse complement.
TGGGGAAAAACCTTCGAAAGATATACGATTAGATATCATACATCATGCAATCACACAAAAAAGTTAAGAAATTTCCCACGGACACCATTACCACCAATAAAAAATAGAACAAAGGAGAACTACGAATCCAAACGGAAAAAATAAACAAGTGTGATTTTGTCGGGAAAAACAAAGCAAAACGTTTTATGGGAAATAGGAACAGCAAAATCCTATTTCCTTTTTTTTTTCTCAAGACTCCCAACTCTCGAATATTTTGTTTTAATTTCCACTAGCGACTTCCCATTTCGGACGCAGTATCGAAAGAGAAGGGGGTTTGCCATTGGGTTGAGTGACATCACACCGATCAATGGAATATAGTATGGGTGGTTTGGTGAACATCGAATAGACGAAACCAAATCCGAAACATGACAGACTATTTTTAAGGGATATTTCAGCCAGGCAATTCAGGTGGAAATATGTTGGACGAGATTGTAGAGGTAGTCAACTGCACGTGTTCAGGGCTGACTCCCCTTGCTCCCTTCCACCCAAGTGTGGCAGGCCGAGGCGGGCGGGTCCGCCTAGAGAATACAACACGTGTATCCGTCACAACCAGCAATATTAACATGTCGAATACTCACTGTTTTCGGTTCGACAGTAGCGGGGAGATGATTATGAATTAAAATATTTTGTCAGCTACTCGCACATACGATTTACATAATTTCATGTACACAAAAAGTTTACGAAATTAATTATTTTTCTTATTTTAAAATTTTCCATGCTCAATGAATGTGCTCTAAGAATCCACACTCGTCCACTGTAATAACGCTCTACCTCAAACGTCTGGTAATAATTCACCTGGCAAATAGAAACCTTAAAACATAGTGAGATAATCATTTCACTCAAAAACGTGACATTTGAGCGAATTTTACATCGCGATATTTTCACCATTAATCACGTTCATATTCCAAGTCACAGGGCAACTCGCGACTATTTATATATGCTGTCTCATGGAAACACTCTTACCACAAAATGTGTCTAATTAAAAATAAATATGAAGACTAGGATAAAAAATAACGTATGCATCTGGATTTGAAGATACCAGGAAACGACCAACAAAAAGCGAAAGAAATGAAGCATGATAAAAAAAATGGAAGAAAGTTTTTTGCTTACTCTGGCATTAGTCTTTGGGGCGAGTTTTAGTTTATTTTACTCGAAATATCAACATCTGATAGTTGAAAATTATGTAGAAACGTAACAAAACCACTATGGCCGAAACTCATAGAAAAATTTCGAATAACTTGGATAAAATACTGTAATACAAAGACTGGATGGATATATGTCTCAAACCGCCCCTACGCCCTCCCCCCCAAACACACACATAACACAATTTGAATGTCCCTACAGCATCAAGAAGCAATTTAAAAACCTTGGCTGAAACTTTTTTAAAGATATTTTTACATTTTACTAACGTTCTCATTGAATAATATAGAAAATTTTCTAGTTTAATTAAATGCTCATGAGCCTTCAGCTCGAACAGGGCGAGAAAACTTTGGAGAAACAAATGGTAAAAATGGCCGAGCTTCTGCATGAGAAAATGTCAATGTAAGGTGCTCCAACTAGTCTCCCATTCAAAATACGTTCCATTATCTCGGCAGCCGTCAGTTACTGCACTATGCAACATCAGCTTTCATCTCTGTCACATAGGATCACAAACAATGAAGGGTATACCCAATGACCGGAGGTGCTTGAGCTGAATTAGCCCAACCTATTTAAATTCATGGTAGACCACATTGAAGCTTTAAACGAGTTAAAGGCCACACGCGATGCGCAGAGTTTACGTTACGCTTTCTTTCCAGCAACGAACGATCGTCGGCGGCGAGATCTTTGCCACTCAGGCAAACAAAAAGCGACTCGATAGCGAGGACGAAACCGACCCTCAAAAAGTGACCGCTGCGGAGCGGGAACACCACTGCCTAACATTGTGAATCCCATCCGCCGACTGTCCCACCGAAATGAAACAAAAATGAACCGAAGGAAATAGAGAGAGGAGATTCGCGCTTGTTTCACTCACCGGCGAATTATAATGCGCCATAATTCCGGACCATCCTGTGCGCCACCCTCTCCCCCGCACAATTCATGCGCCGCGCGAGAAAAATATGCGCCATCTCATCCCCTCTTCGAAAGTGCCCGGCGGGTTATTGGACAGGATATGAATGGATATTTCTACGACGGCCTGAATTTCGTCGCGAGCTTTAAAAACATGAGCGTAAGTGAGGCGACGTCTGTTGTCGAGCGGGATAGGAGAGAGGAAGAAAGGGCCTCGGAGAGACGTGGAAGGTGAGAGGCGATGGGGGGAGGGAAACGCGGTGGGGGTTGTGGGGGGGGGGAGAAAGGGGGATAGAAAGGGGTGGGCGGCAAACAGGGAGGGTGGGGCGGGAAAGGGATGGAGGTTGGCGTGGTGAGGGCGTGGGGGAAAGGGAAGAGGGGAGGCACTCGCAGATCGATAGTGAAACAGCGCCCATATTCGGCAAAGGACGGCACTTAAAGAGGACTTTTCTATTGCGTCCATATCTTTCGAAGGGACGAAGCCCCGGATGTCCCGATGGCCAGGAAAATGCTGACTTAAATTCAATGGGATCGAGACTGAAAAGTTTGATAACGTCGCTGGTCACGTGATCCCGCGAACCCTCGAAACGAAGGACCTCTTTAGAGTCTCACTGCGCATATCCCCGAATTCACTCCGCGCTCTCCACTGGCGCATTTTTTAAAATAAGAATGATTATGAGTAAAGGTATCCATTTTTCACATTTTTTTATCATTTTCAATTAACCTAATAACTCCGCACGGAGGTATCGGAAATAAATATTTGGTCTGAGGAGTTTATTTTTTGCAATTACATTCCGGTCGTTCGCAATTAATATTAAAACCACAGCATAAGATAAACTTTATCGCCGATTAGTTTTCTCACGTTCCACACCTGAGCGTTTCTCTCCACTTTTTCATGCAGATTTGTCGCATGACGGCGCTAAATTTTATTTTTACATTCACGAAAACCGAGAGCATATTGAGAAATAAACATAAAATGGAACGTGAGCGCAAACGAATATTATCATTCTGAAACGTGAAGAGGGTGAAATGGTCTCGCCTACTGGGCTCACATGTTTAGAGAACTTAGATCGGACGGGTGAAAGCTCTTGTATAGCTATGGGCCTACGTTTCGCTAAATATAATGCTGAAGCCGAGCTATGGATCTCTCTTCACTAATGCAAACAAAACTGTTTACCGGCCTCCGTAAACATCATTCCCACGCACTGCAGCTAAGGCTCGCGCTGTTTAAAACATCCGATTTGGTATCTCACCGAATAAACACATCTGCTTTCACCGGTCTCTGTCTGATGGAAAATATTACTTATAGTAGTCCGATAGTTATCATATTAACATGTACAAATCGAAATAGCAAAAATATATAACTACAAATAAAGAATTTTTGAAAGGTATTTATAAAGCGGTCGTTTATTAATAACATAAAATCACGCGCACATATTTACAATTGTTTTTTTTTTAAATTGGAGAATCCCAGTTTTGAGGCTGATTCCTTTACTTTAAATTTATTTTAAACCTTTATAATGAACATGAAGGATGAATAAATCCAGATTATGGAATTTTTCGAATAAATTTGATGCCTAAAAACGTTCTCAATCATATTGCACCCTCTATTAACTAGAAAAGAAAAACGCTACTATTCACAGCAGTAGGTTTTTCGTCGATTAGGTACACCATAAAATTACAGCTTATTATTGAATGTTTTCCAAGTGACACCTATTTTCAACCAATTTTGTGATATCTCAAGTTACGGCTTTCCTTCATCAAGAGCACTATAGAATTAATGTAAATTCAAAAGAATATCCTCGAGGTCAAAGTGATTTTCATGAGTGAAATACTGCGCTAAATGTTTTCCGAAAAAATATCCATTTTTCGATCCTCAAGTTTCATCTCGGTTGAAAACAAAAGTTGATGTGTTTTCCGAAAAATGATGACAGTAAATAATTGAAAAATGAATTCCTAGAATAAAGCATTGGAAATTTATGTCGACGAACCCCGTAATTCTTTTCCAATACCCCTACTACTGCAAAAACAATACCTCATGTTAATCGTTTTCTTCGAAGCCCATTCACCAATAGAGAAGCGTGAGGCTCTCCTATGCTCTAGGAGGACACATCGACTAGATTGCTTTATCGGACGAACCTGAGTCGACCAATCTCTTTGATCTCTCCTATACCTCGATGGAATGAGATTGGAGAAAGGGAACGGGATGGTATCGGGTTCCAACCCCTTTGGCCCTGCTCCTCCTTCCTTCCTCCCTATCAACCTTCCCCTCTCGCACAACATATTGCTCTCCTTCTCATGACCCCCTTCGCCCTTAACCCTTTTCTGTTCGGTCTGTGTCCCTCTTCGTCTCCCGCCTTTCCCACAGTGTGTACCGGGGGACGGAGAGCTGAAATTTGCCGATACGATATTAACGTCGGATGGGTAGGGTTTAGGGGAAAGGTTCCCCGGGACGATGCGGAGGGCGTGGGGGGACAATGGCACATCACTAAATTTAAAAATCGCACGGGGACACCGTCACCGTCGGGTGCCACACGCGAGCTGGCGGCCCGTCTGGTTGAGGATGTCCCCTCGGATAGATTTCGTAGGCTATTTCGTGGGTTGCGAATTTTGAGATCCACGTGGAAAGGGGTTTTTATACATGTATATTGTAGGCTCACTCCACCTACCCCCGACCATTTGGAAAATCCGAACCCCCTCATCCCTTACCCTTTCCTCCTAGTGTTGCACCCCCTGCCCCACACCTTTATGGTGGCTCGCAGTGTATTGGTGTAGATTAATAATATACACCGTTTCAGCTTAAATTATAAATAAACCAATGTCAGCATTTGTGATAGATTATAAACCCTTCATAATGTTTCGCACGATACGCACAGATTAATTTAACAGAATAGAGTTATGTCAGTTTATATTCATTACAGTGACGTCTATAAAAGTGATTTTTTCCTAATTTTTCCTTACCAGACCTTTAATTGAAACAGTAAAGATAACATAAAGAATTAAACGTTAATTTAAAATCCACCCCGTTGATAGCTGAATGAAAATTGTCCATAATAACTCCTTTACTCAATACATAAGATTTATTAAACCTAATCACTCATGGCTCGAGATTAATCTTTTTGGGTATTGATTTCCTTTTAATTTTCATAGAGAAGACACTCCATAACCGTCACTGAAATTTTAACATCAACAAAAATCATCATATCTCCGCGTGTGTTGATCTAGCTAAGCGCCCGTTCTCCATTCTCTGATATTTTTTCATGTCTCTGAAATATTGAAAACTCTACGAGTCAATTTTCCTGTATTTGTTACCTCGCTTATCCACAGGTAATAGCGTATATCCTAGCATCTGGTTAGGTCCAAATTCTCACCGTCAATACTGCATCCATAACTCTTTCCTTTCTCTCTCGCTCCCCACTGAAACTCTTGTAATCCATCACGAGTCGAATATTTCCAGCCAACATTTCAAATAATGGCGATACGTTTGCATTATGCATAACAAAACTGGTGAAAAGACATGGCAGGAGGAAGTCATGTGTCTATCTGTGCCCTTGGGTTCTGAGTAGGAGGGTAAAAATATGGATTCACGACCCCTACGTGCTCTTTTTCCATTTCCGAAATACAAAGTTTCGTGCTCTAAAAATTATGAATTCAAAGCTTGCGGCTCCTATAAGACAAAAAGATTGATAAAAGAGTGAAGAATTTTTCTTATGATGTATATTTTCAAGACAGTACGTTACATGTCTAAAGTTAGGAAATAACTCTTGTGAAATTTCGTGAAAAAAATGTAAGGGAGATTCGTTCACCATCTAACTCAAGATACGAAGAATAGCGGGGTCGTTGTGTCTTGATACGGCTGGTGGCGAGAACAAATATCGTATTTATGATCACTGTACAGTGAACTTATGCAATCTAATGGGAACATAACTTCATACGTAAAACGGCTATAAATTTAAAATACTGCTCTTGGTTTCGAAAAGTTACTATAATTCCAAGTGAACGAATAACAAAGCACATGAAAGGGAATGTTTGGACTTAAATCAACTTTAAAATCAGTATATGTTAGAGGCAGCTATTTAAGTTTGAAGTTATGTAGAACTAATCTTTATCTTACGTTTTTGAACACGGAAATAATTCGATGCATAATTGCATTATGCAAACTGACATCTTCTCAAGCCTGAGTTACCCCAAGTCAGACTCCTAAAATGTAGATTGCTCAGATGCTAGACCTATATTGTAGTGTACATATGTACAAGCCATTGGAATTTGGCTATATTTAAATGCACACTAGTCTTTCAAGATAAAAATGGTTAAAATATAAGTTTCAACTATGAATAATGTGCAAGCTTTGATTACAGAATCAAAGATATATTGCATCGATTTCTACCAAAACTGAGAAGAGAACATAAAGGCAACATAATTTTACTGCTACAAATTATCTTTGGCATAAAATAGAATAATGGATTTTTAAATTTACTATTTTTATTCCTTTAAATCCAGGTCATATAAAAAGTAACATCTATGTGATATACAATTCACAGAAAATTTGGACCTAAGAAGGAATTTACTTCGCTTTCGTGGTATCCTAAGCTTTATACATATAAGGGTTTAATCACAGTCTCCTTAGGTATGCAATAAAGGGAATCATATATGCCCGCTATATGAATCCCGATAGAGACCGTGGCCTTCAAATGGCGAGATATAGGCAGTCATCATATTCTAATGGCGGAGATAAACATGCTTAATTTTCCTTTTCTCCATTTCTTTTATAAAATTCCTTTCCTCTATAATTTCTCTCAATACTTCTATGGGGCCTTTCTTGTCTGTCCGCCTTATTCTTGTTATTCTTCTCCAAATTCTTATTTCCATTGCTTCCAAACGAGCCTTTTCCCTGTTTCCCAGTGTCCAAGTTTCGCATTCATATAATAATGTACTCAAACAAACGTTTATTGCAAAGGATTTTCTACTTTTCAATTTCATGTGTATGTTTCCTAAAAGGTTCTTTTTATAGGGCTCCAAAATGTTATTGATAGATAGCGTCGCGCAATAGCTTGCTAGTATTATTGTAAAAGTTATTTCAAAATGTTTCACCATTTTATTTTTCAATGATAAAAAAATGGACGAAAATAACTTTAAAGAGAGCAAAGAACAATATTATAGCAAAGACTGTAGAAAGAAACAAAATGCTGGCAGTGACAGATTAGTATCTTTCCTGACTCATACATTTAAAAGCTTTCTGCCCTGAGCATAAGAAACTGAAATTCGACATTATCCAACTTCATTAGGACACACGGAATTATTCTTCAATATGTATCTGATTTCAATGGTTAGGATAGCTTTGGCAAGATAAAATACGAAAAAATACCGGACAATAAATTTACAAAATTCAATTGCATACTGATCGAGCATGTTTATATCGAATGAAATTTGCTGTTATGCCTTTCAGATTTCGATGAAGAATTACACTGAGCAAATATGTTGGAAGAATAAACCAATTGGACCAAAAACTCTCTCATATTTGGATTCAACCGACTTTCATCAAAAACTGATTTGCACAACGGAGTGGCCCGTACCTCCTAGTACGAGCAAAAAATTAGCAAAATTGAAAAGAAAAATCCTCATCCCTTATACGTAAGTCAAGTAAAAATATTTTTTTTAGGATAGACAAACACGGATTGCGAGGAGCAACTTCTGCGGTGAAAACTACTTTTTTCGGACGAAAAGCAAACGCTAAGGGAAATAAAATAAATCAACGCATGAATAAATCCCTAAGGATTAAATGAAAAAAAAGACAAAAGGGAGCCCATTCCTTGTCTCCAATTGGCTCCTATTTCCTGGATGCACGTGCTAGATTTCCCTCACGGACCTCGAAAAAACAACCCACGTAGGCGTCACCCAACCAACGAGAGGAATTGTAAAAAGGGGAGTGAAGGTTCGCGACGGGATTAGGTGATGCAAGTGGAGAATAATGAATTAGCTAGGATTTTGCACCCCACCGGGTTGATTGACGGGAGGGAGAGGACGGGAGGTATTGTCAGGTGGAGTGGCGGAAGGGAAGAAGGGGAGGGCATCAAGGCTGGTACGCATTCGCAGGTGCGGCTGACGCCAGCGTGGGCGGGGAGCGTCCCGTGCATGATTACCGCCGTACGTCTCCCCAATGAAAGCGTTTTCCCGTAAAACCCCGACGAATACGAGCTCGTCCACTAAAATATCTTCATCGGAGGTGCAATGAAATATGAGGCTCCCGCGTCACGTGAAGCTGGCACCAGGCACGAGGTCGAAAACGAGCGCTGTCGAGAGAACCCTCTCTTTGAGCGAGAGTACGAAAAAAACCTTAAACGTATTTCCTTTCCCTTAGGAGTGGTGTAATATATAATTAGGTTTCGCAAGAGGACTACAGTTCCCTGTGTGTCTGCATGAGTCCGTGGATTGCATATTAATTAAATGATTCGACCACGGTTAACATGAGATGACATTTTAAATTAAAATTAGCAATTTTCCAGAAAATAAAATTTAATGCGACCGGTTTCAATGTTACTACGTCATCTTCAGGTCGCCTATCACACCATATCACGCCTGTAACGTCTTTTTATGAGATGCCATAGGTGAATACATGTTTATTCCAATGAAGATTTTTTTTAAATCCCAGTTATCGACAAATATCTTTCGTGGGACCTATCAAAATTTTTAACAAGAGCATTTCTCTCAAATTTAATTTTAACAAATCATTCAATTTCTCGTAAGCCAATGACCAAACTTCATCCTCCACAAGGCCGAATTTCATGCAATGAATTATGCCTCTCGCAGAAAATCCGTTCGTGATATTACTAATTGAATTTAGAAGTTATCCCGCGCTACGTTTACTATAATCTCACGCATTCCACAGTAGCATTTTACATCATAGTGAGCGCCGGTGATAAATTCCATACGAATTATTTAGCATGGAATCGATTAACATAAAAATAGATACGCTTCTTTTTTTATTTGTTTTCACAATAGGGTTTAGCTTTAAGCCATAGAAAATTGCAAGAAAGAGAGCTCAAGAGCGTCAAAATGGAGTGAGACATTACTACAAAGAGCAAAATAAATGACAGACAAAGACAGAGCAAAAGACGGTATCGTCAGACTGAAGATGTTGAAGACTGATAGCCATCAGAGAAGAGCGCCTATCATTATAGAATATATATATATAGTATATACACACTCACGCATACATACAGGTATCACGTATATGCATACACGCATACATACATACATACATTCAAACACGAAATCCCGCCACATGGCGAACACACATTTATTTACACAGAAATAGATATAAGGAAAGGATAGATACACGTATAAAGGGCCATTGAGCATATCACAAGTGTAATAAAATTATTTCTTTGACCGGGACTTGAACACTAGATCTTACACTTGTGATCTGCTCGATTCCGCCTTCCCCACCTCTCCTGTGTTCGTCCTTTGTATGTGTACCTATCCCTTTCTCCTTATATCTATTTTCATGTGAATGAAGGAGTTCCCATATATATTATTATTAGGTAATCTACCGGTTAAGATAGGTTTTTGGATGGACACAACTATCAAGTAAACATTTTGTATCTTCTTGAAATATACACAACGACAAGTATATCATGTATAGGGAACTCCTTCATTCATTATATTGGAGGTAGTAAAAGGTAAACGCATAGACATTGAGCTGCTTCTGATTTCTTATGTTCCATGATCATAAAATAAATAAATAAGGTTCAGCTTACGTTAAGACAAGGTTTTCCAGATCCCCAGAAAAGAATCAAATCAATAGCTACTGATTCAATGGAGGGCCGAGCATGACGAGGTGTGTTCCACTTGTTGTTACAAAATCTGCGCTGGATTTATTTATTCACCATCCCAAATATGTTCAAAATAAAAAACCAATATTTAAAAATATGTCCTGTCTAAATAACTGAGGTCGATTGTTATGGACTTATCCCCACATTTTTCATCCTTTCGGTCACACTATGCTCTAAGGAAAGCAAACCAACCGGCAAAATAGTGCCAGATCCAAAGCTTAAACTGATATTCAGTGATTCAATGTCGTTCTGAACTTGATACGAGGGTTGCTATGTATATTTTGAGCCTTGACAACACTGTGCTTTAGGCGCCATCTGACGTTTCCATCTGAAAGTTTGACCTTTTTAACGCTGTTTTCAGACCATTTTGTCGTTTGATCATAACTTGTGTTGTTTGCAGTGACTCGAAGATTTTGTCTCAGCGAAAAAATGGAGTTAACTCGTGAACACTTTCGTGCGATGATTTTTACGACTTTTGACGTGGAAGATCAAGACAGGCAGTACATCCGTACGTCCATGCAGTCGAGAGGGCATTTCTTCTTTCAAGAAAGAATATACGTGAGTTTACTCCTAACGTTTGTATGCGTGTGTGTATATAATATAATAAGTAATCACGAGCAATTTAAGTAATATTAGACAATTCAATGAAATAGCAGGAGTTAAAGAAAGTACAAGTGAGTCACAAATTGGAAAAAAGGTAAATTTTTGCACTTCCTGCGAACACTTTTTTTTGCACACTGCGAACTTTTGGACCAGTTACATGTAAAAATAGAATGCATACGTCCCTTCAAATAAATTATTAAATAATACAATTAAATAAGTTGAAAAAGAAAGTATGAGTGTTACGCTGGACCATATTGGTAATGACCCATGGAGAATATTTTATTTTTAATATTGGTAAATACAGTTGTAGAAATGCCACAGAGATTTTCCACTACGATTTTCGTTATGAATACAGAATTTTTAAAATAAATCAGTGATATGTGAACTGTAAACACTCAAAGGCAAAATAATTATAAAATATATCGTAAGTTAAAAATAAATTTCGTTCAAGAATTAATGCATCTATGTTTGTTTATTTTAGTAACAAATCAGAGCGCTTAATACAAATATGAATTTCAAACAAAATGCATTAGTTTTTACATCAAACATATTTTCGAATTTATAATAAAGCTAGTTTTTTGTTCATCCATTATGGTTCAATGCATTGGATTCGTTATTAACTGGTGCGGAATTCCGCTTTTTCCCTGAATAAGTCAAATAAAAATTTCAGTTTTAAAGTATTTTAAAATTAAGTCCCTTTTTTATATTAATGATCATGGCAATTCTACTCCACCGCAGTAATATCAAACAATTTTCAGCAAATGGGATCATAACATCCAGCAAAAAAGATGCTTCGTGTTAAAAAGTTATAGCGTACTAAATCATCGACGCTCAAGTTGAGCGCATCTGATCCAGTTTTATGGCCCCAGGCTTCGTACAAAAGGTCGTAAATTATGTTTTCAAATAATGAAATAAATACAAAAGGCGCATTTTTACATAATTAATATTTAAATGTATTCATACAATATTGCACAACAAATACATCTGTTGGTAACAACAAATCCTGGGTAGTTCGTGTTAATTGTGAATGAATGACATGTAAGAAAGGATGGCTCTTCAGGGAGGAACATTTCCAGTTTCTTGCAAAAGATATAAGGGATTTCTTAGTTCTTTCTTTTTACTAATCTGTTGGTATTCTTCCATCCTCTTTCACTTAACCCCACAGCATCTTCCAGAGTAAATACTATGGATAATATCGGTAAAAACGTATATATAAAATGATAACATGTGAAAATATTTGGAATGTTATTGATGATGGAGGAATATATATCAATATTTAAAAATGGTCACATATTATGAACTCCGACTCCTCTGCACGAGAGATGAAATTTATATGTAAAGGGAAATTTTTGTGAGCTTTCAGACATTTTTGGGATGTTTTAGTTGCCATATTTACATAATAAATTGCAGTATAACGGAAATATAACCTTGCAAAAGTTAATGCAAGTAGTACCAAAAAATATGAAATTAAAATCACAAACTGGATCATCCATTCCGTGTATCACCGTGACTTGCAACACTTCATTCGATGACTAGTCGTATTGTCAATGTGATAGTAAGGCTCTCGTACAAAAATATATAATATGATAGAAACGGGTCATAGCTGTTTTGACGCAACCCCTAATAATAAATTAATACCATTCGGTCTTCCGACCATTGAATAAGAGAAGAGCTCTTCAAAATGAGGTTTTGAGGGCCAATACCTATAACAGGAGCTTAAGAGCAATTCGTGACATCACATGAGGACTTCTTTCACCTACGTAACTCTCGAATCCGCTTAACTGCCAGGATAAAAATCGGATTTCAATCCATTAGACATACAAATTTTTTTAAATGTTCATTTTACACTTTTTTCACGGCTTGGATTTGATTATACCAACCAAAAACGTTGGCGAAAGAGAGATAGAAACGCGACGTTGGGAGTGACCGATGCGCTCACAACGAAAGAATGTTTGCAGGAACCGAGGCCGAGGTAGCTAAAACGGGAGTCTTTAGAGGTGGGATGTCTTAATTTAGTGAATCTCACGCTTTAAAAAAATTAGCAAGACGGTTTTTGTGTGCAGAACGTGGCCTGAGACTGGTACAGGATAATTCGCGAATTGTGGATGAAACCAGGGGAAGATGAACGGACCGAGAGAATGAGGTGGATCGTGCAAATCTGTGATAAATTACGGATGAGGTTATCTTGGGTGTACTCGATGACACTGGAGGAACAAAAAAAGACGATAAAAGGTTGCCGGGAGACTATAAAGGAGTAAAGAAAGGCGAGTGGTGTACTGCGAGGGTGAGAATCATTGCTCTGCCATAATTTAACGGATCTCCTTTTTCGAGTCATTATAAGTTTCCCGTTAAGTGCTGGAACTAGAAGAGTGAGATATCGCCGCCGTGACTACACGCTCATCCTTCATTTTTCTAATAATTCATCAGCCAAAATGGGACTCGAGTACACGAGTGAGATCATCCACTTCTACAGGCGTGCACTGAATTCAGGAGCAATGCACTTGCGGTAATATTTTTCAACACTGCAAAAAGTATAGTAAAATTCACGAGAAAATTTAGCCTAAAGCGTGTACGAAATTTTTTTGCACTGAACTCGATTCAATGTGGAAGTTTTGAAAAGGAAACCAACCAATCCTCATAGGGGTCCATTTGAGTGGACACGCTAGTTCCTACAATTCCTTCTTTATGCTCGAATAATATTTATGTTTATGACCCATTTCACTTGTAATTCGTTTTTTTTCAAATAATTCATGTAATTAAATGGATAGAAAATCGAAGTAAGGCAATAAAAAAGAGTTTTAATTTCATCAGTCCATGAATAACGCTATATTTTACTCCCTGCATGAAATACGAAATTTTACGTACGATACACGAATTAATGAAATCGACAAATATTAATCAATACTATTGACGATATAAGTTTCAAGAATTGTAATACAGCACTGAAAAATGAGCAACTTTACCAATAAATGTTACCGATTGGTGCATTTGTTGCTTCCCTGGCACTCTTTACACACACAACAGTTTAATTTTTATGGTTTTAAAATTCTCCCTCTTTTCTTGTATATTAGAGACGAAAATTTGTGTGCTAATGCTAGAATTTCTTCAATGCATATAAATATGTTTGTTATTTTTCCTCATTTAGCCAATTCACTCATGAATTTTTTGTCGAAACATAGCTACCCGCGAGGAACAATGATTACTTTTATATTATTTTATTATTATAATCCTATGATTTATTGCCTTTAATTCATGCATCTCATTATACAATCATATTCTGTATACTTGACGTTAAGCTAACATCGTGGTAGAAGTCTTTTATTGAGTTCTGATAGCGAAATGAAGCTTACTTCGGTTACATATAAGCACAAAATGAGGTGGGTCACATCTATTTCATTATAAAAGCCCTGTTTTTCGAAGTATTGGCATGAAATATGCTCTACCATACACCAACAAAGGAATAGATGTGTCTATTTCGTATTCCATATGCAATTTAGAACTTATCGAATGAAATAACCCGCTGTCGAATTTTAACATTCAATATATTCCCTAAGATTGGGGCCCATCAAGTATAATGACTTTAAAAGGGAAGCCGTATTACAGCCTGTACAGTCTTCCACGAGCCAGAAATGCACCTGACGGCCTTCTCTATATGCTCTTGAAATATTCACTGTTCTCTCGAGCTAGTTCCATCCGCCAGCTGAATAGTGATATCATATCATAAACTGCTTAGCACGTTAAACCGAGACACCTCTCAGGACCTCATGATATATTCCGTTGGCTGTGATGAAATGCGACGTCATCGGCAACACGAGCGTAGAAAGCAAGTGCCTTTCTAATATCCTGACAGAAAAACACTTGCGGGAGCATTACCTGGGGACTGATACCGATGGTAAAAAAGCACCAGTGAGCCGATGTTAACGGTGGAATCCAAAACTTTTCTAAAAAAATCCCTCCTTAGCTATGAAAATCTCGCCCAATATGATAAAAGCCTAAATCAAAGCAAAAAACTAATCCCGATTTGAGAGAATTTGTTATCATTTTCGGAATGCGCACGAGTGCTAACATGCAGAAGGTAAAAATGTAAATGCCACCTATATTTTAATCGAGAAGGTATTTCGTGTTTTGCTTGCATTTAATGCTTTTTATTTCATCTCAGATTTCATAGAAGCAGTCCTTGTAATTAAGAATTCCATTTACGTATTCAAAGCATGACCTCCAGCTAATGAAGATTCTTCATTTCCTCTCGGAGTTGAAAATGTTTTAAACGTGTAATTTTCTCAAATGAAATTAATGCAACGAAAATAATCAAAAAGGGTAAAACGGAGGTCCATTGTTTAACAGGAAGGCATGAGCGGTGATATTCCCACCGCAGGATGCTGAAACCGTGTTGTTTTTTTAGGTGTAACTTAGCAAAAGAGTACGAGTAGGTATTCCTTCCGTACCTTTGGTGTAACTCTCTCCGTTCCTAACGAGAAGGAGCAGGGTGGGACTTGATTAGAGTGTGCCTGGATTCGTTTCCTTCCTCTCCCTGCCCCTACCTTTTGTTTTTTTCCTCTCCTTGCTTTCAAATTAAAATTTGTTTCCGACACTGAAACTGAATTCAACCCACATTCCATATCCATAACCTGTGAAATAACGAAGGCTTCATGCCAGGGGTAAAAATAGCGATTGGAAAGGTATGGAAAATGGAATAGGTTTTTAAGGAATAGGGGGATGATTTCCATTTTTATGTTTACGAGTATATGATACTCATTATTGGTGGAAAAGTTGATCCTGATGCTATTAGTTCTCCAGAGTTATATTCGTGGTTCCATCTTCAGATATAAATTGGCCAGAGAAAAACTGCTTTAGATTTAGTAGCTGAGCTACTCGCCCTTATTTATTTTATAAATTTCAATCTGAATATTTTTTCTCGAAATATTCGAAAACCACGCCTGAAAGTACTGTGTTGGTGCTTTTTTCGCCCGATCTTGAAAAAATTCGGTTTCCCGCGCATTGAACCTTATATGTGTCACGAATATATAATTTTCTCAGTCAAATCTCTTATGCAGGACACGTACTCTAAATGGGATCTGACACGAGCAAGATAGTAACGTTCCCTAATCTTACAAATCACTTCCCCCAGAAATAGACCTGATAAAACCGAACTATTTTTTTTAAGTTTCATCGCAAATTTTCATGCATGAGGATACAATAATAAGTTTTCAGACGCGATGGTAAATGGGCCATTGTACCTCACGAGGTACCTTTTTCTATCCAATAACCAATTTTCGGCATGGAATGACGCGTAACAAGTCGACTTGCCTTATTTTTTTCCAAAAGGAAATCCCGGCCCCGGAATCCAACGCTTGCTGAGAGTAAGATTTCAATTCTAAAGGTTCTTCTTCGACAGGTGAAATCTACCCTTCGCCACGCGCTCGATTGGTCCCATTCTTGCAATTGAGATAGAAAACAGTCTGAGGCCTCGGGAGTTTCTTTATTCGGGATAAAACCAAGTGATTGATGAATACACTCCTCAACAGTGCGAGGATGTTTTTTAAAAGTCTACCAATATGATATTCTCATACTCAATACCAAGTTCAAACCCGAGGCAATGAACACGCTTACACAAGTGAATATTTTTTATGTAATTGAAATAACCATTCACGGGAGTCATTTAATTCATTGCTTTCTTAAAAGTAAAACGTTCGTCAATAATTTATTAATTTTGTGAAATGAATTTTCACCGCGTCAATATAATTACTATCCCGTGTTGTCAGTCCTTCCGTGTAGAAAAGCATTTTGAATATTCCCTCGACTAAAACGTAAGATAAGTTTGCCACATTACCCAAAGTTGTGCCCAACGTCTTTTAAGTCAGTTAAAATAGTTGCTACTCGTTTTTGCAAAAATTCCAACTCCAAAAGGAAATGTCCACTGGCAGTCACCGACTATGATACTTTTATGCCAAATTGTACCAATGGAATTTTGTTCCATTGATGCCATTTTATATACATAAATAAATTTACAATTATTCAAATATGCAATTTTAAAACACATACTCTACTATTCCCATGGCAATCCCGGAACGTTCTTCATAGATAATACATTGAGGTGGTCTTCATGTTGATTCATATGGACCGTAATAATCGTTGTGCGGCTACCTCTGAGGGACTATGATAACAATCATTTGTGAAAAAGCAACTGTTTTATTATTCTCTCGACCATTGTCTAACATTTCAACTGAATGAGATGATGATGGTAAATTTCTCATCTTTACGTTATTTCAAATTCACACGATATTGTACCCATGATCCATAGCAATTCCTCGAGCATCCATTCTCAAACGTATTACTCACCAACACGTAGCACGAGGTAATTTGGTAAGCAGGGAAGAATAATAGCCTTTTTGGACGGCACGAAGGCAGGTAGGAGGGTACGGAGAACTGGGAGAGGACAAAAAGTAGGGCAAACAAAGAGAAGTACGGCCGATACGTAAGAGCTATTACCAACTGTCCAAAGCCTACCACTAACAGGTATATTACAATGCTCATGAGTATCCCAAGTGATAATAAAAAGCACTTGGCTTAGTGAGGTCTAAGCAGAAGAAACTTGTTTCATTACAAAGCTTTTGAGTAGATTATGCTTCATCCATGTTTGTCGTTACATGTAAGTTCAACACAAACAGAAGCTGGAAATTCTGGAGACTACCCTTTTAACAATTGAAATAATGATGAATATTTAACAGCTACGCACTATGATCGTACGAATCAGATAAACATTGAGAAAGATTATCCGTTCTTTAACCTCTTTTACACTATAGATATTTAGGTATAGAAAGCATAGAGCCTAGATCAATGCTAACGATTCCAACTGTATGATATACAGAATTATTCGAGAAAATCTTTATTATTCGGTCTTAAGCTATGAAAAATAGCATATCCTAATGCCTACAGATGGTATATACATAATCAATGGTGAGACAATAATTGATATTATATATAACATACATTGGTAAACCTTATCGCCAGCTAGATAGAGGCGGATCCAGAAAATATTGAATGAGAGGAGGGTGGGATTTTCATATGCGAACCAATTAAATATATGAACTTTTCCTAAAAAAGGAATTAATCATAGTAAATTGTAAACTAAACGCATCAATTGAGAGACCGAAATGCACCGTCAAGTAGGCAATTTTATGCTCGGGGACCGGTAGGGATTTATATTTACTTTCTAATCAATTCATATTTTAAAAATATATTGAAGCAAAAATATTCCTTAAAGGCTCCTTGGATCCGCCCCTACTACTGGCAGTAAACAGCTGACGCGAGAGGTTACGAAGCTGAGTCAGGTAAGAAATGAAAGACAGGAGGGAAAGGTCGCGACTAGCTCTCCTGGGTTCCTTCCGCGCATATCCACCTAGCCTTCCTCCTCGGCGAGGAAGCCGAGGACGGAGGAACTATCACCGAGATTAGGAGGAACCGCAGAAGCGTAACTTTAATGAAGGCCTTATCTCATTTCCACGAGACCGTTCACTTCCTATCTCCCCCTTTTTTATTCCTCGACACTCCCGTCCTGTGTCCCACTCTCTGCGGCCAACTCCCCATAACCGAAACACCTGTCCTGAGGAGGCCACGCGGGGCTCACGGGCCGTCCTTCGCAAATGGCAGCGCGCACGCAGTCGATATGTCCGTGTTCCACCTCTCGCCGTCCAAATCGGGTGATATTGTCGCGTGGGCAGGAGTTGGGACAACCGATAGCGGTGAGTGAGGGCGGGGGAGGAGGACGCAAGAGCTTCCCCGGCGGTCGCATGTGTGCATGGAACATGTGCGCGGCCCAGGGTCCGGACACCGGAAAGGGAAGATACGCCGCCCATGATGTTTGCTTGTTTTCGCTCGCTGGGAGTTGTCATTAAGTAATTGGATCGGAGCGAATTGGAAAGAGGCGTGCAGGCCATTCCGAAATATATGGGTCCTGCTTCGACCGCGAAGATTTTCTATGCTCATTCTGACACCGAGTATGATTAAGTTTCTCAATCAATCTATATCCAAATGGAATAGTTCCTGGTTTTATAACCGGTAGTTAAGCCCAAGACAAGTATTCGTTGAATACATCTACATCTACATCTACATAAGTACCCTGCGAGCCACCAAAAAGGTGTGTGGCAGGGGAATAAAAGAAGGAGTCACTATAGTCACTATGCTAAATAGAGTATGATCGACATCTAAATTGTTTATTAAATCTATAATGACTGCGAAAACCGACAATGTGATACACTATAAAAGAGTGCGTAGATGGATTGCGGAAAATTTGAGTTGTGATGAGGTATTTTGGATTTTGGGTTGAATACTTCCTAATACTTTATTAATTAGTACATGTTGAAAACGACTTACCTATAATTGAAAAGGGTTTTATAGGCAACTTCTTCTCCAACACTAACTGGCACAATGGATTTTCTTGTCCCGTTGATATTCAAGAGTTTGTGGGCCCGAATTCCGCCTCTGTATTGTATTCCGTTGTTAATATGTGTTCTACTGCCCAGAAAGTGTGTAGTAAGAGATATTATCTCAATTTTTCGCTAGTATGAAAGGAGCTAAATATCATTCTTCCATTTTGGGCGATAGAAGCGTTAGTTCATCATTCATATAATTTTAATGTTTTGACGCGCGTATAATTTAAATAAGTGGGTATCATCCACCGTAAAAAAATTCCTCAACATATAAGCATAGACAACTGCCAATATATTTATATTAAAAACTGATTTTGAATTAAATTCTGAAATAACTCCAAATGGAGAGATGAGAAATAGCAGTGACACTTAATTTTAAATGCTCTAAGGGAAATGGTTGTTTCCCAGAGGAAATTGTTAGGCGATATATGAAGCAGTGACCTCTGCGTTATATATGGAATGCATTATCCACCAGACGGCTGGTGATAGATGAAGAATCAGTTCGCTGGGTTTATTCCATTCGCAGAAAAAAAAAAGATGCGAGCACGTTTTAATCAAAATCAAACATTACATGAAACATAAAAAAAATCGTACTTCAGTATTTCGTGCACTCGATGGCCCCGAAAGATGAAATTGTAGGCGATGAAACAGACTAGACTAGACGGCCTGGCAATAAATTCCATTCATTCGTTAAACGGAACGCGTTCACGGGTTGGCGAAAGTATGACCTATATATAATAAAAACACAAGTTTTCGGAATAATTTTCAATATGTGAGAGGAGGTTGAAATCACTTAAAAGACATGCACTGCAACATTTTACTGGTATGCCTCCGACAATTAGTATTCTTCATAAACTTGTCGGATCCTCCCTTATACTATTCGCTGTTGTACTATATTTCCATAAATTCCCCTTTGCACGCTTATTCATGATTTGGACTAGTTAATGACGCACAGTTAATTTCTGCAAAAAATTTCATTTGAACAAATTTATGCTATCAAATAACATTCTCTAAAACAATAAAACTCGACAAAAAGATATATAATGATATGACACAATGATTGAGAAGACATCGATCAGTTACACAAATGGAACGCATGAACTGGTCCTGAAATTTACTTCTTCAAATCTTCATTATTGTACTTTTTTCATGAAGAATTTATAGGTAAACAGTCAAAGAAATAAGTAGAAACTACTCGGTATAATCTACGCAATAAATAATTTCCTACTCGGACCCTTAACTACAAGTCATTTTCAAGGTCAACGGCTACCACCGCATATATATTTCTTAGTAAATAAGCATGCAGTAATATAAGTAAATAATAACGTATCATGCCAAGTAATGTTTGTTAACGTAAGACATGCAGTATAGAAAAGGAATCCCAGAAAACAACAAGTTTAGTCTTTACAAAAACGTTATCTATTTGAAGTTAAGGCGTATTCACAACGCCAAATGTGATGTGATTCAACAACGCGAGAAAAATATGTTGAACGGTTATAAAGCTAAAAGAAGTTCTGATTCAGTTGTTAAGATGACAGAGAATTCGAGCTTTATTGCAGTTGGGGGCTCTTAATGAACACTACATGATATTTAAATCATTAGATCAAGCATTTGGAGACGTCGATACAATTTAAACTCAAGGCATGAAACTATGGACGTGCATTAAAATTAAGGCAGTCCTTGGTTTACTGAGGACACCAAATTTTGAATACCGAATGACCCAACTCAATAATAACAACCCAAATGAACGTTTTTCACCAGTCAATATCCGATGATTTACGTGACTCGGGACACATAAATCATCGGGTGGACATAGACAAACTGCATAACCTGAATAAGAAATGTTGTACTCGCTTTATTTTACAATAAATCTTGTTTTAACAAAAACTGCAAAAAAAATAAATATTGATGAACGATATCGATTATTGTCATATTTCATTCCCAATTAAGTATTTTAAGATGATGATGAATAGCGAAACAGTTACGGACACAGCAAAAATGGCGTAGGTAATATAATATTCGACAAACTAGTAAAGAGAATTATTTAAACCCCTAAACTAGATTAAATGATGTCTATATAAATTGTCTGATTAATTAATTTCCAACAAAGATATCTGAATCGCTTGGAAGTGACGATTGCGGACAAAACACCAAGTGTGACGAAAATGTCACCGTAGGAAAACCCAAGGTGCAAGCGACAGAGTACAAGAACGAGGATATGATATTCGTACATTTAGAGATAAGGACTCATTAGTAGCTCCAAGACTCAGCAGTGGTGTATGAATGATATCTCGCGATTTGAGCGCAATAGAACTGGATTTAATTCCTTTGTTAGCTGACTCGTTGGGCGAGGGGGAAGGTGACGTGACTTTCACGCCATACTGCTGTTGTATAATGTGGATGGTAACAGGAAATTCTTTTCACTTAATATCAATCTTTTTACTTAACTACCTAACATTAGAATCCAGGACGTACATTCAATGGATGCTGTAAGAAGAAATCTCAGAAGTTCGACTCGTAATAAAAGTGTCCTCAAGGATACACGCTGTTTTCTCGTTATATCTCTATAACGATCAGAATAGAATTATTTCCGTAAGTGATAGTGCGAATTAAGGAAGTGAAAGCATCCGTAAATTTATTTATAATTATTAACGAATCTAAGATCTCGGGAATTTTAACCGTCTCTCTCAAGTGATTCTCAAAATTTCTTGATTAACGTCAGTCTTTTCCCTGAAGGGGAAACCTTATTGGCGAAGTATCTGTTTTCTTGAAAAATTGAGGAAAAATAAATCCTTGTTCTTTCCTAACTCATGTTCAGAACGAGTGTGAACATTTTTCATGGATAATTCATTTTGAGTAGAACATATTTGGCGGAACTGTATTCCATTTTACTTTGAAAAGGACACGAGCAAAAAAAATTTAAAATATTACACAGTCGAAATTTCTGGAAAAAATGTATTCTAATTGCTATTTTAAACGGAGTTAAAATGATATAATGAAATCTCACAGTGAAATGTATCTTTTTACTAAACTCAAAATGTCATTCCTTTGTCGGTGGTTGGATAACGCCCGATATAGGTTTTTTAAATACTACGAGTCAAAAATAAAAATCATGAACAGATACAAAAATGTACTCACATGCAATCAACCCACCCTCGATTGAAGGAAATTTCCCAGTACTCCGTCGGCCAAATTCAATCCTAGACAAATTCCCTTTCGTGATGCTGATATTACAAAGTAAGGATATTTTTTACCTAGAAGTTGAACAGCAATTCTCTCTGTGAATTCATGAAACCTTGCGGTAAATTACCAACTGTATGAAACGGTGCCTATTGTTTACTTCAGAATAAGACGTTACTCTCGAGAAATATTTGCACGACATTTTGGGAGAGAAATCCTCGAGAAATGAGCACCATTTTTGAAACGAACTGAAATTCGCGAGGCTGGTGGAATTCTCGATCCCTTTACCAGCGCACGGTCTTGCTTCGATATGGATAGGGAAAACTAACATAGGTGGAATTCGATAGGAATCTTTCAAACATTGCACTCTGCTCACGTGTGTGCTCTCGAAAAAGAGATATGTCTGCAAAACGTGGCTTGCGAACGGAGCAGCACGCGCGCTAACGAGAGCGCCACTCGGCTCGGCACAGTCGCTGAGGCTGTCTCATCTCCGTCAATTGGAGAGATCCAGTTCGCAAACAGCAGCATTATTGAAGAAAAGTCTCACGGGAAACGCCAAGGTGTTACCAAGCCAAATTTGATAAACGGCAGATTGATGCGAGCGGTACCATGAGAGCAGCAGAGAAAATTTAAGTGAATCTACGTGCTACGCCAAATTTGTCCAACCTTTGACTTTTTGCAAGAAGAGCATGATGCTTAAAGATTATCTGAACATGTATAATTGATTCTCCCGCTTAAGCAAAACCTGATTAAAATCTAATATGAAACCCTGCCGGATACCATAATGAAGAGTACACCGCATCTACATATATCAACACTTGAAATAGTGGTTCTGTGTGATATTTCTGAGAATTGGACCTCTAAGTGAAGAGCCTCGTTTACAGCACGACCCTCTGCCAAATTCAAGCACGGTGATATTTTTCAGCTAATGAAATGCTCTGAGGACTAATGTACAGCAAATGGATTGGATTTAAATCGACATCTCCTTCAGTTCAGCTTTCAAAAACCTATGGAGGCAATGGAGTCTAATGAGAGTTGAAAGCACTACTCTGTCCTACACAAAATTCGTGTTCATTAATAATCGATGACAGAAAATTCATTCATCCATATCCCACATCGTAAAATGAAGTCACACGGGTGTTGCCTACTCTCGAAATCAAAATCTTACGAAATAATGGAATTAGAGACCAGCAGTGAGTGAGAAAATAACATGGAATCGGTATTTTAAAAATATTGAAATGGGCATCGGAAACCTTTAAATACAACTAGCCATATATTTTCCAAACTAGGGATAATTTGTAACAAAGTATCATCACTGAAATATTGGAATAATTGACCCAGTCGCAAGCATGAATGATTTTAAAATATTCTATTTATGCCTAGTTGGATTTTGAACTAATTACCTTTGTAATAAAATTTTCTGACTTACATTAATTCATATTTTAACGGAACACGGATTTTGCTCAAAAGAAAATTTGTTTTTCGCCAAGGAACGAAAACAGCTCCTCCAATTCCCTAGGGAAGGAAATATTTCACGGTTTAGGAAAACGCTTTTGTTCCCACATCTTTGACCGCATTATTTCTCTTGGCCTATTGCCTCATCTCTTCCATGTAAAATGCATATCTGTCAATGATAAGAGGATGTTGGCTGCTTAAAGCGATCTGATAAAGGCTAAAAATTTAGAAATAATACTTAAGCAGAAGCAGAACCTTATTAGGTCATCAAAATGAAAGAATAATAAATTACGAGACATTTTAGAACAGATGATACCTGACGCATTGGTGCTCACATTTTTGGCTCTAGTAAATAACTTCTTCCATCATTGTGATGTTCATAATTTAAAATTAAATTCATCTAAATCTAAGATTATATCTCTGAAAGCAAGGGTAAATGAAATGTTACTGTAGACGATGCACGATAAAAAATTGAGTGACTCTAAACATATCGTAAGGTTAAAAAGAGACGTTTCAGGCGTGATATGGTGGAATAACATGTGGAAAATTGCCAATTTTATTTAATATCGTAAGGTGATGAAATGCATAATATTTAGAACTTAAATTGAAAAGATAATCAATAAAAAAATTAAATCGAGAAATTGTAAATGTATCGTTTTTAGAAATTATCCAACAGAGAAATGGAAAAGATATTAGCATAACATCTTGAAATTTTATCTCCAATTTTTCGTTTAAATTCCAAAATCTAGTAAAATTTTTAAAATTTAATATAAAATCAAATAAAATAGTCTATGCTATCGGAAACAATTAGTCTTGAGTCATACTAATCACTTACTCGAATATGTGCACGTACACATTTAATCACAAACATAACTAAGAAAAAGTCAAAAAGACTAAGGATACTTTAAAAACTGTATTTCCGTTCCAACCTCGAGGTCGGCTAATCTTGTAAATGAAACACACTTCTCTAAACAACGAATGGAGAAAGTAAAAATATGATCTATTCATAGAGGTCTGGGGTAGAGATGACAGAGGAACGAGAGCAAATTAAGACAGCTTAGAATGAATAGAAAAGTCAACAAAACTAAATAAATGAGATTTTTCAAGAAGTAGGGAGGTTCAATGAAAGTTCAAGGGCGGAATAAAGTAAATTCAGTGAAAGCATTCACGTATGCGTAGAGATTTTAAAATGACGAGTTCTGTGTTACTGATTACGAGTATATTATCTCAGCCAAAAATAAAAGCTAAGTTTACGTCATTTTCGAAATATCGAATGAACGTAGAGCAACGTTGGTATGGGCACCTAACTAACCGAGGCAGCTATCGTTTCCAAGTGATAAATCAGTCTCAATATTCATCTTATCTATTGTATTTTTTTAATTTTGGCTTTTTTTGTCATTATAAACATTTCAAGAAGCGTAATAAGATGGCTGATAATGCATATTAGCGAAAAATTCTTCTCTTGACTAGAGACAATTAATAGTGAATGGGATCTTCTTTCTTAAGAAAGAAGATGCCTTTTACTATTAATTGAAAGAAGAACTTTCTGAAACAAGTTCCCAAAAAACATATATGGAACAATCACTCAGAAGTGATAATTACGAGCAGCACATGGAATATAATTCCGATAGAATATAATATGAAGCATATTTTCAAGACAACATAACTTTACCAAGTAGTGAGACAATTATGAAGTGAGATCTTGCAAAACCAATACGAATAAGTTACTTCTCGTAACACGAATAATTAGGTACAGAAATGAAAATATGTATAGTTCCCTATTTTTAACTTCTCTTGTTATAACAATACTCATAAAATTATCCGATTAAATTACTATCCATTAGACTTATAAGTTATGTGCACGTGAAACTGCTGCTTTGCGAACCAACGTTACTTTATTTGGTCCAAAATGTTGTCGGTATCAATTTTAGGCTGAAGCTTTTAGCAGTTTACTATCGTTTCCTCTTCTAAGTTTTCATCGGTAGTTTTGGCCTTCATTGTTTTTTTTCTCAGAAAAATATTACAATGGAAGAAATTATTATAAAAGCAGAAGTTGCCTTAGGATTTCTTTCCTAGAACTATTCTATTCAAATTTCCTTTCAGAATGTCCTGCGTATTTTTCATTCTTCTGGAGAAGCTCTCGGCAGAAGTTGTGAAACGACGAGTTTAATGTATAAAGTTAATATCAGGTAGGGTTACCATATAAACGTCAGATATATTTGTCTAATTGTCCTTCCTTTCATCCTGCAGTTGCCAGGATGAAAGGAAGGATCGTTCCCCTTCACTATTTTCTGGTAACAGATAAAAAAAGACGGAGAAAGAGCACTAGCTTTCTTAAGCCTAGCGACGACGACGCGATGGTTTATTCTTGCCGGAGGATTGTTGTGGGGTGAGGACACAGAGATTATAAGATAAGCCAGACAACAGGGGAAAAGAACGCGGCCGCCACCCCTTCGCGCATCCTCCTCCCTACTGCAGGGAACATGAAATGCGTCTCGTCCCGCGACCCCGTGTTTCTCTGCTCGGTCTGAAATCCTCCCTTGCTCCCAGCGAAGAGAGTAAAAGGGAGGACTGCACACATCCACTTGGAACGATCCAAAACCCCCACGCGAAAATCCATTCACAGACATTTCAAGCATTCCCCCACCCTGGACCATGTCGCTCCGTCCCTCCCTCCCTCCCTCCCACCTTCCGCCCCCTGCCAAACCCCTATTCCACCAGCCACACACCCATCCACAGCCCCCATCATGGCCTTCCTCCCTGCGCGACCTTTCGTCCCATAATGCCTACGCCGTTCATGAATGAACGGCATTGGTCGATGGAGGCACGACTGTGTGTGCCCGTGAACCAATGGGGAAGAGGGTAGGCCCAGGCCAGTCGGCTGAGGGGGTGACAAGCTTTGCCACTTGAATTGGGCTTCGCTGAAAGAGGGAAGTTCCTTTTGCGGGGGAGTAGTTATATAAAGTTGAGCTTTCATGAACGGGAATTCTCACGAAATGCAAATCGTGTGGCATCGAGCGGAGTGGGAGCGTGAAAAACATTCGAGAAGAAGGAAATGTGTCCGAAAGAAATTAATATTTGTTCCCGAGATGTTTTTTATACGAAAGCTTATTTTTTAGCCCTAAAATAACTCGAGTTAAAAGTTTGCCTGATAATATGCGATGCCCCCGGAAGAACTCTGGTATATTTTTACTGCGAAATTTTAAATAGGTTGCAGTTTATAGAAGTGATTGAATGCTTGATCGTACAAGATTGTTCATCATTGGTACGTTCTTTAAACCGCCGCGCCGGTCGGATTAATTAAAATATTGAATCCCAATTTCACTCTAAAGTCAGTAAATACATGTAGATTAACTCTGCCTTTTTTCTAACAATAAATATAAGGTTTTAGTCTTGTTTCCAGAACTTGTGAAATTATAAGTTCATATCTATTGAATTTCCTTTAAATTTGGAATTACCGATGATATATTAGAAAAAAGGGGGTCGCGGTGGTCTAGCGATAGAGCGTTGGAGGGTCCCGGGTTCGATTCCCGGGTAAGGCACTTTGGGCACCTTCAGCTCCACCCAAGCTAGTTGATTTTTCGGGTACCAGATCTTCCTGGGAAACCATAACGGGCACAGGGAAAGGAACTGGCCCCCCTACCCTGATGTGTGAATATTCACACGCCGTCGGGCTTGGTACAAGGGTGAGCTCTACCATCACCTACTAAACCGACCTTCGGGTTGATTACTGTGTTTATGGTTATTAGAAAAAAGATAAGTTGCTCTTAAAATATAATAGTGGTTTGCTGTTGCACTAATACTCTATGCATAAATACCTATATCTTTATTGAGCACCTACGTGGCTGGAAATTTAGCCCATGTACATGCATCATGCATAAAAATAATGTTTGTGTACTTTTCTTATAAATTATATATACCCTTTTCTCTGTATTGAGAGATCGATCGGATGTTATTTGCTATCATTTTAAATTTCGTGCTTTAATATGCGGAATAAATATTAAATTATTTACTTATAATTAAAAATAAATATTTTATATTAATTATTATAAAAACATTGCATATATTCCTATATTTTATATGATATGACAGCGGTATGTCAAATGGAGGCGACGAATCACTTTTAAATAAAGATTAGTTTGATTTAATTTAGATAGGTTTAATAGCCGCCTAGAGAGGATGAAACAAATCAGCCAATACCCGCCGTCAACATTGCGTAACATTGTTTATCAGAGAAAAATCTTGGAATCCAACCGATGACAAAAAGTTTCAGCCCTCAGTACTTCTAAAGATACAACGTTTGATAATATAGTACACAAGGATAATTATGGAAAGATGACACTAAAGCAAAGAATGATTTCCAAATTTAGACCGTATGTGAAGAACCAAAAATTATGTCGGCTATAAAAAAAAATCTCTTGAGAAAGTCGCCAAGGTTAATAACCTCGAATGCACGTGCTACAAAAATAACTAGCAAATGATTTCACCCCAACAAATACAAAACATTTCCTTGTTTTCAGGCATCTCCCACATCTAAAAGATAAAAGGTTCGGATGAGATGCAATTTATTCTAAAAGGACCTTAATACATTCCGAGTCACGGAGGGCCCTGCTCATACGCTATTAGTTTCTTAATATGATTACCAGCTTCTTAAGTATTATGTCAGTCATAATATGCTAACAAGATAAAAATAACACAAATATCACTGGGTCAGATAATTAATACGTATTAGAAAAATATTTTTAAAATAGTATTTTAAAAAATCACTTGGTACGGAAATAAAATCCGAACATTTGAGTTATAAAGAGTCAGGTATCTAGCGGTAAAAGTGCAAATGAATCACCTTTGATACCGCCAACTTGGTCGCAAATAACAGGATGGAGTACACTCCCCGGCAGCACTTAATACTATTCAATAGCTCTACTCGCATCAGGGGTCAGTGGAAATGCTATGTATCTGGGACGGGTCACACGATCAAAGGTTGGACGTTGGAGCGCCAGGCATTTCCTTATAAGTCCCCTATTTGTACCCTGATGCCACAGAAAATTACCATACGGGGGCTCTAGTCAGATGACCTACTGTTATTCCTTTTGAAAATAGTATAACGTTGCAGCTAATGCTTCTCTCTGGTGGACGAGAGCAAATCAAAGTAAACCGCTCAAATACAAGCATAATGATTGAAGATCTCTTTTAACACCCTTCCTCATTCCTCGCATTTTTTGCTCCTCCTTGATTTGAATCAATATTAAGGCTTAACGCGATGGCACGCATTGCCGCTATTCATGTAAGATACATAATTACGTAATATTTTTCTCGGCTTCTACACATATTATTTGTTCCATACTTTGGAGCGAAATGTTTTTCGAAATAATGAAGGTTGTTGCTAATATTTGTCCAAGTAATTATATTTAAATCTAGTCGTCTAAGCATTGACAATCTACACTCAAAATATTTGTAGTTTTCGTAAAAATAGGGGGACTAGATTTTCTCATGTATCTATTTATAAACCTTACTGCTTAGTTACATTATTCCGTGGATCTTTTCTTCTCTACTCTTCTTATTTCAATAATGCTTTCTTCTAAGTATTATCTCCAATCGAACTTTGCAATAAATGTGATAATCCCTTAGATGGTGGTACATATACTGCCTGTATTTTCTATTATCAGCAGGGATTCAGCTGGATTTCCACGCATCTCTTTCAGAGGATAGTTCTTGTAGGTTTCACAATGTTTTCGCAAATTGATTTTACAATGTTTTTTTTCTTTTTTACTCTACATTTGTTTAAAAAATAATTATTTGTGCGTGAATCAAAATAAATAAAATGGAAAAGTACTTCTCTTTTTCTTGCACTCATACCTTCATGTCCTCATATTTTCATTATATCGCACCACATGACTTACTACAGTTTCGCGTTGCGAATAAATGAACTGTTTGGGGGTGAATTAACTCTTGTTTTGAATTAAGTTTTCCTCCAGAATATGTAGAGATTTTCGTCTTATTTGATGGTTGTTTACTGAATACCTTTCCTTTTTCTCTCCTTCTCCCACACCCTCCCGTATCACTTACCCTCCCCGACTGGTGCTTGCACCCCCTGCCACACATCTTTTTTGTCGATCGCTGTGAATTTACGTGGAAGTCAACTACCAACGACTACGAGCCATGAAGCATGATGAGGGACTTGGGTCTCGTTTCTCAAAGCTACAAGTCGATTTACGACTCCTATGAAAAATCTTAAATGGGATCTACAAGTAAGATCTTGTAAAACATTCAAATTCTCACTGTTATAGGGAACCAACTGTGCAATGACGGCAAGTAACAGGGTTTTCGCTATTTATTACCATCGGAAAACTCAGTATGCGCAAATAACAAGGACTTGTAAACTGACTAGCAGCTTTCAGAAGGGGTCTCCAGATAGTTTCAATTTCGTACTAATGAAGACGTTCATCTACCCATCGCCATAAAAGAATGCGGTTGCCTCGAGCGCTTTGAGCCTCTACAAAGGAAAACTTGCCGGCAAGGGTTTTGCGAGAGAAGGAAAGCCCTTAGGTATTGAATGCCTTATATTTTGAGTAAGCAGCCATTCACGATAGAGTAAACTACTTCGTAGACCAACGTGCAGCCAGTCTTCCTCTATTGCTGAATCGAAGGCAAAACTTCAAATGGAAAGATACCGTAAAACTGCTCGCATATGGAGAACCCTAGATTTCAGATGCCTTATTTCTCGGATAAGCAATCAGTTGCGATGGAGCGGAAAAAAAAGAAATAATCGGAGACGGAGATGCAGCTCTCGCCGTCCGCTGCATCGGAGGTGGAATGTCACCCACAGTCACTGCAGCAGGGATGACATCCGCAATGCGACCACCGACTGCGTTTCACCGGTCCCCAGGAAAATCAACGGCGAGCATAAGTAGGCCTTTCTCTTCACTCATGCTAATGTCGCGGCTTGTTACGTGCACACGCATCCTGCAGCGTTGGGGTATCGAGAGAGAGAGAGAGAGAGGGTGGGAGGAGAGAAGAGAAAGAAAATCCATATGGCGGCGGTCGGACTCAGAATCTCAAGATATCCGAGGAATGCGAGAGCGGGGCGCGGGGACAAGGGCGCCTCTGTCGGTGTTCGTGGGAGACGAAACAATGGGTCTGATACATATATACTATATACGTATATACATATATACGAGTGTTACACACACAAAAACATACCCGCGTGTAAATATATATGCACTCGGGTATGTATATGTGAGTGTATATACTATATAAATATATATATATATATTGTTTCTTCTACTTCCCTACGGACAGTTATGGGCGCCGAGAGGGTCGTTCTGGCTTCATCAGAGGATTCGGAGAGATCCGGTCTCCCCCGGCACCCTAATTACTCCCCTAACCGCGCCTTGGAGATTTGAATCTTTTCATAACCCTACTGATGGACACTGACACTACTGTACACAATGAAATCTTCATGGTATTCATAATGAACCTTGATGGTAACTAAAGCTTGGTGATAGTCCTAAAAAATGGACTCGGAAACGCGGAAGACTAAGTCTGCAGGGTCGAGTTCATTCGAGTTAGGCCGTCCGCGTTTCCGAACGCTTTTCGTACAACCCAGAGGCGTGTACCGACACTAAGAAGAGAATTAAAGACGTGGTCATGGGAACGCACCACGTCAATGACAGTTCGGTTTGTTGGAACTGCAGTTTAACTCCGAGCCTAGGCACAGACTTACTCGAGAACAAATGAAGCGATTAGAAGCTTCGGAACAGCACCGCCAGGAGAAGGCGGTGGGATTTTGTTGATCCTAGGATCAGTTATGTTGTTTACAGCGCATCTGAACGAGGGGAGCGGTTTCCACGGTGGCGTTGCCCCCGAAACTTCAGCCGAAAAGTAAGGTCCGGGTTCCGCGGGCATTGATCGGATTTTGGGGCCCTTTTTATCGGGGCGGGGACGTGGGCGGTAGGGCTTAAGGGAGAGGTGTACGAGTGGGAGGGAGAGGAGAGAGAGAGGGCGGAGGGCCCTTCGCCGTGGTCGCCCCCGTACGCAGTGAGTCGAGATCGATTTGTGTCTGGGGCGTGTGACCCGGGGTGCGTGGGAGGTCTCCTAGGGAAGGAAGGGCTGCTGCGGATGGGGAACGGGGAGAGAGGTCGAGGAAAGACGGCCGTAAAGGTGAGAGACGGAAAAGAGGGGATGGAGGCAATTGGAGTTTTTGAATCTCGGGAGAGGGGACGGGGAGGGGGAGGGGGTGGGGGTTTGGACCCCTCGCGGAAGGGGTGCGCTCCACACCACCGGGACGGAGATCCCGAGGCGGAAGGGCAAGGCAGATTGATTGTTTTCGCGGGAGCTTGCATGGCATTCCGATCACAGGTGGGTCTGACCACTTCCGAGCGCAATGCGTCGTCGCTGCAAATAACCGTATGTCTGCATCAAACCCTGAGGGACCCCGACGGTTTGAGCGGGCCGTAGGCGTCAGTAAAGCGGTCAATCTAGTCGGTAATAATCATGCAAAGGGTGGACGAAAAAAGGTGCACGATTAAAAAACGCTATCTAGTATTTCTAAGTTCGGGTGGACAAAAGGAATGGCGTGATCGATACAATTGCGATACCTTTATCGCGCGAAGTTCATGATAGTTGCGGTCTCCCTCTCCCTGTGCTGCGTGATTTTCAGAATGGATTAAGGTTTTGCAAATGATAAGGAGCGAAGAAAACAACACGAACATATAAATATGCTATCGACAATCCCAAAAGTCTAATCGACACGAGGTTAACGTGATCGACACTTACTATTCGCGATATCCTTATATTGTGAAGTATATGATGATCTTGAGGGACCGTTTCTCGACGCTACAGGTCAATTTACGAGCATCTCCTGCATTCATAATGTCTTCCAACGAAAATGAACCTGTTACTGCACAACACTTCTCTAAATTTCACAGCATGTGATTCAGAAAAGTTGTGCTTCCTTTCTTTAGATTGTTGTGCATTTAGGGTACGATTGATTTTCACTGTTTTAGAGACTTTTTCAAAAATTAATTTGTAGGTTTTGGCGATGGATTTCAAATTATTCTAGGTAGTTAAATATAGCCGAGCATAAGACTACTATCATTGTGTAACTCATGTCGAGCCAACCTGACTTAACTTGACCGGTAAAATATCGATAATTTCTTACGAACGTGATTTGTGCGAAGATTAACTATTTGAATACATAATTTTAAGAATTTATGTCCTGTGCCCGAGTGGTCGAATCCAATCATATAATGTGGGGTTATACTATCCGGCAATCAAATTTACTTTCAATAACTATGTCCGAAAGTTGCCGCGTACTGGACTGATATTTTTCATGAGACTCAAAGTGAATGTCTTGCATATGCGGTCATCGTGTCTTAAGAGTTGTGGTTTATAGGTTCCGTGACCAATTCCCTCGATTTAAATTTAGATGAAAAAAATCAATAACTTTGAACCATTAAAACAGTGAAATTGTATAAATATCATCAATTTATTTTAAGGAGAAAAGGTGAAGTCCGCCTTTAAAAAAATAATATACTAAAGAAATGTAGAAAAACTACTTTCCTCAATCGATACGCGGGCAAGGCACGCCCAACCAAACCTTAAGCGCCCAGCTGAAAACGAACCTCGATGCGGAGAATTCGCAATCTAGATCCGTTTTTGGCCACACTAATCGCAAAACGCGCACTAAATATAACGTGAGAGCACGATATGAATAAATTTACCTCAAAAAACAGAATGATATTCATCACTTCCAAAATTATCAGCCAGAAATAGGGAATACTATCTTCTATTAAAATAAAAGACAATGATTAAGAGCTGCTAAGACCCAAAGCGTGACGTGTTATCGTGGGCATACCTATGGAGACCGCTTCATTAATTCTAATTCGGCAATTTTTTCCCATCTTGACAATGAGATCAACTTCTACTCTTTTGCCCCGTCTGCTACGGCGGCGATCATGGTCCCGATTAACTCTGTAGCTAAACTGGACGAAAATCAACGCACGAGGGTCTGCGACCATTTTTCATGTGCCTTTCTAGACAGAAAAGGTCCCGGAGAAGAGTGGTTAACGACCGCCACACTCCCTGCATTGTGAGCGTTCCCTCGAAAGCGCATAACTCATCCCGCGGGATCCCGCGTAAGACCCATCCTCAACGTAGAAGCCGGGACTAAAGGAAATGATAATGTGGTCGTCAACCTGCGTTGAAGACGTCGTCCTAGGGAACATGAAACAGACGAAATGCGAAAAGGTTGCGCGTGGAAGAATACCTGGGAATAAAAGAGAAGTGATGGCAGGGGTGGGAGGAAAAAAATCAGAAAGCGGGAGGGGATCCCAAGGAATGGAGATGAGAGCAGGGTCTGACGCGAGCGGGGTAAGGTTTTCTTTTAGGGAGAGAGGCCCAGTGGCCCGTAGGCTTGTGACGTGAGGGACGTGCGTGGGATGGAATGTCGTCGGCGGCTCCAAAAGCCGTCCTCCGAGCCGTCTCTCCCGCTGACGGAGGGTTGAAAGCAAACAACGTCCGCACCAAGGTGAGGATGCAGACGATGAATATGAGCCGTGGGAACGGTCTTAACTGAGCGAGGAACACAGATATTTCAAAACGCAAAACAATCTTAATAAGATATCTCATAGATCCTGGCTGGTTAGTTTCCCAAGGCGTTTAGATCATAGGACGTGCAAGTTAATAAAATTTCGCAACCCGCTCTCAACCGAAATGTAACCTTACGCCTCCAACTACCCCGAGAACAATGGTATCGCGTTCACTTTTGTGGTGCCGATCACAAAGAAACTGTCGTAAACCCTCACCTTCTTTCCACCGCCATAAAAACCGAGTGGGAACATTACTCACGCTCCACCTTTGTTCTATTCTGCTCTCATTAAACTTACAACTACTATGTGAAACGGGAGGCAGTAAAAGTAAGAGAATCAACACCTACGCGCTCGGTTAGGGGTGCGATTGGTGAAAATTAATCAACTTCCCAACACCAATATATAGTATTCTGAATACTCCTTTCGAATGAGATTTTCAGTCACTTTCATATCGTATTATCGAAAGATTGAGGGGTTACATTGGAAGAGCTACTTCCCTTCTACATGAACTTTCCTACAATGATTCAATTAAGTTAATTCCTTATCTATCTTTCCCATTTTTTTCTTTCTATTCAGTAAACATGTTTAACATTGAAAATATATGCACAAGGTTACTTTTCATTGTTATGAATAGATATCTCAAAGAGAAAAAAAGATTTTTTGATCGAACAATCCATTTAGGCGGTAATTCATGAGATTTAATGCTAGCCAAAATCTAATCAAACAGAAAAACTCAAAGGAAAAGTCATCTCAAATATGATTCCATACATACCATTAGTTTTGATTTGATTAAAGATAAACGGTAAACTTCACAGACATAAATGAAGTTAAAAATAGTTTTTTAAAAATGAATATTGAAAAACGCTCGACAAAATGTGTTTATTTGACCTTTTCGAATTCGAATGTTCAATCCAAATGAAAGGCCCTATGGAGAGAGTAAAAATACTTTTATATACAATAATTGCAATTTAATATCAATAATCGAAAGGTTTCAGGCGTGTATATGGCGTATGGTTGAATTAAAACATGGTGAGTTATTAATTGCAATACTTAACTCACCATGTTTCAATTAATGGTGACAACAATTTAAATTGACCACTATTTTAGTTTAATTTATAACGGAATACGGTGGAGATAATGTAAATCCATAAAGCCTACTCATATATTAGTCATAAATTAAGTTAAAATTTCAGTTACTGATCATTAATTAATATCAGGAAATCACTTTTAGACGGTGAACATTTCCTCATTTTTGTCCAAAACTGGCTCAAATATTACCCTGAAAACAACAAGCGAAATATTTTTCGCAACATTAGGTAAAAAATTTATTTATTCTGTCTCACATTTCTATGTTTTGCATGGTAAAAATATTGCGGCTGCCAAAAAAATATTATTATCTGTCTTACGAATTAATAAGAGAAGGATGACTAATGTAAAGTGGCTTTGCTGTACATTTCTACGGAATTAGTCGCTTTTGCGGATGGAATGGTCTCTGAAAAAAATGTTTACCTTTTCTCCCCCCGCCATCCCTAGAATGAGATCAAGAAAAAATTTTTGTTTTGAGCTTCGAGCTTAGAGAAAAGTGTCAATCGTTTGATGAAGTTGCTTCCCTCAAAAGTTTTGCAGGCCATGCATGACAGGGGCTTATCGGTTTAAATCCGAGGTCGCTCCAACTCTTTTGTGACGGGAGGCGAGAACTAACGGCGAACGTCACACTGTCCGCAAGCCGGAGGAGAACGGCTTCGCCCGGGAATTTCGATTTGGAAGTAGCTTCTGGCCGCAAAAGCCTCAAAAGTTTACGAAGCTTACCTCCATCGTACCAGGGTCAAAACCGATAGAAGAGGAACTCTTGTGCGACGTCCCGGCCTCTTCCTAATACTACAGGAAACTTTCGCGGATTTACCTCGAGACGCGTCGAACACTCATTGAAGCACTATAATCACCTTCCTATCATTCTGGTGAGATCGAGATCGTGCAACTACAACTTAAGGAGCATTACAAATGAAATGTAGAGTATGTTGAAACTTGCAGTGTGAGTTATTTATGTGCAAATTAAAACTATCGTTTTTTATTGAGCAGACCTAAAAAATCTTCTTTGTCAAGTGTTAATACCCTAAGTTATATCCATCACGGTTGAGTTATTATTTACAGTAATTAAAGCCTCTAAGGTAATAATTTCTAGTGTGTACCAAATATAAGGATTTCACGTCGGCTAATATCTCATCTAATCCTAGATAATAATAATTGTATCTGAATACGTTTTAATAGAATGTAAATTACGAGAAAAATCGTTGAATTAGTTTACAGACACCAAATTAGTCGCATGTATAGGCATGGATACCTTGAGAAATCGTGACACAACGAAATAAAAGTTACTATGTATTATCCACGTAAAATCTGGTCCGTTTTTGACGTCTTCGCGTTATTAACAAGACCAGTACAATATTTGTATTTTTTTAGTTTCCTCTTCCTAATAACGTGAGGACGTACAAAGCGGTTAAGTTTTCATTGATATTTGTGTTGGATAAGTTGTTTTCTGTTCGTCAGTTTTTAGATGGTTGAATATATGTCGTAAACTTCTCGACAGATAAAATGCTGGCATTGAATTTCTTGTTTAAATCTAAGTTCTCGTGTATATTAATATGGATGTATAACTGAATTGGCTTAACTTAAGCTCACACTCTGCAATTATAATCGAAGTATCACACAGATGAATGAAAAAATGTAACATTTTACTCTATATTTCAAAACTCTCTTTCATGAAGCTAAAATGTTTCACCATCTAATATTATTTCATTTACTAGTATTTAGCTGCATGAAAGTAACTCATTCAGAAAACAACATGATTCTTATAAGGAAGTTTCCGCCACTCTATATGAGTCCTATTGCAATGTTTTACAGTAGATCATAAAGCTAGAAAATAATAGAATTATTAATGTATTTTCCATATAATCTAACAACACTTATATTGCAATTGAGATTGTTCAGCAATCTTTCCAAGAAAAACAAATAAATTTCCGAGTACCTATATTGTGAAGTGCCTTAATGACCCGCGATGAATTGAGAAAAATTGCTAGCTCCTATTTACGATATCTATACTTAAATTAAAAGAGGCGTTAGACATTTAGGCCTGCAGTTGACACCACCAAAGTCTCCATGAAAGGTGCTTCTTGAACGCAGACTTGTCGTCCTTCCTAAAGTTGGTTTATTCATAGGTATATATAGTAAAATGAGACCTAAGAGATATATTCTCTTTAAAATAAATCACCCGTCTATCAATACAAGTATTTTAGCTTTTAATTGAACATTAAGATCTTTCATCAAAAAATTGCGTTTCAGTCGTGATATTTAAAGCTGGGACAGGAATTTGAAAAAAACACTCATTGTGCGTACATATGTTACGCAAACAATAAATAATTACCCGTAATTAGCTTGATTTTTTGTGCAATATTTTTTATAAACTTGTCACCACATACCTTTATTATGCTCATTAATAAGGTAATATTCCACCATTTATCGGTGAAAATTAGGATAAAATTCAGCATTCAATTTCATTTAAACACAACACATTGAAAGATATATTTTGTTTACTATGCATGGGTTTCTGCCATCCGCTATTTCCCCATATTGCGGGAAAGGTTTCCGTACATAATTTAAAATGCGACGGGCATTCGATATTTTTATTAGTAGGAAACAGGGCATGAATTAAATATGCATAAAGGTTTGGCGATAATAATGAAACGAAGCAAGCTTTCACAAAGAGCTGAGCTACATGTTTTCAAAGGCTCTCGGCATTTCAGAATCTACCCAATAAAAAAATACTTGTTTCCAATGGAGTCGCCATTTATCCGAAGAATAGGCAATTATTCGTTTGTTTACTCGAGCCCTAAAACACCATTAGTCGAGCAATTTTCCTTTTTCAGTAAAGCAAAAGGAGTAAACGGATAGATAGTAGAGGGGTTGAGAGTCAACCTCACGAAAAGGCTTCCTAAAACACAGTTATAATTGCTTCAATACAAGCTGACCACGGACCTTTTGCCGGCGAAAAACAGAGATGGAGGTAATACAGTAGATTTGTAGTCAAATGATGTTTACTTTATGCAAATTCGATGAAAAATACAGTCAGAAAATATCTTCTCGGTGTTTTCCTGCATTGAAACGGGGTTAATATTATGAAATGGACTTCAGAGAAATTCACTAAGATCCTTAAAGTTGAAATCTATATCATCTTTATACTCATAAAAACTATGTTGGAAGTACGTAAACGGACAAGATATTTAAAAAATATGCAAGTAAATTTAAGCGCACAGCGTAAGCAAACTTGCGTTTCATGAGGTGTTCTGGTCAAAGTGTAATGGTCCTTATGCTAGCAATTGGATCAATATGCAATGGACACCATCAATGCACATACCAAATTACAACATGCAAAAGTTTGAATGGCTAATTTTTACACAACTATTTATCCGTAAAATATTCAACTTAACAGTCATCCATCGTTTAAATTGAGTAGAAATCCGTCCGCTAGTCAGTATCCTTCTATTTTTAGTTCCTTCCATCAGCACGTCTAATACTTTAAGGAAACACCGAAAAGTAGCTTTTACATTCGGTTAATCTAATGTTGTGTTTAGCGTCAAGATTTATTTTGATAAGAAATGATAGAGCTCACCTTGTCCTTTGTCCCAAGACGTAACACGTATGATAATAACACACTCTGAGTGAGGAGAAACTAACTCCTTCCTTTGAGCCTGATGTTATCTCCAGCAAAGTTCATTTAAAGTATTCATAAAATCTCTCCGCTTCGACTGAGCTGAAAGTGTCGTAGACGTCACACGGATTTTAACCAGAGGCCTTGCAAGCTCAGCATAAACCTAATACTTTTCCCATCACGTTACTAGGAATCCTCTGGATTTATTTTAATAGTTGCTCATATTAGTAATACATATGACTTACAATGAATCAATCGGATGAATATTATAATGTATATTTATAAATTTAAATATATATGTTACAATAACTGAAAAATGAAACAGTTTCTGACGGTGGAAAATCTTCATACTGACTTTTAATAATCAAACCACTTTACTTTTCCACATAAACTTTTTAATTTTTACAACCCAGGTTTCGTTATAGCATAACATCTTCAGGTCACCCTGATGATGTTATGCTATAACGAAACCTGGATTGTAAACATTAAAAAGTTTATGTGAAAAAGTAAAGTGGTTTGATTATTAAAAGTCAGTATTACAATAACTTCAATTTAACATAGTAAATATGCTACTAAGTTAGCATAATGTTGAATTAGTTGCCATTAAATGATATATTAAATAGTTTAAATAAGAAATTATATATTTTACCCAGGGAAGTAAAAAGGCAAGAGCTGTGCTAACAGTTAAAGATAAATGGGGTAAGATAATAGTTGAACCAGGAAAAATCCAAGAGAGATGGAAGGAATATATAGAAACACTGTATGGTAAAGAACTTAGGCCGACAAGGTTAGACATAGAAAAGGAACATGACGTAGAAGAAGATAGCTTAGGTCCAGGCATACTCGACGATGAAATAGAAAGGGCATTAAAGGAGATGAAAGCAAATAAGGCTGTGGGGGTGGACAATATTCCTGTAGAAATGTTGAAATGGTTAGGGAAAGGTGGGAAAAAGGCCATATATGGACTGATTCGTAGTATCTATGAGGAAGGAATCTGGCCGGAAGATTTTGTGAGATCGGTGTTAGTTCCTATTCCAAAAAAGGCAAAGGCTTCGTCATGTGAGGATTACAGAACAATAAGTTTGATATCCCACGCAGCTAAAGTTATTCTCAGGATCATCAACAAAAGGATAGAGAGTAAGGCAAATGATTACTTAGGGGATGATCAGTTTGGGTTCAGGAAAGGAAGAGGTACGCGTGATGCCATTGCAGTAATGAGATCACTAGTCGAGAGGAATATAGAATACAATCAGGACGTTTTTGCCTGTTTTGTAGATTTCGAAAAAGCGTTTGATAGAGTGAATTGGGAAAAATTAATGCGTGTATTGCAGAAAATAGGAATGGATTGGAGGGACAGGAGACTGATCCGCAACCTGTACATGTCTCAGACTGCTCAGGTGCGAGTGGGGAACGGAGAGTCTGGATGGGCAGTGTTAGGAAGAGGTGTAAGGCAGGGTTGCCCATTGTCACCGGTACTGTTCAACGTATATGTAGAGGAAATGATTAAAGAGGCATGGGAAGAACTGGAGGTAGGAATGAAAGTCGGAGGGGAACTCGTAAAATCGGTTAGGTTTGCTGATGACCAAGCATTAGTTGCTCAGTCAGCCAAGGGGTTGCAAGCATTGTTGAGTGAATTGGAGGTTCAGTGCGATAAATATGGGATGAGAATCAATATTAATAAAACAAAGGTTATGCGATTTTCCAG
The DNA here is from genome assembly GCA_037158775.1 of Hetaerina titia. Taxonomy (NCBI): domain Eukaryota; kingdom Metazoa; phylum Arthropoda; class Insecta; order Odonata; family Calopterygidae; genus Hetaerina; species Hetaerina titia. The sequence goes on along the minus strand of CM073771.1, from coordinate 31,346,708 downwards.
AAAGAAAAAGGCTAAGCTAAATATTAAAATAGGCGGGGAAAAAATAGAGCAGGTAGAGCAGTTTACATATCTCGGAAGTGTTTTGGACCAATACGGTCAAAGTGGTAGGGACGTAAGGAGAAGAATTGCGCTAGGCAAGGAGGCTTTCTCAAGGAGGAGGGAGTTGATGACGGGGACGTTGAGTAGGGATGTTAAGACAAGACTCGTAAAAACTCTGATATGGAGCGTAGCTATGTACGGCGCGGAAACGTGGTCGCTGAAGCAGGAGGATAGACGTAGATTGGAGGCTTTTGAAATGTGGGTGTGGAGAAGAATGGAGAAGGTGAAATGGACCGAAAGGAAAACAAATGAGGAAGTACTGGAAATGGTGGGTGAGGAGAGGGGTTTGTTGAGAGAAATCCTATGGAGGCAGGAAAAATGGATGAAAGGCGTATTGAGCGGTAGTGGAATGTTGAAGAGGGTAATAGAGGGGAGAATGTTGGGCAAGCGAGGTAAGGGTAGGAACAGGATAGGGATGTTGGACGGGATGAAGGGAGGAAAGAAGTACACCGAGATGAAGAGGGACCTGATATAGATTAGTTTGCTAGGTGGGGAGTCACAAAATGTTTATTTGATAGTTGTGTCCATCCAAAAACCTACCTTAACCGGTAGATTACCTAATAATAATAATATTTTACCCAATCAAAAAAGAAAACCGAGGAGCAATTTGCCTAAAATTAAGCTACAGGCACGTTAACAATGCATCGTTGAGTAAACTTTCGGTGAATTTAGATTTTGATGCTACGACAATACCCGAAACTACGAATGATTGTACCAATTAAACGTAGTATAGAAATGCTTCATTTTTGCATCCTTAGGATATCGCCATGATAATTTTGCCCTGAATATTCACCTTGACGCCATGGGTACTAAAGTGAAAAAATCTTTTTATAGAAATATATCACAAAGTTCTCTAGCCAATTAATTGAACCCTTTGCATAAGTTTTCTTGATCTAACTTGAGTTATGAACACATTTCCTCTCATCAAAAAGGTCCATTTGCCTCAGACATTAATCAATACTACTGATTGTCTCAAGCCCTAATGTATGAAGAAATTTCTCCTTCAGACAAACAAATCTCAAAATGAAAAATATACTTAAGCGAGGAGGGGCATCCATTAAAAACACTGGATTCAAAACTTGAATTATGACTGAAAAATCACGACAGTATATACCAAGAGGACATCTGAAAAGTATATGCTAGCATGACTGACATAAATTGCGAAAACTTGATTGAATCTAATATATTTTTTATCTTTAAATTTCTGAATCTGAATCAAAAACGATGTAGCAATACTCTGTTTTTTATTACATGTAATTAGCCTGGAACATCATAACCAGAAAGAAGGATCAATACAGGGAGAAAGCCTGTGTTTAAGTATTTAATGCGCTTTCTCAATTGTCAAATATAAGGGATCATGTGCCACGAATCTTCTTTTGCACCAGAGGTAATTTATCAACCCATTTTATTTGTGGAATTCTTAATGTTTCCAATATTCAACCCTAAAATCCAAACATACTTGCTAACTCCCTCTCCACAATACACCACCAAAGAGGTTTCCATTACCTGCTTCGAGCATAACCACGGATTAGGTGCCAAAAGAAAACCTTTGAAGTTTCTCCATTCAGAAGCAGGTATTTGGAGATCTAAAACTGATGACATGTCAATTCCCAAACTTCCATTTCGTTCCGAATTTTCTCGTGCGAAATCAGGCGAGAAATGCGATCGCAGCGAGCCAAAGGGCTGACGATTGTCAAACGACTGCAGGTGACTTACAGCCATCCACCTCTCTAAAACTCCTCACCTCAGATGTGAAAACGTTGGCGAGGCTAGAGCTCCTGCCCCCGTGGTTATTCCCCAGAAAGAACAATAATTTACACCCACCACATCTTGGGAGACGTGAAAGATTAAGGGGAGGTTTCTATTGTGTTTTTTACGAAGACTTGAATGCAGATTTCTTGAGAGATTTTCATCAAAGCGTATTCATGATTTCTAATTGGCATAACTTATTGTGCAAAACTTTGGTTTTAAGTAATATTGTTATTCTAATATGTAATGTTTAAGTGGCACAGTTTTCATCCAATGATATGACTCCAGCATTACGTCAGCGACAGCTGCGGCAAGTTGAAACATATGTTCAGTTTACGGCAACAATGGACGGAGAGCACCCAACGATCAATATTTTGCGTTAAAACGTTGCTTTACCCGTCAAAATTCATAATCCGGATATACGTAAAATGCACGTTATGATAAGAATGTAACGTAAAATTTTACATGACAAATTATACGATTAGAAAAATGTCTCGTCGCTCTTTCATGAGCATCCATTGCACTTACAAAAGTAAAAAAAAATCTTTTTATTATCTAAATGATTATATGATTGACAATTTCCAGGGCTGTGACAGAGTAATTAGAAATAAACGCTTCGCAAAAAAGGTGAGCACGTCCCGTTAGAATGCTCGGAAGGTAACGGTGTAGTAAAGATGCGTATGAAACAGCTCAAAGCGATATCTCGCAGTTAAAACGAAGCTCAACATCGCGTTGGAACATCGTGGATTGTGAGAATCGGTTGAGAATGCGAGGGTCTTCAACCCACTCGCCCAACCAACTGCAGTCGTTTATTTTGAAATCGCACATCCGAAACAGCGCCATGGCTGAAAATTGTGTCGTCGCTGTCCGTGGAACAGCCTCACGAAAACGGCTCAACTTTTCATTTCCGTAAAACCACCAGTATAGAGGACTTCCTTTTACTCTCCGGCTCTCGAGGTTTCGTCGCCATGTGACTGGTAATCACTGCAGTCAACGAACAGGCCCGCAGATAGCGAGCGCTTCGTAGATAGCGGGCGCCCTTAGCGCAATGAGGTGCCGTAACAACGTATTTCAGAACCGTTAAGCCGCGTGGTCGGGAGGACATTATTTCCGTATACATTCCGCAATTGGGGTAGAGGTCGCCGAAGAGAAGGAAAAAATATCCTCGGGGAGATGGGATGTTCCCGCCCGCCCGCCACGTCCTCGCTTTATCCATTATTGGTGGAGTTAATTTGGCCTCGCCGCATTGCGGAGCGCGAGTAAAATTGCATGCAAATGTAAAACGTTTGATGTGCGTCCACTCGGGCAAGGGAGTGGCTAATTTCGGAGGAAACAAGTGGCAAACTTGCGCTCATTTATTCAAAGAGATGGTTCCACGAAGCGAAAACTTTCTCTGAGTTCCGTTTTTGAGGATGAAATTTTAAACCGTCTTGCGGTCCTTGTTAGGGAACCTTTCGAAATGGGTCCCATCCAAGGATAAGGTTTTCCAGTGAAAGGAACCACTTCCGGTTTTTATCACCCATAGTGTAGACGCAGAAGGTGCCGTAGATTGCACCATCTAGCAGCACTAGGCTGTTAGCAGATTGGGAAACTGCTCCTCTTAAGGTACGCTTTCATTTAACTATGGAATTTTATGCATAGAAAACATTTAACATTTTATTTTATCTCCTATACGTAAGGAATTACTATCTAAGTTCACTTTGTACTTTGACAAATATATTCATTAACATTTTCAAAAGTAATCCGGAAATCTAACTGTCGTAAATTACATGCGTTATTGGATTGCTTGTTCGATAAATTATTGCATGCCGACTTAGCTCTTCAAACAAAGAATTTTGAATTCCATTTTCAACAAACAATACGTGGAATTGAATCCCATCTGCAGTGAGAATACCGAGTTATAAAAAACGCACTATATAGTTAAAAATCATTCAACACATTGGTACCTAAGCCATCGAAAGAGCGAAGATAGAAATCTAATTAAAAGTAGCATGCTAAAATTGTTGACGTTTTCGAAACTCGACAGGTCGCTCCACCATAATTTCAACGGGAACTTCGAATCAAACCTCTCTATATTTTAGATATCAATATTTAAATCCAAATTATTAGAATTAATTAGTCAATATACAACTTCCTTGAGTCTGCTCTAAAAAACGCCATAAAAACCATTCAGTAATAGAATGATACAGATGAGTATGAAAGATGCTTCATTCTAATATTATTTTTGGAATAACAATCTAATCGCTGGAAGCCATATATTTGAAGCTTTTGTTAACAATATCAAGACAACAAAATCAAGTGAGATAAAATAATAACATAACAAATTATCCATTTGAGCATTTCACGTTTGCTGACGTTAAACCCTTTTGAGCTAGCTATTCAGAGACCAAGCAAATTCGTTCATTTCTTCTAAAAATCGATTATGTTACGACTGCTGGCGTAAAATTCAACGAGCAGGGCACACGAGATACACCCCGTGGGTCACGGGAGTTCGTTCGGTGGGCGGGGGATGAGGAGAGGCGCATTGGAAAATTCTCTCGCATAAATTCAGATGCACAAATTCAAGACGTTCCGCTACGCCAGTCCCCAAAGGATTGGTCGCTTCTATTGCTCATCTTTCCAAGGGTGGAAATGAATTTCTGGGCACTCACCGACATTCCCTTCGGCCCTGCAGCAGCCGAAGAAGAGGGTGCCTGCGAGCAGGAGGCGGAAGTAAGCTGCCCACTTCGCGGGGGATGACGACGTGTGGCGCCACCTGTTGGCCCTGGACCCCGCGAGCTGCCTCGAGGCCCCTCCTGGGGGCCCCCCTCCGCCGCCCTCCGGCTCCATCCGGAGCGAGGGGGTGATGGGTGGTTTAAAAGGCTGGATTCTTTTCCAACAAATCGGCAACCGGTACGTAAGACATATGGAAAGAAGAAATGAAATTTTCATTAACCCCTTGCAGTCATTTGAGCTTCTCGAAATATTTGCGATTAAAAAAGTTGGTGATTCAATATGTTGTGCACATTCTTATTGAATTCATTACTTGGTTAAACATGGATTGAACAATTATGGGAATGTTCCAAATTGAACGTTTTTCTAAGGACAGGACACATTACTAATTTTTAAAAACAGTTTTTTTTGTAAATATCATTCAGGGTGCTTCAACAAAACTTCCTTTGTTAAACGAAAGCTTGCATTGAAAAAAGGAAGTTATGTTTCCGCACCCTGTATTAAACATATGCATAAAATATCACAATGAATCATGATGTTTACTTTGACAATGTATATTCTCCACAAATAACTCCTTTTATAATAAAATATTTGTTGGCTAAAATATACAAAATCGTGAATGCTCTTAAAATTAACTAACCATTAATATTTGTGAGTCATTAATAATAATATATGAATTAAGTACGTTTAGCCAATCCTCACGGACTAAACAATTCAATTATCAATTCACCGATGTCCTTTCCATTAAACGATATGTTTTGTTAAGCTAGTTGCATATATTTTTGATAAATGTTCTTGGGTGCGTCCGGATAAAACCGACTGCAAATTTACAAATATCGTTAATATTAACCAAGCATTGATCGTTAAAGACGTAATACCGTTGACGACCAAGATTTCTTATTTATGTGCGTAGCTCTCTGTTTGATACAGGTGGGCATAGGACTGATTTTATGAGTTTTTGGAGTCATCGGAAGGAAAACGCTGACCTGTTGATCCACATTGTCCTTTTACTGCGCTCCTTTATCTGGAGAACACGCAGAGCAGTGAGACACATTCGCAAATGTATTTGAAGAACATCAAGCTAATGAAACAAGAGGGGATGTCGACTGCCTCGACGTCCCTGAACGTAAAAAGCTGAGGAAGAGAAATTATCCGATATTAAAGTTCACTAGAGCGCTACCCTCAATTGCATGAGATAGCTTCGCAGTTGACATTACGAGCCGCCTCACATTGGAAGTTTGGTCTCCCGAAATCTAACTTGGTCACTCCGTGAAATTAATTGCTCTTGTCTCACTAAACTGACTTCCTACAATCATATATGCATCCACCACTTACGCAATGGAATCTTAAGATTACAAAAAGTTAGGCAATTTCCAATTTTTGCGAAATTGTGCCCGAAGCTCGTGTACAAGCATATCCTCGACAGTTTAGGCTAAGGTTTATTCCTTGGTTTTGTCCCAAGGAATTTATTTTCGGTACTAGGAAGTTTCGCAAAATATTTCCATTCTGGTGTCACAAATTTCACTATTTTAAACGGAGAATCTAGGATCGCTCTCATGATTTGTCGATTCACGTACAATGGTGAAAAGTGTATGCTAGGTATATTATTATTATTTCTATGTTCTATTATGTATGTATTTCTATGTTCTATACATGTATTATTTACTATTATGATAGGTTCAAATTTTTTAAGAAAATAATCGGGAGTGTTAATAATTTAACATTGATAAACTTTATAGCTTTCTTTTACTCATTCTTGGTTTACTCGACAGAAAAAAAATTCGTAATTCACAAAATACTCAAGATTTCACAAAAAGTATTCATCTAACTAATGTTGAGAACTCGTGATCATTGGTTAAATGAACGCAGTCATTTTTCTGTGGAAAGTCAAAGTAAAAGATTGGTATTCTTATCTGAGAATATAAGGATTTAGAAAAAACATAAATAGAGTCTTAAAAAATAACAAACGTATTTTCGACAATTTGCTCTGAAATTGTGCACAATTAAGCGTTAATTTTACCAATTTTCTTAATTTTAAGGGTGCATTCAAGGTATTTTAATTATCAATGGTCGGAAACGATATTAATCATGGGGTTCTGTAAATTATCCATAAAAGAAAATCATTTACGTCACAAAAATGTAATGGATTAAAAAAAACATCAATCCTCAACTACTTTCCCGGTCACACCAACTACGCTGGTGTGAAGTGGCGGATCAAAACAACCACTAAAAAGGGGTTGCATGCTTTATAACTAACCCTTAAACAGTCTTATCTTTTGGCCATTACATCGGATTTCAACAAAAGATAAAATTAAAGACAATTGAAAACATCCAAGCCTTAGGTTAAGGAAACCCAAGGCTGGAATAATTCTCTCCGTATAAGAGGACGTTACCCCGCCGCCAAAAGAGCCGGAATAATTTTTAAATATGAATAAAAATAATTTTTTAACCTCTTTCTTAAAAAGAATTCGTGAAGAACTCATGTTTAGTTTGAACATAATCGCACTAATTTAGAGACCGCGACGCACCCTGTAGTATACAACTTTAAGCTCGGGGAACAACAGGTATTCAAAAGTAGTGTCCGGCGTTTAAGTGATTAAAGTAATCAAGATGGGGACTCATGACCCCTTCCCACCACCGCCGCCATATCCGCCCTTGTATTTTACCCGTAATATGTCTAACATTTCTTAAAGTTCTTAACTTCCTGAAGATCACGAGCTCAGGAGTCAACAAGTGCATTCTCAGTAAATTTATAAAAGATAAGACGAAACCTAGATGGTACAACTCGGATATTAGAAATGCATTGCGACGTCATAGGCTATGTCCCGCCAAGATTAAAAATATAAGGGATGATATCTCTAGAGACAAAAGCAATGAGATCACTCATGATTCCAAGATATCTAGGGCAAAAGCCAAGAAGTAATTTTGGAAAGCATTAAGCGAATTCAAAATGAAAAGATTAACGAAAAATTTGGAAGAGAATCCGAAAGCATTTTGGCCGTACGTCAGAGAGGTTCAGGGAAATAAGTCAACAGTTAATTCACTCAAAAATGATAAAGGGGAAAGAGTAACCAGCAGTTTGGAAAAGACCAACTTATTAAATTCCTTCTTCCAAAACGTCTTAACCGATGTCTCACCGAATGTCTCCGATAGCTCACCAAATCATTCCGGCCAACCGATGCCCAAAATTGAAATCCCACATAATGGAATAGAACGTTTACTGAAAAATATTAAGCCTTATAAATCCTTCGAGACGAATGAAATACCCACTCGTATATTTAAGGATCTAGCTTCGGAAATTGCGTATTTGGAAATAATATTCAAGAGGTCGCTCGTAAATCACGAGATTCCCAGAGATTGGAAAACGGATAACGTAACACCGGTATTTAAAAACGAGGACAAGCCGAACCCGAGTAATTTACAGACCTATTTCCCTCATATCCATTTCGTACAAGGTTATGGAACATTTAGTTGCTAGTTTGATCGTGAGACACCTCGATAATCAGAAGTTATTAATGAAAAATCAGCACGGTTTGCTCAAGGGTAGATGCTGTGAGACACGACTTGCGATTTTTGATAGCAATATTCCAGTGGACACGTTTTTTATAGTTCAAGAAAGCTTTCGACAAAGTACTTCATAGTAAACTACTCACCGAGCTAGAAGGACATGGCAAAGATAAAAACATCCGGAGTTGGATTAAAGACTTTTTGAATGGTCGGGTACGAAGAGTAATCATAGATGGAGCTAACTCAAATGCAGTAGAAGTTAATTCAGGTGTTCTCCAGGGAAGTACATCAACATCTTTTATTCCTACTTTACGTTAACGACATTGACTCTGTAGTCACTAGTAAGATACGTTTATTTGCCGATGATGCAGCGGTTTACCGTGATATCCGTAATCCTGAGGACATAGCAGCTTTATCAGATGACTTTAATGCTATACTACGCTGTTATGACACTTCGCAATTATAATTATGCTTAAAAAAGAGCGTAGTGATTAACTTTTGGAAAAAACAACTCCCTCCCTTACGAACGTCAACTGCATCGATAACACTGAAATGGAGTGCGTAGACTCAATTAAATACTAAGGTGTTACCCTCACTCACGACCAACTCTCCTAGGTGAAACATGCATGGTGAATACTATATGTGAGCAAGCTAACAAAAAATTAGGATTTACTAGAAGAGTGTACCGTGTAAATGTGATCAAAAGGTCAAAGAGAAATGTTATCTTTCGCTGGTTAGCCCTCATTTAGAATATGCTGAAAGTATATGGGATCCTCACGCAGTTAGAATGATTACCGAATCGGATCGCGTGCAGCGTAGAGGAGCTAGATTTGCAAAACGCTGTTGTGACAAACTCAGTAGCATATCCAAAATATTAGACGAGCTAGGCTGGGAATCACTCACGGAGCGAAGGCTTATAGATTGAAACTCTTGCATAAATTGGAAGGACGTCTCTTTAGCAGTGATGTTGAAAATGTATTATTACCCCCATCGTACTACGGTAAGAGAGATCATGTCAATAAAATTAGATAGATTTAGTATAGGTTATAGATTTAAGATGCCATTTTTTCCACGAACGATAAGGGATCATAATAACATTGTCCGACCGCGGTAGGGATCATATTCGGGTCAATATTAGTCAGGTGTGAAACGTATTCACCCCATGCCACATACCCTAGCTGTGTCTTGCAGGGTTCTAACATATCTAACAGCAGAGACAAAAGTTTTGTAACATAGTTTTTGAAGATTAGTTTCATGCATTTCGCGTTAATTCGTCTTACCCTAAACCCTTATCATTTAAGTCAAATTTCCCTAATTTCCCATTGCGGATAACTACTCTTGCCAACGGCTCAAATGACACGTTCAAACTTAACCACAGCTCAAACTCATCCACCGATGGAAATCTTTACAGAACTTCCTAAATGCTGGGCATAACGACTTCGCGGAGAACTTACGTCACATCCGTGAGGAGGCATTTCAGAAACCCGCTACGTCACCCGGCGTAATGCGCCCGTATTCTAATAGCCGTGGTGGTAGTGGTTCAACACACCCCAGAGTGGTGTACTTTCCGTGCTCACCCCTTCTGCCTGTGACAGCCATCCATTCCCTTGGCAGGGCCCTTATTGCCCTCGGAAGTTTTACGGCCAGCAACAGGTCTTCTCGACAATGGTCACGGAGACCCTCAAAGCGGATTGGACGCAGCCAATCGGGAATCGATCCCATTTATTTTTTTCTTTCAAGGCAACGCATCAAACGGAGTGGGTCCCTACGATCCTTTTGCACGCGCCCTTGGCTCACGGAGACCACTCTCGGGATCATTAAAGAGTTTTTATACCTGAGTGCCAGCCTCAGCAATGTTATCATTCACTTGAGCCGGCGTCAGTCACGCGTGAGAACGTTCAATTTCTGGTGCGGAAAGCATGAGCCAAAATCTTCAAGAGGACGTGAAATTAGTCCAACTAGACATGCGTAACGACTATACGCAACTGTTTCCTTACAATTGAAATTAAATACACCTTTTGATGACGAAGATTCCTCTAAAGTAAAATTTGGTTTAATACTAAAAGGCATGCGTATGGAACTTAAGATATAAATATTGTAGAACAAAAAATTGTCATGTAAATGTCAGTGTTCAAGAATGAGTTTGAAAAGATTTTTATCCCCGATTCGTTTCAAATATTATAAATCCCGGCATGAATCGACTATTTTCCAAGACAAGTACGTATAACATCGTAATTATTGAGTGGGAAATTTCTAAAACAAACGATTTCGCAAGTTAACGAAGGATCTCAGATCATTTTCATTATTTCTCAAGCAACGTCTATCAAACAAAAGTTACTAAGTAAAAATATCTACCATCAAAAATAGTTCAAGGCTTGTGTATCCTTTTAAAAATGTCCATACTAAAAAGAAAGACTTGTACTTTTCCACAGATTTTTATTATATGGTACAACGCGTATCACCGACTTGCGGCATCATCCTCAGCAAGTCGGTGATACGCGTTGTACCATATAATGAAAATCTGTGGAAAAGTACAAGTCTTTCTTTTTAATACGAATATTAGGTACTTCCACTAAGTGAATCCTGAAACATTAGAATATACTTTTAAAAATGAGTTAGAGAAATTACCTTCTCTAAACCGCTTTCAAAATTTTTGTTTTAGTGATGAAGGTTAGACACAGCATTTGTGGCTTAAGACTTCCATAAACATGAACTTTTATAGAGCATACTTATATTTTAAGGCTCAGATCACTGAAATCATTTAGAGAGCATGCCCAGTAAAAGCACGTGAAACATCAGATATCCCAACATTATTTTAGTAAGGCAGAAGAAATACCCAAACACTCAAATTTTCAATGGAATAGATGGGTTAACGTCATAGTAATCTTGGAATTCGTATGTCATATTTCAAATGAATAGGTTCATCGATCTGCAATAAAACAGTTGTCTCCTAGGTCTGAGAGCTATACGTAATCCACAAGTAAACCAAAAATAATGTCCAACTGGAAGACATCGACAGTAGAATGCGAGAAACAGTAGTTTTCATAAATTTCACGTGATTTTTAACGAAAATCGTTATTTTTTTATTATGTCTGAAGTTCCTTCCGTGAAAAAAGTTCCTTTGCCGTAGAATGCGAGAAACAGTAGTTTTCATAAATTTCACGTGATTTTTAACGAAAATCGTTATTTTTTTATTATGTCTGAAGTTCCTTCCGTGAAAAAAGTTCCTTTGCCGTAGAATGCGAGAAACAGTAGTTTTCATAAATTTCACGTGATTTTTAACGAAAATCGTTATTTTTTTATTATGTCTGAAGTTCCTTCCGTGAAAAAAGTTCCTTTGCCGTTAAAACCTTTTCCTAGGAATAAGAACTAAAGCTGCTTATCATATTCGAAAATTGAAAATTTCACGGAAGTTACCGAATGGTTAATCCTGAATAGATAAATCCACTCGATGTTGGTGTTGAAATGCAAACGATCCATCACACAAATCCCAGAATAATTCTAAAACCTGTTTTGAAAAATATTCATAGCGCTGCCGTACCAGTTTCTAATCGCCGCAAAAAAGTAGCCTTATCCATTGAGGCAGTACTTAAAACCTCCGTGAGCACAAAATCCAACGCCGATCATGATCCGCTTAGAAGCAACCATAAAACGCTGATTGACTGATGGAACTCCTAAAAATATGACGAGTCCTCTGAGCCCTCTGGAGTGAGGGAAATAAAATAAATGAATTGACGTGAGGATGGGGCATCATCCTTCAACGCTGCGTATCCCTATGCCTTCGACGTCTTCTCCGTTGAGTCTAAGAGCCCTCTCTCTTTTCCTCCATCATCCCCGCTCTGCCGAGACGGGCGAGAGAGAGAAACGTGGATTGGAGGCGTGAGGTGGGCGTCGTGGGAGGGAAGGACGCGTGTTCGAGGATGGGTGGAGAGGCGTGGGCGTTGACGGACGAGAGAGGGTGGGTGAGGGGGAGAGAGAGAGAGAGAGAGGGGGATGGAGGGACGGAGGTGATATCCGGGGTTGAAAGGAATCGGGAAGTGTACGAGACAGATGTGGGTTTTCGCCGGGGTCGAGGAGTGGTGTGGGAGTAGGCCGGCGGGGAAACCAAAGGGATGGCTCCCCAATGGGAGAGCATAGATCCCATCTTCTAGCGTGAAATTGGTTCGTGGGGTCCAGGAGAGGGGATGGATGGGCGTAGGAGGATGGATGGGGAATAGGAAGCAGTCAGGCGAGAGAGGGAAGGAGAGGTCACCTTCAAACTAGGACTGTAAATAGGATCAGGGATTGTTGGTGTCCGGATATTCGGTTATTAGCTTCTCCGGATTATCCGTTTACCCCAATTTGGACATCCACGTTACATAAGATGTTCGGGTCTTGGAATGCAGAGTTAATCAACCCCTTCGATAAATAGTGCAAATCAATACTCGATCCTTAAACCGCGTTTCCGATTAATTTAGCAGAAATCAATTGAGTTGATACGACCATTTTATATTCCTGCTTCATCTCAACAGGCTTAGACAACTCGAGAGTCAGAGAAATAATGCACGCAGAAAATCATGGATTTAAACATTCGATTTGCAAAATTATATCATTGAGTTTTCCCTCTCACGGACCGTGACCGTTTCGGCAAAAGTCTGAAATCTCAATAACCGCCTTCGGTGTTGGAAATGGCAGTGGCAAGTACATAAAATGGTTTTATGCCAACGACCTTTTTATTTAGCTGAACTTCGTGAAATGACAATATTTTCACACAACTATCGGTGCGTAAACAAACTTCTGCGCTTAATTACTCACGAGATACGATCGATTAAGCAGGCGAAGAACCCAGACATCTAACGGAGTAGCATATTAAAATTAATAATGAGCTACCTAATTATTAATAAATGCGATTCGTTGAGTATTATTGTGTTAAACGATCCTTGAAACATTTACACATTCTTGTGGGCTTCCAAAATACTTCTGAACGAGTAAAATCTTCTGTCGTTCATTTCATACCTAAGCAAAATATCTATTTTCTTCTCCTCTTCCCTTAAATTTACACCATTAACCACAGTCTTCATCATCGTGCTACCCTTGAATATCTCCATTTTTTCCGTTTTATGCGATTTTTTCCAAGATTTCTCTCTCCTCCTTAACCATACGTGACACTTCTTTAAATATCTCCTCACCAGCCATCTTATTTTCTGCTTCTTTATATGTTTACAGTGGGTCGCGTTGGACTGCTGACCGGAGGGTCCCAGGTTCGATTCCCGGACAAGGCACTCTGGACACCTGCAGCTCCACCCAAGCTTGTTGATTTTTCGGGTACCAGATCTTCCTGGGAAACCATAACCGGCACAGGGAAAGGAACTGGCCCCCCCCTACCCTGATGTGTGAATATTCACACGCCGTCGGGCTTGGTACATGGGTGAGCTCTACCATCACCTACTAAACCGACCTTCGGGTTGATTACTGTGTTTATGGTTTTTTATATGTTTACATCTGAAACTGCTCCAATCTGAGGTCGCGGATTCGATTCCAGCCTAGGTGAATTGTCCTCCACCTAGGACTTGGGTGTTAGTAATTGTCTTTAATATACTAAACGTAATATGTAGGGGTTAGGTGGAAAAAGGGACTGCCAAGTTTCAATCTCGTCCCAATAAAGTCGAGAAATTAAATAAATAAATCTGCAGTCATCCTCTTTCCTTGAAAACCGAATTGAACCGTATATGCAAAAATATCTCAGCGAAAAAAAATAATAATGGTTTAACGATCAGTGCAATAATAAACCTGTTGCACTTATTTATTGACGATTTACACTAAAGCTACTAATCTTCCATATCCTTTGCACAAATTGTCAGGGTACAGAAAAAATGTCAGCGAGTGCATCACAAAGAATTCCATATGGATCAACGAATACAGTACTAGATTTACTTATCCAGACCGCCCGACACAATTTCTATTCCGCTACATTTCAATAATTTAATTCTTCCAAATATCACCTTTGTTCTGACTTTCCCTTTCTGATGTCTTAGCAGTTCTATTCACAGATAATTTTAGCAATTTCGGCTAGACTATCAAACACTACTCCTACATTTAGCTAGTGCCTTGTACACAAATCCACAACATTACGAGAAATGCACTCCATGAAATTTCGTGTACCCTAAGATGATTTGATGCATCCCGAGTACTAGGTAAGTCTAATTTTGAAATTGTTCCATCATTGTCACGATCTACACATTATGAAAACTTTTGCGTTAGCCTAAAGGTAAACTTTAAAAATAATGAAACTATCAACATTTTCATTACCTGCGTCACGTGCTAACGATCATGCAAACTGTAACGGCAGTCTACCGGCAAATATGATCACATGTTTAACAGGATGTCGTAAATGTACAGTGATACCCTAAGTCCTCTTTCACTATTCTGAACAAATTAGTAGGACTGCCTTAATAGCCGAGATACCATTTCCCTTGATGCAACTCTAGGGAGGTATACGCAGGCACACCCTTTCTTAACATAATATATAATATTATACAAGTACGTATCAAGCTTTTCTTAACTGTTCCCACTCCGAAAAGAAACAGCCTGGGGGGCATGCATGCATCATCGTTTTATAAAATTGTTGAGATTTAAAAATACAATCACCTAAGGATAGGGGTACTCCCAAAATCCCTATCGTTTAACCATTTTTTCACAATCTTATTACCAATAAAACACCGAGTTTGGAACACTGATGTAGTCGAAAATACAAAAAACTGGTATTGCGATGGAGGAAAAGAGAAAATAAATCGGACAATCTTGCTGAACCGCAACCTCTTTGCTAAACATGGGTTTCCCAACCTTGATTTTGAGCATAGGCGTTTAGTCAAATGTATTGTTTCACCACCGCAGGCATGAGTTTTTGGGCAAAAATAGGTTTCACCGGAAACTCCATTACATCTCCGAGTTAATTGCCTCTTTCAAATTTCTTTTCCAACAACTAACTCTTTCGTTACTTTATCGTAGTTCAAAGAAAAAATGAAGTTTCATTTCATCTTGCTTTGGTATTTACAGCAGTTTTATAATTTTAAACCTAAACTTCTTTTTTTCTGCGCCACATTCACTTTACTCATATCGATTTTACCGGTCAGGGTAATTGAAAGGAATGTAACTCTCGGGGTTGGCGAGGAATTTCTGTAGCCAAATATTTCACTCGAGAGTATTTGGTTCCAAAAAAAAGGTTATAGTGAAATTTAAAATAACCCACTCGCTGTGATCAAATCAAGAGGTGGCACATTTATGAGAAACATTAAATCAACAGGCAAAAGTCACCTAAAAGGTAATCTTTCATTGAAATTATGAACAATTCATATGAATGCACAGAGCCACACTCGTTGTATGAGACTGGTTTTAATCGATTATGGAAGTACACTGCACAAACAGACTATTTTAATGATTCAGGTTGGCATAAAATATGCCATCCCTATGCGAAGGTGAGCAACTAAAATTATTTCAAAACACATTAAAGTTGCTTCATATTCTCCAAATGCAATCACACGGCGTTGGGTGGAGTAGCCTAAAACATTTTTTGCACCGATTTAGGGTATCCATATGGCGCTAAAAACTTATTATCAAACTGCTCCTTTGCGATCGACCCTAGCACCGGCGCCTAAGGGGGGGCAGCAAGGGTCGAAGGAGGAGACGGGCAGTGAACATCGGGAAACAAAAAACCGAGGCCGGGCCGAGGAAGCAAAAGCGACGTGAGCTGAAAAGGCGTGGGGCGGGGTGGGTGGGGGAGTGCGGTTCGGGCCGGGAAGCGTGGGGGCGTATGGGATGCAAAGTCCATTCACACCTGCGCGGGCATGACCAACATTCGAACTGCTCCGAGAGAGAGATAGAGAGAAAGAGAGGAGAAACAAAAGAAAGCTGGATGTGCGCTACATGAGCCCCCTCCCACCCACCACCACCTTCTGCCGCGCCCCCATCCCAACCCCTCCCACTCCCGAAGGCGGCCTTCGCATCATCTCGAAATGAGACCCGGAGAGGACAACGCGGGGGCGAGCGGAGACCCCCCTCCCCGTCTCCCATCCCCCGCTCCCTCCGTCCCTTCCCGCGACTTTGATGAGGGGGGCAAAAAAAGGGGGACCTCTCTCTCTCTTTCTCTCTCCCCGTTAATCTCCCTAATGAGCAGAGAGCCCGACTCCCCGAGGGAGGAGAGACGAAAGCGCTCCGGGATACATTTTCATATCGTGTCGTCCGCCTTTTCCTATGGAGGGAGCGAGCGAGAGATATTAATCACCCCCCTTTCCCCTCTCTCCATCGGCCTTTCCTTTCGGGAGGATGTATATGCCGTGAAAACTTCACCCCTCCACCACCGATTAGCACCACGACTTCGACCCGCGGCCACGTATCCGTTTTCCTAATAGGCCGTTCTCGAGAGTGGGTACAGGAACGTTTTTGCAATACGCTCGGAGGCATTGTTCTCGGGGACCAGCGAATATGCACCAATTGGGGATTTTGTGTTAGCGGACCTTCAATGAAATATACGCCCTTTTTCGGTAAAATTCCCGTGCGATATACTCACTTGAAAGCTTCGAATCAATTTCGTTCTTCTATAAGCGAGAAAATCGCCGAAGTATCATGCGTGGGTACATGCAAGATTTCAAGTAATGGAACTTAGGGTGGATTTCCAGGCCCCTCGTCTATTCCTTTCTAGTTGAAACAAATATGGGAAAGCATATTCACTGTCGCATGGGGAGCCCAGAGTACAGGAGTTACATATTAAGAAATTTTCTTTCGCGAATGACCATTGCAAGAAACATTCCTTCGACCTACAGGCATGATTGCCACTATCTGATCATTTCACCAGGAAGAATCAATTTTCACGTGTGGTGGACAATATCTAAATCCGCGAACGATTGCAAATATACTTTTTTGTATATAGGTTTTTTTAAAAATACAGATTTTTCGAAGGACGTCATTAAGCATCTTCGAAACGCGCCGCTCAATTTCAAATAAAGAGATGCGACTAAACGGGAAGCTGCACGCAATGCTACAGGTTTATTTTCCTTGACGATATATTCTCCACCAAGATGTGTCAAATAGTTCTTTTATTTCCCCACGGGATAGGTGGCAAATGATAAATTTTCTGGCTGAACTGTGTGTAATTCCATTAAGAACTTAATTAAAGAAAATGCAAATCCACAGAATGATTTTTATTGGTGAATCAATAAAACTCATTCTGTAGATTTTTATTTTCTTTTATTAAGTTCATGAGGTGACTAAGATATGATAAATCTCGAAATGTTACGTTTTGCAATATGTGTATTACTGAAACAACTTACGTAGTGTATTGAAGTGATGGAATGCATTCGCAAATAATGCGGTATTAAATGATATTTCCGTTTTTCACTTTTCCCCTACAATGAGAGTGTATTTCTCTCAACGAGTACCGTGGTATGTACTGATTAAGCTAGTTTTTCATATTCTCACTGCAATTAAAATGGCAGTTAATGCCAATATATTTTCATATTCTCAATGCACTTAAAATTATTATCCCACTGGCATGCTTTGTGTTACGCTTCTTGTTGCCGATGTGAATTTATTTCGTCAAGTCAGTGGAGACTAATTCTCATCCAGCTGTTTGGTCCAGGTTCTTGTATACTACCAATTACTTGCAATGTGAAAGAATGAAAATTGAAAATTACTCAAATGCCAGAATTAGAACATGTTCTTTGACCTGTAAGGCAACGAAAGACAAAATAATGTGTCATCCTTGTGACCAAATATACCGAGCTATTTGATAATTTTATTGCGAATATCAGAAACAAATAAGGACGATAAAATTTGGTATCACAATTTTAATGTCGGTGATGATTCTATATTAATGTGCTTAGTATATAAAAGGTTTTGTACCTTATATTACCAAAGTTCTAACTAAAAGCATAGTTCATGGATAAATATATCAAGTTAGATGTCGCCGCTGAATAGTTATCCGAAGAATTCAGCATTATTCTGCTGTTTAGAGATTAATTTGCAATGCACTCATTTATAAAATAAATAAAATCACAGCATACTCGTTTGCTGAAGGCTATAAAATGAGAACAAAAATCAGAGAATCTTTCAACTCCAGCAAATTCTCATATATTAATCCTACAAAAACATTTCTGATAATGATTACATTCTGATACATTATGATCGAGAATTTTACGAAATAGACGGCTACAAAAGATGGTGTCATTTAACACTTCTCGTACCTACTCAACGCAGCAGTTATAGCATAAAATTATCCAGTAGAAAATTTTCTATGTGATAAAATAAAGCATTGGAAGAGAGATAACTTTAATCCAAAATGATTTTATTTATATTATTGGCAAATGAAACTTCGCTCGCGGACAGACTTTGAATAGTATTGATCCCAGGGTAAAAAATTCAGCACTCGAGAAAATATTGCAAATCTTGTGAGTCATGAAGTATCCGATCCAATCACGATGACAAATGCACCCATGTATAAGCAGTGATTACTTGCAACTTATATTCACAAACTGAAGGATCAACTCACAAACTCTTTGACCTTTAATAGCATCTATCATACAAAAGGAAATTTAATGACGGTTATCTTTAAACCAATAAAATAACAAAATGTTCGCTTCCAAGCATCATTGCAAGGAAAGAGACGGTATTGTACAGATTTTAACATCAACAGCTGCGGTTCTGGAAGCCCCCATATGGCTAGCCAAAACTTAGCAAATATCACTTTCACCATTAAAATACCCAACTAAATTTCATTTGTAACCTGCGAATTCCGCTAAATTTTCGTCAAATTTATGTTCGACAATTATGATATCACTCTATAGCTAACACAAGAGACTATTGTCTAAGCATCCATAGGGCTGTAACTAGCTCTTGATGATAAAGTTTAGGAATACAAGAAGCGAATAAAAAGTTTAGGAGAATGAAAGATGGAGAAGCAAGAAAATACTGCAGGTGATATTATTGATAAATATCAAGACATATTGAGCGAAGAAGTGCACAACACACCGAGCTCTCGAAGTTACTCAGTTGACTAATCTACTTCAATGTTCAGAATATACTGAAATTAAAGCGCTCCTTCAGCAATTCTGGCATATTTGAAAGGCTTTCATTTTTAAAAGGCACTGGTAAAAATCCAATGCGAAGACTCTACGTAAAAAATTCCTCCAACAAGCGGAAACTGAAATAAACGATCGATGAAGTTACAACAGAAATACACTGACGTGACTTCGTCACGCACCCTCCGTATCCCAGAGACGAAAATAAACATTTCTCCCGAGCGCGAAATCAAAGAAACCGCTCGGAAAGCTGCGAGCGAAGGAAACGTGTGCAGCTAAAAAAAAATAGATGTGCAGGTGCCAAGCGAACAGAATTCCGCGTGGGAAGCGTTTTCCTTCCATTTTTTTCATAAAAAGGACGGCGCTTCGAGAAAGAGAGGAAGATGCTTCGAAAAGACACTCGCATAATTTACCCTCGGGTGCACGAGGGGCAAGGATTGAGGGGTCGAGAAGAACATGTGTGCGTGAAAAAGAGAGACAGAGATGCGTTTATGCGGGGGAAGGGTTGGCCTTTTCGTTTTTTACGAGTCGCTCTTCATCCCATTCCCCCTCACCCACCTTGACGACACCGAGAGAAGTATCTTAGGGAGGCTTTGGGGAGGACAAGTGGAATAACAACAGCCACCCGAGGCCCTCTTTCCCACCCTATGTCCCCCTTTCTCTCTCTCTCTCTCTCTCTCTCTCTCTCTCTCTCTCTCTCTCTCTCTCTCTCTCCCATACACCAGAGAGAAACTAAAGTCCTCCTGTTCCGCTACAACTCCACTCACAAAAGCCAAACCCCTTCCTTCCCGCTTATCGATCGCGCTGGCCCGCATCGTGTGTTCGTTTGGCGACTCGGTGAGAGTGTAGGGAGGAGGATGAGGAACAGGAGGAGAGAATGGTGTGGAGGCAGAGAACAAGGAGTTGGCGATGGTTGACGTCCTCTCTCTCTCTCTCCGTCACTCGCACGCACACACCAAGGCAGGTCATGCATGAGGACGCAATACGACGGAGCGTTACCATAGGGACCGGGGGGAAGGGAAAAATAAACATACAGGTAAGCACACTTGGACGAAAGAAAGCGTCAGGTAGAGAGCGTCAAAAAGATAGACAGATGGGAGTTGAAAGGAGCCCAGAGACTTACGTGGCCTCTCTTTTATTTCCCAAATCGCTCACTCCACACCGCTCGGCCTTCGGGTCTCTTCCCCTGCCATCGGAGGACTCCCGGCCTGGGTGCTGTCCCTGGTGTCTGCACAAGAAGAGATGCGCTTACCCCCTTGGTACCACCCGCCCCCTCCCCTTTTGTTTCTCTTTCCCAACTCCCTCTCTTCACTCCTATCCCCCACCTCTTGCCCTCACCCCTCCCTCCGGTGAGAGAAGGGGTTAAAAAAAAGGAATGGGATGTTTCCTCACACCGTGGGCGGGAAGGGAGGGAAGAGGAGAGGGCGGTGCCCGTCCTCTTCGACTCTCGGGCGGGGATTGTCCGGAGGTGGGGAGGAAGGGGGCGAGTGTGAGTGAGGGTTAAGAAGAGGGGGTCTCGAGAGGATTTAGGGTGACGCGGGGGTATAGGTGGCCCCGGCGTCGGGCTGTCACGTCTCGCAGAGCGCCGTCCGAGGGAGAGGCTGTGGGCTCCCTCTTCGAGGAGAGCAGAGGAGAGAATGATGAGAGGCCGCGTTTGCGCCGTCGCCGCGACACATGGGCGTCGGAGGGGAGGGAGAAGGCGGGAAATCGGGAGGAAGGGGAGAAACATGGCGTCTGCGCGCAGGAGATATGCGAGGACAGGGAGGGAGGCGGGGAGTGGTGTGGGAAAGGGGGAGCGGGAGAGGGTTGGGGTCGTGATAAGCAAGGCGCCGAGGCAGGGAAGCGATTTTTTTTATTTCTTTATTACGGTGGCCCCATGGTGTCGTCTCGAGAATGGTGAGAAAGATCGAGGCCGTGGCGTGGATTAAGTGAAAAACGCGTGAGGGGCATGTGGAAAAAAAAGAACTCGAACCAAATATTTTATTCAAAATTAGGCTCCGCGAAGAGACAGGTGGTATCGACATCATTTGAAGTAAAATATGTGCGAATAAATATACACACTAAATACACGTATATCTTAAAACACGAAATACTTTAGAATGTGGAAAGCAATCTTCCCACATTTTGAACTCATATGTAGCCTGAACCTAAGATGACATCTAATTCTTTCACATGTACGCTTGTATCACATTTCGATACCGTATGCAGTTTAAAAGTAGATTTTTTTTCACAGATCGATAGACAATAATATCATAATGCACTATTAATATTTCAAAAGCAAAAGCTGCTTTCAATGAATCAGTCCTTGTAACTATTACAGGCACATTTTCGGAGAACAACAAATAAAACTTGGATAAATGAACGTAATTCTTCTGCCGATCAATTCACCATATCTAACCCCTTTAATTTAAGCCCCACGCACAAAATTGACTCTTTGTTGGTCACATAACTTTCAGGATAGTTTAATCTGAAATTGTCTTGTCTTCTGGGTTAAATTTCAAGCTTGTGACAGTAAATTCACTTGAAGTATGCCAATCGGTAATAACCAACTGTTTGGGGATTATTCTACTGATGATCACCTGATGCAGTGTATTCCCTTTATACATGTTATTCATAACAAAATATAACAGGTTATCAAATTTCATTTTTCAATTTGGTCATACCGCTATATTTTGCTTTCAAAGAAACCCTTGTACCAGGTCAGTGCTCCAGAGTAACTTTTGCGAAGAAATCATTTAGATCAATTAAAAAAATTCTATCAAACAGTAAAAATTTTAACTTTTATTTGTGGCAGTGGAGTAAAAAATTCCCTACTCAACCTAAAATGTTATAAGAGGTATCTGTCACTAATTCTTACATGTGTGCTCCTGGCAGCCTTTTGAAAACTTGAAAGACATGCTTCATCATGGCCTGGCCCCCTGGCCATAACCTTGGGTACCACTGATCATGGGCATTCATGGGAACATTATTAGCGAGATAAGATCCATTGTCATCTAGATACTTGTAGTATACCCTATAATTTATTCCCCTCTATATATGCTGCCCATTCACAGTTTGTCCTTTGAGGACAATTCATACTGAATAATCCCTTTCCAATCGAAGAAAATAATCAACATCACCTTTATGCTCGATCGCGACACCCGAACTTTTTTGGGTCCTGGGGAAGATGGACCCTTCCATCCCTTTCCCACAACACTGTCACCAATTCATGTATTCATTGCCGTATGCCTCTTGAATAATGGCATAACTTTCAGTTACACTTTTCCCGAGGGAAAAAACAATATTCAATTTACGCACGCAACATCTTAATTCTTACCAAATCGAGAAATAGTACAGCAAGAGTGTGCAAGCTCAGACAAGAATCGTTGTTGTGCAGCAACAAGTCGAGATATGGCCGCGAACAAGGCAGTTTTTTACTTCTAACAGATGCCG
Source organism: Hetaerina titia (assembly GCA_037158775.1). Classification (NCBI taxonomy): domain Eukaryota; kingdom Metazoa; phylum Arthropoda; class Insecta; order Odonata; family Calopterygidae; genus Hetaerina; species Hetaerina titia. The sequence continues at coordinate 31,324,158 of CM073771.1, read as the reverse complement.
CTATAAGGCGACACCTCACCGATTGTGATCGGTCAAGCAATTCGTGCGTAGAAAGACAAGTCTCATCTTTCTTTTACAGATCTTGTATTCGATTTTACTAAAACTATTCTCACGAATAACTAATTATAATTAGTTAAAAGTTAATTGTAATCGTTTTATTGTACTAGGGTAAGTCAATAAATAAATCGCAAAACTGGATAGAAGCAATAATAATCAAATTAACTTCCAGAAATTTATTTCACTTTTCTGCATATTCACCCTGTACATTCAGACACTCATCCCATCTCTTCACGAGTCCTGGACAGCCAACAGCAAAGAATTCTTTTGTTTCTGTCGAAGCCAATGAGTAGTCTCTTGGGCTACGGCATCATTTTCGAAGCAGTCAACCAAATGACTTTTCAGGAGCCTAAACAAAAGAAAATCGGAGGGAGGAGCTGTACAGTGGATGCTCGAAAGGTTTTCAATGAAATTTTCGTGACAGCTCCTACGTTAGTCCTACCGACGTTTGCCACTTATTGACTTCCCCTCATACTTTTTCAAGATTGCATCCTAAGTTAGCATACTTATTTAGTCTTATTAAACTAATCATAATTTTGAGAGTGAAGAATTAATACACATAATATGTATATTTAATTAATAAACCTATCATAATCTTAAGGCTAAGAAAAAGTGGAACATTTAAAGTTAAATCGCTACTTGAAGATATTATACTTTTGTGATGAACTGGTAAGAACAGTGCTTAATAAATTAGCAGTGGGAGCAATTATATTTCAGCGGAAGACATAACCGAGACCACCAAAATGCACTGGCTTCCATCTCTAAACTATACTTATTTAATCAGCCTATGACTAAACATGAGCAACTTATATCGAGTTGACTCTAACTGCTCCTTCACAACTTCCAAGCAGCGAGTTCAATAGTAGCAGCTTGTACAGGGTGAGACAGAATAGACTCCCTGATTTTACGGGTGAATTGTAAAAAAAACGGTCAAGATGATTAACGAAGATTTTTACTTCTGAAAACTAAATCCAATGCCATTTTTTATTGGGTTTTGAAAATTATTTCATCCAGATGACGACCTTGGTGAGCGATGTACGTGTTGAGTCGTTCAAAAAGTTTTCGAAAATTCTCCTCAGCATATCTTGCCCTATTCCAGCGATTACATCTGTACTTGCCTCCTTAAGAGCTTCCAAGGTCCTTGGTCGAACTCTGTAAACTTCAGCTTTTGAGATATTCCCAAATAAAAAAATATCCTGGCCTCAAGTGCGAGAAGCGAGGGGACCATGGAACAACATCCCCTCTTTAGGAGATCAGGCGGCCGAGAAATTTTTCTTGAAGGATTTGGCGTGAACGATGTGCGGTATGAGTCGTGGCACCATCCTGTTGAAACCAAAAGGCTTCTGTGTCATATTCCCCACCATATTCTTCCATTTTGTGCCGTAAAAAGTTTTCCAGAATCTCACAATAGCGCACAGAGTTCACAGTAACAGTTGAACCTCGAGATTAAAAAAGTAAGGTCTAATAATGCCTATGAAGGACAGCGCAGCAAATTGTCACTTTGGGCTATGAAGAAGTCTTGTGTGAAGTTCGTGAGGGCTGTCAGTCACCCAGCAACGAAAATTTTGCTTATTTACCGAACCAGAGATTTGAAAATGCGCTTCATCACTAGAGCACAGCGTCCTCACCATACTACTATTGTTCTTGAACGATTCTACGACGAATCCTCAATGCTCACCAGACCAATGCATGGCGACTACTGAAAATTGCGTCATTTGCCCCAGCTAATGCCACTACTCCCACTCACTCCGCTAATTCACCTGCACGCTCATCGGCCACTTTTTTTAAACTAGGGTGCCCATTGTGTTCCATCCTGTATTTTCCCTACTTTACTACTAAGGCCTAAATATTAATACTACCTAATATGTTTTTACTAATACTACTTCAATATTATTTAAATTACTCTATAACTGTAATTTTGTCATAAAAATAAATTTCTGCATGAATATGCGTGTTAAGCTATAGAAACTTTACATTTAACACAGCTTTTCAACATCATTAAATATACTGCTTCTGCTAGCTTCCTTGGTGGCAGTGTAACATCCCTGCCTGCTAACTAGGTCAGAGGCTTGATTTATAATTTGGGGATTTTCCTCCACCTAGGTTAGATGTTGTGACAGTCCTTGGCATTGTTAAAGCAGAGGAATGATAATTAACAATTGTGACTTCCACTATAGTATACTATACTATAGCAGAAATCACAAGTGTTAATTATCATTTCTCATATATTTTGAAAGTTTCCACGAAGTTAAGCCTGAAACTATGTGGTGTGTGCTACATTATGTTTATGATGCCATGTAAAACGCTAAAAATTTCAGTTTTGATTTTGTTGCCAATGAATTTATTAGTTAAAGCTCATTGCATAAAAATGCATATCTTATCAAATGTTGAAACTCAGATTATCTCCACAAACTTTTAATATTAATTCATCTATATTGCTGATAAAGTATAATTTGTCCATAATGTATGATAAATCATTCTTGAATGTACCTTCTTTTAAATAGGCCCACATTCCAATAGTCTCTTTCATTTTTCAACCAGAATCCATGCTGCATTCTAATTCTTAACAATAATTATTGGATTTCATGACAGACTTGAATTTTTCTTTTACATTAATTATATTAGCTTTCCCAGAGATCTTTAATTTGTTATCTTTTTTGGTTAAAAGAGTTCAGAATAAACACCCATGCAGTTTTGATGATGGTGAACAGCCATCATTTCAATTTAATTGGAGACTATTTAAAGGATCAGATGTACAGTTAGTTACTTTAAATAGTAAAGTATAAAATTTCTTTTTCACGGAATAAAAAAGTTAAATGTGCCTTAACACTCCATCTTATTTAAATTATGATTATCTACCAAAAATACAGATCCATTTATTTTTTAGTTCACTGGTTAGAAATGCTTTACTATAGCTTTAATAATTATTCAAACCAATTCAACCATTTTAACTCTAAAAAATTGTCGTTTGCACTGTTTGAAGTGCATTCAATAAATCAGGGAAATGCTTTTACTTGCGGTTTCAGTTCTGAGACTACCATAGACAATCTTAATGGGTAGAAACTTGCTGGAATGCACTGAAATTGTTTTATTGTTGCCAAAAGTTAATAAGCTTTTGACAACTAAATAAAAACTAATCACACACACAAATAAATTCAAAATTATAAAACGGATGTAGCGAAACGACTTACGTGAATACGCAGTCACTCGGGTGTGTTAGACCTTTGTGAATTTCACACACTCACTCAGTCAGGGTTTACAAGGATCCCTCCTATGCCATTGATCTGTCAATCACATAGACAAATACAAAATTATAAAATGGATGCAAGCATGCTCTCGCTCATTCACTCAACCACTCGGGTGTGTTCGAAAACAAGGACTTTTGCGATTCACAAGTACCAAATGGTTGTAAGTTTGTTTTATTTTTTATCATTTATTTTGCCTTTTGTGTGTGATTGAGGTATACTTGGGTCACTGTTTCTCAAACACACCCAAGTGACCTAGTGTGTGCTCCCTATTTCTCCCCTTACTTGTAACCTTGCTTTATTTTCCCCCCTTACCACTTAGTGCCAATCAAGTTTACGATCTTGGCTATCTTGATTTCATTGATTCACAACTGTAGCTACGTTCATTGTATATTTACATAGCATTGGTAAGATGACAGTGCACAACCATTATCATAGAAAATTTTTTGATGCAAAAGATCTGCATTCAACTCATTCCAAAGGTCTTGATGGACGACCAAGAGCAGAGTCAAGTGTTTGCTCACAAAAACCTTCTCCAATGAGTTGTACAAGACCAACTGTTTGGACAACACTTGAACAACAACAGACTATTTTCCTATTCCCAAAAGTGAAATCCTCCCACAAAGGATAGCACCATAGGACACTAAGTGCCATCGTAGAAGCTTGCACGCATACCCTTAGGAACCTCCCAGAATCCACCAACATGGCCTTCGAGTCTTGGAAAAGCCGCTGGCAAAAGTGTATCGATGCCCAAAGGATGTACTTTAAAGAATTTTGAGGTATTGTAGCAATATCTGGAATAAACCTATCTTTCCCAAACTTTTTACACAAACCATGTGTGTATCAATTTTATAGCGTCTGGATTTAAAAATATAGGATCTGAAGCAGTGAGAATAACATGAACATTATTTGTTTGTTTGGTACATTAAGCCGGTTGAAAAACAGTATGCTCACTTAAAAATGGACACAATTTATAAATAAATGTTAACTTCCATTTATTTGTATGCCATGAAAATTAAGCGTGTAACATTTAGTATGTGATGTTTAAAAATATTATTATCAACCAAAAAAAACACAAATCTCACTGTCAATTCAAAATTTTCACACATAACAAAACGACTCGCAACTAATACCAAGATGAGCAAATATATAAATGACTAACAAATTAGAAGGAAACCCAATCATTAAATGCAGAATGAATGAAGTATGAATGAAATACTTTGATACATATATGGAATGAAACATGATGGAAGAGTTAACTAATCTTCAATGAATGATAAATGTATTACATGACTCATAGAGCACAATGAATAATAGTCCAATGCCATGCAATTTATTACCATAAGTACCCTAAAGGAAGACAATCCCAAATTACATATTAGCATCTTCCAGAACTTCCCATTGACAAATGAAGATTATTAGGCACAAATGACTGCAAGATTTGACAATCATCCATCATATGATATGATGATACTATGTGGTTAAGCTGCCATTTTTATTTCAGAACCAATCTCTCCACCAACCCACATATTTTGAGTGTTCTATTTATTTACTATTAGCTGCTCCCAAATGTGATGTTTAATAATGTACTTCATTCAGGATCTTTAAGGATGAGGGTTTATCTTGTGGTAAAATCACATTCTCTGGTGATTATATCAATGGAAATCACATTTTCACTGACTGCCCATAATCCAGTCTTCACACCACAAAATTTGAAAAGTTACGCTGCTCTCCCAAATTATTCTACTTATGACACCGTCCTATTACATGTGGGTTATGCATATAACTTCCAGCACTACTTGGATAAATATTAACTGAGAAAACTGTACTTTTTTTACCTACAATTTAGCACTTTTTGTCGAACTTCAAGTTACATATTACTATGGCCCTTCTCATCTTCCAAAATACATTAATGGATTCTCTTTTCTCCCTACCTTTCACCTAATCAGTGATTCACTGTTAGATAAGTCTACGTTCATGTTCTATTGGATAAACATATGCCAAGTGAATATGAAAGCAATTTGCAATGAAATGCTTGAAGCAAGAGAATGAAATAACTGTCTGGTGCAGTGAACTGATGGGGGGTATCACTGAATATATTGTGGAATTCTAATTTTTCCTTAAATTTCCACAAAAATGCCAATTCCTGAAGCAACAACTGTGGGTAACCCATTTCACTAAATTAATCTAGTTAGGTACCATGGCAGGTGATGTTCACACTGCTCTGATGATAATAGGAAAACCACCAACTGAATAAATTTTATAAAAGAGCATATGGAGGACAGAACTACCCAAGGGACCATCAATTCACTTCCAAGCCAAGGAGAATTTTCTTGTACAATTCTACAAAAAACCTTAAACTTTCATTTATTTCATTTTCACTAGCCACAGCTAATGATGAATAATTATTTAAAGCAATAAATGTCATAACTGCAGCTAATACTGAACTGCTTATTTCTATATATGCTGAATAGATTACTACTTGACTATGAGAACAAACAGACATCTATTATTGATTAATAGCCTCATAAGAATAACACTAACAACATGATGAAACAAAAATATTTTTGTACGATTAATACTCTCATCATTTTCATCCATTAATCCCTCCCAATGGTTCTCCTGACTGTGAAAAAAAATTCAAATTGGATTCATAAAGAGTTCCCTTTTTAGGACTGAAAGACAAAAATCATCTCTAGCTGCAGTCTGAAGCTGCTCTATCTTCCCACTTATTTCCTGAGAAAACAACAAGAAAATAATTTTCATTTTCACTAACAAGATTAGTTTGTAGTGTTTAGATAACTAGCCCCTGATGATTCATATATAAATGACTGTTTTGATGGTGTAGTATAACATAGCTAGGAAATAAATACAAAAACGTTAGTTTCAAACACTACTACAACCACTTGGATTATCACTAGAATCATGGACAACAACACTTTCTTTCAATGACACACAATACCCAGAAGCTTACCAGTGACAGTTCACGAATTCAAATAAAGAAATAACCTCAATATTCTCAATAACATATTTCAATTGTATTGGATTGTAATGCGTTTAGAATGTAAACAGGATATGATTTTTTGTACATGTGAATAGTACTTTTAGGATTACTTTGTTATCAAATGATAACTTGATTATGGTATATCTCAAAAAAAATATAATGATAGTGTGTTCTTGAAGGTTTACAATGCCCGACATACTTTATTTTTGACAAGCCGTAGCTGAATATCCCCTCTAATGGATTCCTTGAGCATTACGATACGATCAGTCTTTGAAATTTCCTGTGATAGCTTAAGTTATTTGACTTATCCTTCCCAACATAGCATACATTTGCCTATAAAACATTCATGGGAAGCCTGAAGTTTTGACAATCCTACATGTGTTACAGAAAAAGAAGATGTTTAGCTTCCTTTGGGGTAAACATGGTACTATCCTACATCTAATATGGCAGCAATTATCACACAATGTTTCACATGCAACAACGCATGTAAACAAGAACATGATATGGTCTCACAATATTTGGACTAAAGCTAAACAACATATTATGAAAAATGAATGACTTGATCACAGAGTACAAAATATTGTTTGGCTCATGGAGTGATATAAATAAACTTGTCCTTCTACTACAACTTATTAGTATTATCTTTGGTAATTAGTAGGAAGAGCCCTCGGAAGAAAGCACTCCTGGTCCCTAAGAGAATGAAATTTTAACACTACAAAAACAGTATTTCTTATCAATAGTATGACTTCCCTAGATAAAAGATAATGACAATTGTGCACAGCTGCCATATGGGCTGATATAACTATTGCTTTGAATTCCATGGGAAGTAGCAGCCGAAGAGCACTTTCTCAGCAGTTTGTAAACCATGTTCATGAAGAATGGCACTTACGACTCCCACTACCTAGTTAACAGGAACGTTTAAATATTAATTATATTTGAGCATTTCAATCCTTGACAGTTACTCAGGTTGCTTAAGCATAATGGCGGCTCAACCCAAAGATGTTGATATGCAATAACACACCACACATGCACGCATACATACACAAACACGCACACCCTCAACCAATCATTTATGGCACAGTCGGTGATCTGATGGTTGTGTGGTTTTCATCATCAATGTTGTGCTCCATGCTGGAGAGGGTAACAGACTCAAGAGTCCTTGATGACACTCCATGCCCATATTCATCCACTATCCGATGGGTTATCCCATAGGGACGCAGGTGATATATGAGGTATTCCATTACATACATTTGGTTAGGGGGCATGTAATGGAATGAAACAGCTGAGTCTGAACAGCATCCCATTCCCTGATAATGAAATAATCAAATTAGAAAGCACTATAAAAACCACAAAAACCACTCAATAAAATCAAAATACTCCTCAGAAATTTTCTAGTCATTAATATGTCAATTAACATTTTACTAAATTGGCATTCACAAGCCAAAATTTTAGTTCATGATGGGATTAATAGCAGTATGGAGCATAAATATGAAAGTTTTGAGCTACTGGAATCAAATGTTTGAAAATATGGACCTTGATCCAATTTATTTTCAGCCTTCAATTAAGTCTTGATCCATACTCTTGATCTTCCTATCGAAAGAGTCAAGGGTATGGATCACATGAAAAAGTTTCAGTGAAAAATTTCTCCCTCCCCTCAAGTGCTAAGCAGAGTGTATTTCAAGTGCCTAACTCCAACCAGTGGGGGTGATGTTCAACTATTGACTTCTTGAATAATTGAAAAAAACTACAATAGCCATAAACAGTTTACCTTTCAAAACAGGATACAATTGAAATTAGTTGGCAAACGCCACAAGTCAAAGGATGATGTATTCGGCAAAAAAGGGAAAGGGATGAAAAAGGTGAATACGAATAACTCACTTCAACTTGTGTCGTCGTGACAATTCACCTTCAGTATACTGAAGAGGGCTACTTTATGGCCGAAACACGTGTATTTGTATTCACTTTTCTCATCCCTTTCCTTTTTTTACCCTATACCCCATCCTTTGACTTGTGGCCTTTGCCAACTAATCTCATTTGTACTTTGTTTTGAAAGGTAAACTGTTTACGGCTATTGGAGTTTTTCCAATTATTCAATACTATTAACCGTAAGAGCTCAATTTATTCATTATTGACTTCTTGACACTTTCATTCATAGCAGACTGATACGTAACATTAGGTTTCATCCTAATCTTCCTTCTTTCCCTTAAAATCTTTCTAATATCTATTCTTAGTGGCAAACTTGACCTCAGGAGTTAGCCACCTACCCTAAGACCTATTTTTATTCATTGGACTCTTAGCCTCATATACCAAAAAATGTGGGAATATCATAATAGCTAATTCCTATTTTTATCCCAATTCATGTTTGCTATCCAATCTCTCATATGTAATATGACAAAATCATATTTACAATGAATGACAATAAATCTGTTTTTCATTTAATTTTATTAGTTTAAATAGGGTGGCTAGCAATTGGGTTTCCGATTCCAGATTTTTATAGGTTTTCATGAATAAAACTTAATTTTTCAATTATTCTTGAAATTAAAATAAGACCCAGGATTAAAATGAAAGCTTCGGAACTGTTACTTAGATACAAAATAACAAAAAATGGGCAGTTTTCACTCACTAAAACTTCATAAAAGATTGTAATATCAACTGCAGTATTGAAGATTCCATGGAATTGTTCAGATAAAAGTATTAAACAGTGATGTTCTTTATTCATAACTATGCCTCATTGTGTTACGTAACACTCTGTTATTCGGATATTATCAGTAACCATTCAATTAAGGAGGGTTTTGGAAGGGTACAAACAACTCAATTGTACAGGGACAATTTCCTAGCATCTACTAACAGAACACAATCCAACATCCTGTACTAAAGTAAACCCCACTTCACCAACATAAACTTCCGTCCTCCCTTCATTTCATCCAATATCCTTAACCCTTCCTTGTCTGACTAACAACCTCCCCTCTATCACAGTCTTTAACATCCCACTGGTAATCAAAATACCTTACATCCATTTTTCCTACCTCCTGACAAATTCTCATCAATCCCCTCTCCCCCATCCCCAGCACTTCCTTGTTTGTTTTCCTTTCTGTCCACTTAACCTTCTCCATTCCCACACTTCAAAAGCTTCCAATCTATTCCTATCATCCTGCTTCAATGACCTTGTTTCCACACCTTACAAACCATCATCTATACCAAAGTTTTGACAAGCCTTTTCTTAGCATCCTTACTCAAAGTCCCTGCCATCAATTCTCAACCTCTTGTGAAAGCTTCCCCGCCTAATGCAATTCTTCATCCTATGCCTCTACTATGGTCCAAAAAACTTCCTGGATAGGTAAACTGTTCCACCTGCTCAAGTTGATGAATTCCTGTTTTGATATTTAACTTAGCCTTTTTCTTTCTGGAAAATCACATATCCTTCATTTTATTTAGATTTATTCTCAACAAATATCAATTGCACTGGTCTTCCAATTCATTCAGCAGTTTAAAACTGCTTGGCTGACTGACAAACTTAAGCTTGATCATAGGCAAGCCTAACTGGTTTCATGAATTATCCATTGACTTTCATTCCTATATTCAGTTCTTCCCATACCTCTTTAACCATTTCCTCCAAATGTATGTTCACGGCACAGGTTAATGGTCTTACTCCTCTTCCTATCACTGCCCAATTGAACTCTCCATCACCCACTCACACCTGAGCAATCTGAGTCATGTACAGGTTGTGGATTAGTATTCTATCACTCCAATCTATATCTATTTTTTGATAAATATTCATTAGTTTTCCCAAATTCACTCAATTAAATGCCTTTTCAAAATCTATGAAACAGTAAAATACAGCCTGATTGTATTCTATGTTCCCCTCTATTAGTGACCTCATTACTGCAATGGCATCACGTGTGCCTCTACCCTTTGGGATCTCAAACCGATCACCTCCTAAGTAATCATTTGTTCTGCTTTCCATCCTCTTGTTAATGATCCTGAGGACCACTTTAGCTGCGGGAAATCAAACTTATTGTTCTGTAGTCCTCACATGATGTACCCTTTACCTTTTTTAGGATAGGAACTAACACTGATCTGATGAAGTGTTACAGCCAAATCCCTATCTCATAAATATTGCGAATTAGCCCATAAAAACTTCCTTTCACCTTTTTCTGAACCTTTAAGCAGTTCAACAGGACTGTTGTCTACCTCCACGGCCTCATTGATTTCAATTCCCTTAATGCCCTTTCTATCCCCTGTTGAGTAAACCTGGACCTAAGCTATCCTCATCCACATCATATATTCTTTCTGTATATAACTGTGCCAGTCTTAATAGTTCTATAGTCTATACCGATGTCTATAGGCCTGAATTGCTTATGATTAGTCAGAGCCTATGGGACTTTCAAATTTTACTAACTAATTTCAAGAAACTGCAGGAGATGCTGCAACAGTAACTTTTAACGGAGTCATCCGCTAACATGCATTTCAATGCAACAATTTCAGAGTGTAAAACTCATTCGCCTTATCCTGGTCAAGGCTAATGATTTTTACATTCTGAAATTGTTGCATTGATTTAGTAACTAGCTTTACAAAACGAGAGGAATGATAATACTGTTATTCCATATATCATAGGTATATCAGAAGATTTCCAATATGTGATAAAATGCTAAATAATAGTCATCACATGTTTATCATGGCAAAAGCTACTGTGCATAATGATGTATAGGTAACTCAATAGCTTTTGAATCATTTGGTTTCAGAATTCAGATATGAACTTGTGTGAAGACTCTGTAAAACTTGTAAGTTCTAGTTCATAAAAGTAGAAAATACTGATATGAAGATTTCTTTCCCAAAAACCTCATCATGCACATGCCTTGCCAAAGGCAGGAATGGTCACAAGGGCCAGAAAAGGGTGGAAATTGGTTTACAGGGTGGTAAAGGGAGAGTAAATATTCCCTTTGTGTTGGTAGCCCATGTATAAAGGCAGTCCTCCAGCTATCACATCCAATATTACATCTTGAGAGAGGGAGAGGAGTATTAATCTTTGTTGAATCATCATCTCTCATATGAACACATGTTTTTGACTCCACCTCATCTCATCTGTCCTCAAGTGTTTACCAGACATATTTATTGAGGTTTTAGAAGATTGTGAAATTCCATTTTTAATAAAAAAAATTGTGATACTCTCTTCTACACTTATGGCGCGTTACAACTGTAGACCTTCAATAACTTTTTTCCTCCAGGAAAATTCAGGTGCCCACCCTCATCTTACATACGTCTGGCATAGTTTCACACTGAAAACCTCAAACTTTCTATTTCTGATCCATTTCCAGCACAGTATGATGAAATGATGCTACTGAGTTTTGATTGTGGAAAGATACACACACTGTGGCAAAACACATTTTGCAGGGACTCTCTCAATCATTTAAATTAGATAGTGGAAACATTAAACAACTGAAATAATTAATATTACATATACAAATAAGGTTGAAAGAACAAGGCGAAAACAAATGCAATATATATGTCATAACAAAATTGACAAATAAAAGTTCAACATGAAATAAATCACCATGAATAGTGCATGTTATAGAAATGCATTTTATTACATGCTTATTATATATAAGAACATTAAAGAGCAGTCAAAAATGAATTTGAATTTGCTAAAGCTAAAACTTCAGTGACAGGAAACCAGTTTCCTCAAATAAATTTGGGAAGCTGTAGAAATAGCCCGGCTTTAATACATGAGTGAACTCTGTATATTTTGACACTTGAAGATATTATGTTGTAATGAAACCTAGTCATGAAACAAATAAGTTTATAAGAGGAAGCACCACGTATTAGTTTGTCTCATTATACATACATAAATATAAGGAAGAACCAAATAATTTCACCAAAGAAGATAGATAACCTTGAAAAATACTGAAAAATGTCTTTTCTCTGAAGAGAGACAGAAAGTTCAGTCAGGAAACATTCTGTCACAATAACTCTGATTGGCTAAAGAGATGAATTGTTTCCCTGAGCTCCTATATCCTTCCTGAGCTCCTATGTGAACCTTCTTTCAAACAAAATGGACTCACACACCACAATCATCTTCAGATTTTTTGGAAATGAACACAATGAGTATGAGAATAGGGTCTTATTCAAAACTATATTAAGATAATTACCAGTCCTTAATAATAATGATTATTTCATGAACATACCTCTTCACTAGGATAATATATGTATTTCCAATACCAGAAGTCCTTTTCCACATGGCCAGGGATTAAATGATGCTCTGGAACAAATGGAAAAAACCTACCACGGCCCAAGGGATCTCTTGAGTCACCAGCTTTGACATTCAGCTTCTCTAAGCATTTACCTGAAATGTAAAAATTTCAGTTCATATTCCACAAAACTTTAAACAATCAAAGATACTACAACACCTTTGTCTCTACAGTGGTTAACTATTATTTGGTTCTCATAGACCTTGCGGGTCGCAGTGGTCCAGTGGGTAGAGCGTTGGACTACTGACCATAGGGTCCCGGGCAAGGCACTCTGGGCACCTGCAGCTCCACCCAAGCTAGTTGATTTTTCGGGTATCAGATCTTCCTGGGAAACCATATCCGGCACAGGAAAAGGAACTGGCCCCCCTACCCTGATGTGTGAATATTCACATGCCGTCGGGCTTGGTACATGGGTGAGCTCTACCATCACCTACTAAACCAACCTTTGGGTTGATTACTGTGTTCATGGTTTTTTTATAGACCTTCAATGGAAAATCATACAAATTCCACATTTCCTTTTGTTATGCATGAATAATCCACACTTCTTTTGCTATGGTCTTCATTATATTTTTCTGATGTACTACTGAGCAAAAGGTGAAACTATTTTTTGGTTTTTAATTTGATTAAATAATTTAATACAAGAATTAACATCACAATCTGATAATTTAAATGATACTAAGTGGTAGGAAAATATATGGCAGTTTCGTGTGAATTCTTACAGAAAAATTGGTAAACCAACAAAAAAACTTTATTAATTAATCAGCAAACAATTTATAATCAATCGCTTTAAAATATATTCATCCTTAACCATACCCCTACACATATAAACCCACTGTGGTAACACCTACCAGCAATTTTCCCAAACAACTTGTGTTTAGTTGTGACGTGTGCCAATAACAAGTTACCTATTATTGGAACATTATTTTACCCTTCAGTATTTCCTTTGCCAACTACTTGTGTTAGAGAAAGTATATTAATGAAGTTGGAACAACTTTTACTTTTGAGCATTTGAGACCAAAACAGTTATTGGAGTACAATAAACATTGCATTAGAAAATAAAAATTCACAGAAAGGTCAGAAACAATTACGAAAAAGGAAGATACTCAAAACAATGAGAAATTAAAAAAAAAATTTTTATACAGTTCACTAATGCGTGGCTAACAAACTTTCACTTTGAGATGAGAGAAACAAAGATAGGTTTTATGGTTGTGGAGAATATTGATAATGGGAAAAGTGATTGGAAGAAGTACTCAAGAGACAGTGGAATGTTAAAGGCTGAACCAGAAGGGAGAATGCAATGTAAAGGGAAAAGATTCAGGAAAAGCAAAAGTATTTAGGAAACAATGGAATGAAAGGTAGAACAAGCTGAAGAAGGTAACAGATTATGACCAAGGGTGTTTATTATCATTACAGGTAATCTACCGGTTAAGGTAGGTTTGGGAACCGAATTATTATAGAAGTCCTCAAGTATGTATAGTGTTTAGGGATCGCAATAAAACAAGGCCAACATGATATATCAATGATAAAACAGTTTTTAGGTCAAAATATTTTGGTTGCCAGGTAACTATATTTGTTGTGGGAATAACTATGCACAGGAAAGATGCATTAACCCTGAAAAGAGGTGTAAGTCAAAGCAAAACTCCAAGATAACTAAAGTCAAGTGAGATGTTGTAGAATTTGCAAACGATTTTTAAATTAAATTCACCAATATTTTCAGCATTCCAAAAATTCAATCAAGAACAAAATAGATTACATTCACCCCTCTTCATCCTTCTCCTTCCTCCCACATCATACATTTACTCCAAGCCCACTTGTCCCATTCTACTTGAGCCCACTTCAACTTAAAAAGGATAGACTATGGGAAAACCAAGGAATACACATAAGCAACATACAAACCTATTTCAACATCTTCAGCACCACCATGATCAGCCCTGCATAAATCTGAATTATTGTAGCCTTTTTCAATAAAGAGTCTTACAGCTTCGCGGCTGAGAACATATCCTGAAAATAATATTTTTTTAAGTCAGTCAAATTTGGCAAATTTTAAAAAATTATTATGGAAATATCACAAGGATAATATTAACTAACAACCATTCACATCCAACAATTATCAGATTAAAATGTTTAACTTTCTACTGTCAAAAATATCATGAAATAATAAGATGTGAAAATATTGGAGTAGGGATGCACAAGGCAAAACAACCGTGTTGTGAAATCACTTCATGTCATAATTATTGGATTTTTACCTAAAGTAAAGACTGACAGTTTTCATAGACCAAAATAAAAATGAAATCATGAGTTCATCTATGTAAAAAGCGAATACTTTGTGAAAAGTGAATTTTGAAAGTATGTTTTGATACATCATCTACCAATGGCTGATAAAATAGTTTTTAATATCAGAATAACAAGAGTAAATGGACAGTGACTCAGGTCTACAAAACAAAATAAAATAACCTTTTTTAAGTGTTTAAGAGAGTAGAAAATAACAAAGCAACCATCTGTGAGCAAAATGCCCCTGACACTCATTTGCAGAACATTTTCTAATGATAATTAAATTACAGTCAAAAAGCCTAATTGTGGCATAATCACCTGCTCCTCCACTCATGTATCCCTGCTTAACATAGGGCTTAAATCTGCATCCAAAGTAGATGGGATCAGAGGGTTGGTATGGGGATAACATGTACCTGAGGTTCTCAACCACCACATACCTAAAATAAGTGAAAATTCTGTTAAAACAAGATTCGTGAACTACATTATCATGAAAATATTGAATAAACATGCATCACTTTCTTTTAACAAATACATCCCCAAAAATTAAAAAAACATTTTCAAAAATATCTTAAAAGGGTGTATACAGAGGTAACTTTTCAAAATTCCTAATTTTTTCTGACTTTCCAGATTATCTTAAAATAATATTCCTTACCTTCAGATTACAAATATCACAAATAGGAACAAGGAAAATTCAATGTTTTTTTGCTATGCTTATGCCTCCTAACTTTGTTCATCACAGGTGAGAAAATGGTGATGTTTAACAATTAAAAGAACTAACTAGATTTAATGCTGAATGGTAAAACAGAAGAAAATATCATAGATGAGTTCTGAGGGACTGAAATGTTTTCAGCCCAAGTTTCTGATTTGATCATAAGGGTATGATAGTTCTACAGTGAGTTCGCAAAATAATAAAAGTTTTCCATATCTATTTTCATGGCCATTGTATTAGCAATTGTTCAACAGTCATATACAACAATTTTGGATCAGAAACACAATTGCCAATATGATTGTATTCTTGACAACTGCTATGCAAAAGGCATTTTTAAGCATTCATTTACAAAATGTAGGGTTATGTGTACAATAAGGGTAATTATAAGTATGAAAAAAAAATTAAAAATTTGAAAGTCATAACTAATTGGTCAACCCATCTTAATATGTAAAATACAACCCCTACAGCAACTGACATGCCATGTTCATTTTTATCACTAATTTTTAAACTAATGGTTTCGGCGACTAAAGCCACTGTTTTAATATATATGTAAAATAAGATGGACATTATAAAAATAAACAATATATTGCTACTACGAATTTCCCGGTTGATCTCCTAAAACTTATGAAGTAAAAATACTCAAAATGGCAACTACACTATTCTGGAAGTCAAGGAAATCAACTAATAAGTAATTAGAGTTTCACCATCAGTAATAACAAGAACCCAATTTAGTAAGAGAATTTTATAATCGATGGTTTCAGGCGTTATTTTATGGAATCGGTTCATACTTAAGCGGATAAAATGATACTTTGTAATGGTCTAAGGGTATATATATGTTGGTCGCCTGTATGTCTGCACCTGAAGATGACGTTGTACGTCGAAACCCGGGTCGTGTGTTTGTGAAATAAATCTGTGGAATTACAAAGTATCATTTTATCCGCTTAAGTAAGAGAATTTTGTTTCAGATTCTCAGCTCGAGTTACATTAAGATTTCACTGCAACTGGAAATGCCCATTCAAGAAAACACTGGCAGCAAATGAAGAAATAAGATTGGAGCATGGAGATGGACGAAGGCAGGAACGGGGAGATATAGGAGTATAAACAAAGGAATTAAGAAATTAATTCAATGTGAAAACAGTCCCATAGATTTTACCCTTTCACTAAAGTACTATAGGAACACTCTTCATCATATATTTAATAAATTCACCCTTTCTTCATTTATAAATTATCTCAACTTTATCTAAATTGAAACAACAAAGTGAATATTGATATTTTGTATCATTTTAGTGTTGTGTTATAATCATGCATAATTTTTCATATTTAGTTTTGGATTAATGATGTTTAAAATCAACATTTTTCCTATAGTTTTCAAAACACTTTGCTCTTATACGCAGAGTGTTTTTTTAAGATGCTTAAATTAGGCCAAAAATGATCAATAAACATTCAGTAAAATACACACAAAGGTGACCAGTAAAATAACCTCTTCAGTCAGCTCCTGATGACAATTACAGTAAGAAGAATAAGAAATTGACTCTTTTAAAAATACCTTCACATACAGCAAGAAATCTGGAAATAATATCATGGTGAAAACACTTCTCTCTATGAAAATCTTCCATGAGGCACCTAAATTTATTATAGTATTATAACCTCCACACACAAACTGACAGAATGAAATCACCTTAAACTTTTAAGATTGTTTTATAAACAATTGGAACACTTCCAAAGGATTTCTCCCACTCGGAAAACCCAAACTTATTTTAAGAATTAATATTAAAAGGAACTCACGTGTCATCATCAGCCTTCATGAACCAATCAGCATCATTTAAATGGTGCTCATACACATACTTGAAAGCTTCCCTTGTTTTCGCCCATAGATAGTCTCGACCCTCCTCCACTGGCAACTTTATAGATGGCAATGAAGAGTCTAAAAATGAAATAAATGAAGCAAGAAGTGAGAAGGGGATTTCAAAATACTACACCAGTAGTTGCTACAAAATAACAAAAACATGAATAAAATACAGTAAAACCTTGTTATTTACCAACTCAGAAGAAAGAAAACTTGGGACTCCAAAATAACCAGGCTCAAAACAGAGGTCCAGAAAATATTCTTAAAATTCCACATTTGTGAAGCGAAAGTGAAATACCTAGTATCTTCATAGACCAGCACGCTCAAAGATGGAGAAAAAGAAGTAGATGGGGACAGTTTACAAACAGGCATACTCAATTACGAGATAGAAAACAAGCAAGGGAAACTGAAAATAAAGAAGCTTATGAGGATATATAACACTCCCACTGAACTAGTTGAAGGTTTAGTAAATGGAAGGAAAAGTTTTTACAGGTTAATTTATAGCATCTACTAGGGAGGAATCTAGTTGGAAGATTTTGTCAGATGTGTTAGTTCTCATGCCAAAAAAGGGAATGCAAGCCATATGTGAGGATTATAGAGAAATAAGTTTGACTGTACATGCAGCTTAAGTGGTACTTAGGATCATCAATTAGAGGATGGATAGGAGGGCAATGATGATAGGGGATGATCAGTTTGGGTTAAGAAAGTGTAAAAAGTGCATGTGTAAAATCATAACAGTACTAAGGTCACTAATATAAGGAACATACGAAGAATGCATTCAGGATATATAGTATATGTACATGTTTTGTAGATTTTTAGAAAGCATTTGCTGTAGTAAACTGGGAAGCATTAATTAATGTAATACATAAATTAGGAGTGACTAGGAGGATAGATGACTTATCCATAGCCTGTAAATATCTCCGACTGCTCAGGTGTGAGTGGTGGATGGAGAGTCAGGATGGGTAGCATTAGGGAGAGGGATTGGACAAAACTCTAAATTTACATAGATAAAATATGAAAGTGAATGGCTACCAATGGATATGAATTAGTAACCATGGAGTTCTGTCCACAGGAATAACCCTTCAAAATTAATGCAACTATTGTTTTCTGAACATATCAATATCAAATATCAAAACTGCCTTTTTCAGTGCCCTTTTTCTAGGCCACTCTTGTTTCAATTGAAGAAAGCCACATCGATCACTCTGCTTCTTGAGCTCTTGTAAGATTCTCTTTCATAATAATTGACAGAAGGGAATCGTTTTTGAGCCAACACTATGCAATGATTTTGCAAAACAATTTATCACACTACACAAAATATCACTGATGAAAGAAAGCAAAAGTATCAGTTAACACTAAAATTAAACAAAAACCCAATTCGTTTCCTTCTCATGGACTACAACCTTGAAATGGTGTCCATGTTTGTGTATTCCTATGACCCATCAAGCTGGGCTAGTGGGAGAAGTAATAATAGTTTCTAGTATTGTCACCCATGCCAGATGGATCAATGGGTGGGATTCAGATTAAAGGCAGTCTCTTCAACATCTTTCCTCAGTAAGGCATTTGACCCCAATGGGGAGGCCATTTTAGAGACAGAGACACAGAAGTATTGCAGTTTGCATTGTCACGGTGCATCAAAAATCCAGCCTAAGCCAGAAGACTACTGCTGATAACAATATATAATAATAACCAATTCATTAATTCTAATTTCTTTGTCACTGTTATATTAGCCGAGTCAATTATATTTAATTATAATTTCAATGCTTTCAAGTAGTTCAGCACCAACTATTAATTACCTCGGATTTCATCTCAGACATGGATGTACTACTGAAGTGATTCAGAGTTTTTAGAATGAGCACATATTACCATATGATTTTAGCCTTTGGAGAATGCAAAAACCAAAACATGACTACTACAAGCATGAGTCGTTTACTTTATGAGCATTATCATAATTCCTGGAATATGTGCACCACATTCATCTGGTAGTTTTTCTGGTGATAGCAATGGGTGAATAATAATTAAAAATACCACACTGATGGTTCCCGAATTCACTTGAAATAATACAGTTGGTGTGTCAAGAGGTCTTTTTGAGTGGGCACAAGACATTGTATGCCATAATAACCTCTACTTCACTTCTCCCAACCACAACCTCTACCTCCACCATCAGCCTGCCACAGTGAGGTAAGTTTCAACTGTTGGTAACCTTGACATCGCTTTCCTATACCTTATCCTTTGGTCAGAGAAAAAGAGTTCAACTAAAGAATAAAATGAGAGTTATTATTAGAGAATAAAATGCTTGCATGTGGACACACAAGTTACATGGGTCGATCAATTATTCCTTAGAAAATCTAAGAGATGGTGCTGATATTATCGGAAAAGGTTTGCTTTTAGTAAGCCTCATCTCTCATTAAACTGCAGTTAAAGTTTCCATTACATAGGTGGTTTCTCTTTCATATTCTATTGAAGCAACAAACTTCTGTTTCTTTGTAAAAATGGAAAAAAAAATGAGTTTCGTGAGATGATTCTACAGTTCTATTTAAAAGGCCTAACACTGACAGAGATCAAAGTTGACTTAGATGAAGTTCATGGCACATCTGCTTCTGTGTTTGCGACTCTGTACAATTGAGTGAATGAGTTTAAACGTGGCTGCACATCCACAATGGATTAACATCATTCAGGATGCCCAGTGGAAGTGACTCCTCCAAAATGATTGACAAAATCCATGATATGGTTTTGAGTGATCGATAAATCAAAGTTTGTGAAATAGTTGCCACAGGCTTATCACAAGGTACAGTGTTTTCAATTTTGCACAAAAAATTGGGTGTGAAAATAAATTTCAGCATCTTGCTGATAGTTTGCTCTTGGTGGAGAATAAACATAATTGTGTGGTCGATTTGGAGGCTTTGATAATTTCCCTTCACAATCCCGACGAGTTTCTAAGTCAATGCATAACTGTGGACAAAACATGGATACACTACTACACACCAGAGCAATTTCCTCTATTTGCTCAGTATGCAAATACTTGCCCTCCTCATGTTCTTAATACATAATCTGTATTGAATTAACCTAAAAGATAACCATTCAATTTTAATTTTTTAGACTGAATTTGAGATTCAATCCTCGGATAAAAGAAAACATGATAAATAAATTTTTAGAGTGTCCCACTTACCATTTGCTGTGCTCATGAATAGCAGAATGTTGCAACGTTTTCCCCAAGTGGCCTTTACATGACGAGCCTTCTTCTCATGGTTTTTCGGTGCGGTCATAACCCAGCAAAGGACTCTCACTTTCTTAGCCATGAGTCTGGCTACCTCATCCTCACCTGTAGAAATAATTGATATTTATTATCATTTGTAAATATAAGAGAATGCATGATGTACATTATAATTAACCTAATTCAGACCAATTTCCAATCAAAAGGACAACATAAATGGTTTACCATTAAATTGAGAATTCATGGCAGCAAAAAGTAATTAGTAGCAAAGGGTTTTTTTCTGTGGTTTTAATGAGGCATTCAGTAAACATTTTTTCAATCAGATAGTTACTATGGACTAAGCGCTCAGTAGTCTAATTTTGAGGAAATAACGTGGTGAGGTTGGAACAAATGACTCTCCGAACACCCAATAGTGGTCCTTGGGAAGTAACGAAACAGAGAAAGTATGTAAGTACAACTGCAAGAATGCTGAAGACTACAGCAGAACCTCATACTATCAGCATAATTTGTTCTACGATCTTTCTTGTAAAGCAAAACACTCATTTAAAGAAACAACTTTTTGCATATAAATTAATGTAAAATACAAAAATGTGCTCAGTGCTGAAAAAATTAGGTAAAAGGTTTATTAAAAAACGCTATACATACATTGTTTAGGATCATGGATCATGTTTGTCTTTTTTTTTTCTATGATGGAATGAAGCAACAGTGAATGAAAACTCAGTTTGTAAAATCAAAATAAATATTTTCTTTTTTATAATATTTACCTAATTCCTTTTTACTAGAAAGTTGTCTAGAGACATTTATTTTTGCCGACACTTCAAAATTTTGTAAAAATGTAACTGAGAATTATCGTTAAATAAATTTCTGGTCCCTTCCTTATCCCAATGCCTCGTACGCATTGCATGATGCAACAGTTGACCTCTATATCACATTTAGCCTGCTATTTTGAACTTAACACTTCTTGAAAGCACATGGACTTTCTGAACAGTAAAAAAGCAGGGGTTTCATTTCCAATTGGCCACTTGCGTGTGCACAAAATAGCAGCATGAAACAGCCTTTCATTGGCTTGTGGTCGGACAATGCATTTCTTCTACTGTTACGTGTAGAAATATAGCATTGCTTCAGCATCTTCTTCCAAAAGGTACCCTTCAGGTCAGATTTAAATACCTTTTCTGGATGGTAACCATCAGAATCAATGAGTTTCTTGAAGTCACCAATGAAGTTCTCTGCTGCCTTTGACTCAGAACTTCACCTTGCCTCATAATGCTGTGAATATAGGTGCTTCTTATAAACTTCTTGAGCCATACCCCTTAAATTCTCGTTGGGCCATTGATGATCTTGAAATCCTCTAACAAGGTAAGGGATACTTTCCCCCTCTCACATATGCTGTTCTAGTTAAAAGTGTCACGTTGCAATTCTTTTCCTTTATCCATATGAGTAACAACCTTTCAACATCTGAGAATAATTGCCCATTGCATAGATATTTTTGTCACTCTCTTTGATTATCTATCTCCTTAATTATATCCTTGTTCTTAAAGAAATACCAAATCATTGAAGTTGACTGATTATTAATGTGCATACTAGATCAGCAATGCTCACACCCTGTTCACCATTTTCAATGACTTTACTGTTCATTTTTACTGTTATTTTTATTCTTTTCTGGCTTTCTTCTTATAGGTTTTTCTTTGGGGTCATTTTAAAAATTATGCACAAAATAATATTATAAGGTTGCACCAAAGAATCACTAATAATAAGCCTGAACAAAAGTTTGGAAAAATGTGTTCACTAGAAACTAAGGCTAGCAGCATGAGTACTAAAATCAAACTGAAGTAGCACCTGTGCAATCTGTTTGAGAATTTCCCTCTCCTTGTAACCCATAAAGCCAGGAGTCAATCGTCAAGCGAGTCATTTTCGAGACCAACAATTTTGCTATTAATGCAAATTACTCGCTATGCTGGGTGTTCATTTAGTGAGGTTCCACTGTAATAGGCTAGCAAACCACAATCTACATTAAATTTTACACCAGCCACATGGCATATTGGTAAGAAAGAGATTCATTTACAGAAGCTTGCATCATGTTGAGAAAAGTATTATAATTTAGATCATGATCATGGATTATCAATCTAAGGATTGGTTTGTACATGTTCTCAAACATCTCCTGTTAGGTAGCTTTAAACCTTTTCATTCCTCATAATTTATTCTGACAACTGTATTTCATGTTCATACCATAATACAGTAACTAACTAAATATGTTAAAGCTAATCTTTAACAGATAACTTTTTTGCAACAAGAAAATCTCTCCCCATATAGTTCTGCATGGGATTAACTTTTCTCTGGGTATTTTTATGTATAAGCCATCCATGCATGACTTACATTTGACTTCAATATATTCACATTTTGGATATTGTGTGTAGCACATTCTACTAAAACAGTATAACAAAACACAGTAATCGACCCGAAGGTTGGTTTAGTAGGTGATGGTAGAGCTCACCCATGTACCAAGCCCGACGGCGTGTGAATATTCACACATCAGGGTAGGGAGGGCAAGTTCCTTTCCCTGTGCCGCTTATGGTTTCCCAGGAAGATCTGGTACCCCGAAAAATCAACTAGCTTGGGTGGAGCTGCAGGTGCCCAGAGTGCCTTGCCCGGGAATCGAACCCGGGACCCTCCGGTCAGTAGTCCAACGCTCTACCCACTAGACCACCACGACCCGCATTAAGTATATCATGCAATATTTACTATTTTCAATAATTCGAGCATCAGAAACATTTTTTGTAATCAAATTATCAATAATTAGCCAGGGATAAAATATTTTACTATTTCCAGATTCGCACTTTTGTTTATTAGAGACAGAAAAAAATTTTAAACAGCATCTGAGAGTTGAAATATTGAATATTAAAATTCTTAATAGACAGATCCATAATATTAGCAACAATATTAATAATTATATAACTATACTTGTTGATGAGAGCCTAATAAAAATATGGAGGGAATCACTCGATAAAAAAGGTCCTGAAGGGAAAACGCCAACAACTTACACTTTCAGATTCATGATTCATTTACGAATTACGTTTGAAAAGTTTTCAATTTATAAGACATGATTTAATATTATTGCCTGATACTTTTATTAAATAACTAAATTTAAATATCTATTAAAAGTATCATCAAAATATATTTCATCTCTGTATCATAAACCTAAAATTCTTGAAAGACCATCTGAATTGGGTGTTTGTGGAAATGCTCAGCTAATTCAGTGTTCCAGTGCTCATTCTCCAAAGAAATGGCGAGCTGATTTTTACCATATTTTTTCCAAAGTGTCGTGCAAAATCAAGTATAAATTTTATAATAATGACTCATTAAAAGTATTTCCTTCCTAAGAAACTGTTTACCATGATGTAATTTAATCAATTTTTAAATGATTAACAGATTAATTATATGCTGGTACTGTAATATGATATGTACTGAATCAAACACCATGCTTTTGTTTTTCCAGTAGGGGTGGTTGTTTTGCAAATTACTTTAAGAAATACCAGATCTATGGACTGAACTGATTAGTTTCATGATATTTCAATTAAAATTTCACCATAAAAGGCTTAATAAATTCAAAGATGTTGAACGATAAATTTTAGATGGAAAGAACCATAAATTTACACAAAATGATATAAGTAAATTTAAGCAAAAAAAAAGAGTACCCCTATAATAGCTTTTACGACTAATTTCAGAGTGAAAATGTAGCTTTCTAAGACTTTTTCCATAGTGCAATGCACACTCACCTCGATGGAACTCTTCATCATGGGAATGAAATGAGACCTCTTGTGAGGGCCCTTCAGCATTCTCCATGTCCCCATGTTCATGTGCATCATGGCCGCTGTCAAATAGAAAATAATTACATAAAATTTTATCTCATTAGATTAGTTTACTCTGAAAGAACACGTGACTAACTATCATGTGAGAACTAAAGAGTGACTAAATAATTTGAATGCCAAAGCTCAATATACTAAAATCATGGCAAATATCAACTTTAAAATCAGCATGAACAAAATTTCTGTGTGTACATTGATTAGCTGTCATATGACTTACTTAAAATGCCAAATTCTGAACAATACAGTGAATTGAAAAAGAATCATGACTGCAAATAAAAGAATTGGCAGTATGAAGATGAAAACATTTTATTGGACTTTCTGTTCAATATTTTCATAACATTGCATAAGCCTGGCATTAATTACCAATTGTGTTGAATGCTGTTTAAAAATCAAAATAAAATATTGGAAATGATTTGGCATGAGGCTGTTTTTATAACACTGAAGATAAAGAGGAGAAATATGTTTTGGTCAAATAACTTCATTTATATTACAGAACAGAAAAACTTATGAATAAATTTTATTTCATACTTAATACACACAAGTTAATTTGTTTATTAACTATTAATAATTTTATTAATTATTAAAAATTAAGTTGATTGTAAAAAACTGAATTGAATTAATTATACATTATTTTATTAGGTAATCTACCGGTTAAGGTAGTTTTCGGATGGACATAACTATCAAATAAATATTTTGTGACTCCTAAGAAAACCTACTCTACATCAGGTCCCTCTTCATCTCTGTGTACTTCTTTCCTCCCTTCATCCCGTCCAACATCCCTATCCTGTTCCTGCTCTTTCTTCGTTTGCCTAACATTCTCCCCTCTATTACCTTCTTCAACATCCCATTGCCGCTCAATATGCCTTTCATCCATTTTTCCTACCTCCATAGGATCTCTCCCAAACCCCTCTCCTCCAATCTACATCTATCCTCCTGCTTCAGCGACCACGTTTTCGTGCCGTACATAGCTACGCTCCATATCAGAGTTTTTAAGAGTCTTTTCTTTACCTCCCTACTCAACGTCCCCATCATCAACTCCCTCCTCCTTGAGAAAGCCTCCTTGCCTAGTGCAATTCTTCTCCTTACGTCCCCACTACTTTGACCCCATTGATCCAAAACACTTCCGAGATATGCAAACCGTTCTACCTGCTCTATTTTTTCCCTTCCTATTTTAATGTGTAGCTTAGCCCTTTTCTTTCTGGAAAATCGCATAACCTTTGTTTTATTAATATTGATTCTCATCCCATATTTATCGCACTGAACCTCAAATTCACTCAACAATGCTTGCAATCCCTTGGCTGACTGAGCAACTAATGCTTGGTCATCAGCAAACCTAACCGATTTTACCAATTCCCCTCCGACTTTCATTCCTACCTCCAGTTCTCCCCATGCCTCTTTAATCATTTCCTCCACATATACATTGAACAGCGCCGGTGACAATGGGCAACCCTGCCTTACCCCTCTTCCTAACACTGCCCATTCGGACTCTCCATTCCCCACTCACACCTGAGCAGACATGTACAGGTTGCGGATCAGTCTTTGCTTTATTTGTGGCCCTTCTCAATTTCTTGTTTAACTCTTTGTACTTCATTTTGCCTAACTCTGTGTTTACATTCTTCCATCTTCTTCTCTCATCCATCTTTGCAGTCATTTCATCCGTTACCCATGGTTTCCTTACCCTTTTCCTGTTAATGGTTCCTATAGTGTCTTTTGCGGCTTTTGTAATCACTGTCTTGATACATTGCCATTTTTCTTCGATAGTACTCAGCTCTTTACCGCTATCCTTCCTCGTTAATCCATTAATTTTCATTTGTTGCAATATTTGTATAACAAATAGGAATTGACAGTTAATTTTTTTGGCAATTCATGTATGCATATTGTTATTATGGAACTCCTCAAACCACAGCAAAAAACTTAAACATTATCTTAAGGTATTTCTATAATATAAGAATGAGAATAATTATTAATGAACAACAAACTAAGTTATCAGTGTACCCTACATGCATAAATACTCATTGACAAATGTATGGTCCATAAATAAACCTTTTGGCAAATTAAAATGAATTTTGGCAATGAGAATTGAACTCAAAAAAGTGCATAGTCATAAATTTTTGGAAAAAGACCATTTCCCTCCTGAATGCCAACTGCGTCGGGAACAACAAAATGGAATGTGTAGACTCGATTAAATACTTTAGCATTGCCCTCACTAATGACCTCAGGTGGGTGAAACACATATGTGGACAAGCTAATAAAAAATTAGGATATATTAGAAGAGTACTGGGTAAATGTAATGAAAAGGTCAAAGCGAAATGTTATCTGCTGCTGGTTAGGCCTCATTTAGAATATGCTGCAAGTATATGGGATCCTCATGAAGTTGGATTAATCGCTGAATTGGATCACGTGCAGTATAGAGGCGCTAGATTTGTAAAATTTTGTTGTGATTAATTTAGTAGGGTATCCAAAATATTAGGGTAGGTAGGCTGGGAATCACTCATGGAGTGAAGGCTAAATTACAGATTAAATCTCTTGAATAAATTGGAATGGAGTCTCTTTAGCATTGACGTTGAAAATGTATTATTACCCCATCATACTACAGTAGGAGAGATCTTGTTAATAAAAAATTTAAGAGATTAAGGGTAGAACAGACAGATTTAACATGTCATTTTTTCAACAGATGATAGGGGATCATAATAACATTGTTCGACCGCAGTAGGGTTATGTTTGAGTTAAGATTGGTCTGGTGCATGGCAGTGGCTTGTAGGGTATATAAATATAATAATTAATTAATTAATTAATTAAGAAATAAAATAAATAAGCTGCATTGAATAGAAAAAATTATCTGTTTAGTCACATATTGTGATGTTATGGAAGTGAGCTGAGAGGAATTAGTAGCATTGAATGGCTTACCCTTTTGACCACCACCTATGTATGAAACCCTGGCCTTCACTCCCTCTGGACAGCCTTGGTTGATATCCCTGGTCTAATACTCCACTTGGAGAGCTCAGCAAGTAGAAACGTTGAGTGGTATTGAGTAGAATATATGCAAAGCTGAAGCCAAATGTGATACCCACAGCAAGTGTTAGCATGAATGTGCGACCAGCAGCCATGCTCAACCTGGGACCCACCAGAAACCCCAGACCCCCACCGCCAACTGAAAAAAAGGGACAACAGCTATGACACCCTTTGTAAACATAGTATAATAATGAAATGCTAAAGGTAATTTTAAAAAAGTACAAAATAACAGTCGCTACAGTTTGGATTTATGAATTTAGAGGTTTCCCAGAGGGTGATTACACTTCTCAGAAGAAAATCTCATTGAATGCAAATTACTAGCAACATTTTACTTCACAGAACTTTCAATAGTATATTAAAACCATTTGAGGTGGTACTGCAAAATTACAATGAAGTGTTTTTTTATGTATACAGGTACCAGTATGTAAGTTGCTTTAGAAAATAAAACACACAACTACATGCAAATTCAAGAGAAAAGTATTTTTTTCAACCAATTTGTAGTATTGAAATTTCTCCCTGATCAATTCTGTAATGTTTGGAAGATTTAGCTCCCTTCCTACCAGACTAATAACTAATAAGATGATTAAAATAGAGATTTCATCAGACATGTCATGAGGTTGGCAAATAGCTGGAGGGCAAGGATTACTGCAACAACTCCATTTCCACTCTAATTAAAACAAAGGAAAGACTACATAATATCCAAGAAATATAAATCAAGCTTTTAATGTTCTGGATAGATTTTACTTTAGAAAAACAAAGAGGTATTTTAAATTCCCAGAAACAAATGGTAAAAATAATTGATTGAAACTAATAGCCTCAAAATCTATGACTCACGACTTTGAATGACACGTAATGTCTGCGTGAGAGATAGAATGGATATGGCAAAAAGGGAAATTATCGTATTTTAATTTTCTTGCATGTAGCATAAAATTCCATGGATAACTTCTAAATAATTGCTGGAGAAACATGCGAATCGAAAGTGTCTTTATATGATATACTAGCCGTTTAGTTACTCTACTTCTTTAGTTACTCTAGATGCTTTCTGTTGAACAACAGAGAAATAGCTCTCATTGTCTGCAAAATTATGGCAGAATTAAGTATCAACGACTGTTGTGATACACTTCGTCATTTTGTAGCTGCGGCAGAAACAGGTTATAGATTTCCTGAGGTTCCTCTTACTTTACCAAATTTGGAAACCATCGGGGGTTTATATCAAAATACATTTCCACTGAAACGTTTTATAACATGCCAACTTAAATAATCGGACATTGATAGGACCAGGACGCCCACGCGTGTGACGCGGGAGGCATACTTTCGTCGAAATTATTAATAGATAGTTGAGTTTTTCCATGAAAAAAATAAAGTTTAAATGAGAGAAACCAATAACTGTTCTCAATACTGGTACCACCATTATGACAAGCATATTTTTCCCCATAACCATTAAGTATTTGCTCCCATATCGATAGCGCGTACACGTAATTCCCGTGAAAGTTTTTAAGTCATCAATGCGACGTCACAAGTAGCCGACCGAATATTAGAGACAAACAGACGAATGATTATGCGGACTTGACACAAGAAATACAATAGAAATATCAAGGCAAGCATACGATAGCATTAGAAGTCGAGCTTTTCGACTGTTGAATTAGACCGGAGGTGAGAAGCGAAATTAATTCGATCACACTTGACAATATACAATTCCGAGTTCCGCATTATGGAGACGGGAAGATACTCGTCCCAGTTACATTGATAAAAAATGGGATTTTTCTCTTACTTTGGACATTATGAGTTTTATCTGAGAGGAAACTGAGCCAAATCCAGTGCTAAGGGACCACAGCCTTCAAAATAAGGGTCCCACTTCATTTCATCAGAATTTCAGGGATTATAGTCGTCAAACAAATCTCAGGAGAAATTCTTTAAGCTTGGGATGAACATAAATAATTTCAAATCCAAAGTAATGAGGTTCACAAGAATTACCGAGACTGAGATAAACCGAAATGAGCATTTACATGAAAAGGAGAATTTATGACAGGTACACTAAGTACAATGGTAAAGAAAAGATCAACGAGGACTTTAATATGGAAAGTAACGCTTTACGGATGTGGAACCCAGTCTTTGAGAAAAGATTGAAGGTTTTTGAGATGCGGGTGCGACGAAGAATGGAGGAAATAAGTTGGATAGAGGAAGAAGAACACAATAAAGTCTTAAAGAGGATGAGGCAAAGAGAGGAAGTTACAGGGGGAAATTGAAAAAGGGGCAAAACACGTGGGCGCATGAAATACTGAAAGGGAGGGGGATGTGAAGTGGATAATGCTGGGAAATCGGGGCAGAGAAAGGAAAAGAGAGGGCTGTTTAGATAGCAAGAGCGTGTGCAGACGTTACGAAGAAATGGATAAAGATAGGCAAAAAAGAGGAAGATCCCGTGATAAACACCAGTAAATATTCGTTGTGGACCATTAAAAACATACCTTCATTACATTAGAATACCCTGAATGAAAAAGAACTTTAAAGTTAAAAGTCATACATTAGAGATAGTGGAATTGTTGGCAGTATTTTAAGGAAGATGAATATAGTAATAAGGAATTCAGGAGAACAATTTCTCTAGCGAAAGAGGCATTCACAAAGGGGACGAGACTGTAGGTCACGATAATCAAGCCAAGAGGTAAAGAAAGGAAAACAAAGAATGCCGTAGCGCAAAGCTTTGGGTGCTTGGTTCATAAACTTGGTGTTGCAGGAAAATATATATTTTAAGAGATCGGGTATTTTTGAGACGTGAGTATGCACACATTAAGTCTATGCGGTGGAAGTGTGATAATCTAATGAAGATCCGCCACAGAAGGCGATTTAGATAGATAGAGAGTTGCCCTGTGTAATCTGAAGAAAGCTTTGAATGAGGACAGAACTTTTGAGAAATAGCAGGATGCTGAAGGGTTCGATAGAACGGAAGGTAACTGGGGAAAGAGGAAGAAATAATGTATTTTGGATGATATGACGGGGAGTACGAAATGTACACAACTGAAGATAATTTGGCGGAGGAAGGTCAATATATTTTTAAAATTTATTTATGTAACCTGCAAGCCACTGCTAGGGTGTGTGGCAGGGGATAAACACACACCAGACCATTCTTAACCCGAACATGACCCTACCGCGGTCGAAGAATGTTATTCTGATCCCTTATCGTTCGTGGAAAAATGACATCTTAAATCTATCAGTCCTAATCTAATCCCTCTAATTTTATTAAAATGATCTCTCTTACCGCAGTACGAAGGAGGCAATAATACATTTTCAACATCACTGCTAAAGAGACCTCCTTCCAATTTACAAGAGCATTTCTTGTATGCAAGAGCTTCAATCTGTAATTTAACCTTCGCTCCGTGAGTGATTCCCAGGCTAGCTGCTCTAATATTTTGGATACGCTACTAATTTTATCATAAGGTTTTGCAAATCTAGCTCCTCTACGCTGCACGCGATCCTATTCGGCAATTAATCCAACTCTGTGAGGATCTCATATACTTACAGCATATTCTAAATGAGTCCTAACCAACGAGAGATAACATTTCTCTTTGACCTTTTCATCACATTTACACGGTACACTCTTCTAGTAAATCCTAATTTATTGTTAGCTTGCCCACTTATTCCCCGTAAACGTTTTACCCAGGAGAGATCATGAGTGAGGGTAACGCCTAGGTAATTAATTGAGTCTACACATTCCATTTCGATGTTCCCGATGCAGTGCAGTGTCCTTTGGGGGAGGATTTCACATTTGGGAATAAGAAATAATCTGCTGGAGCCAAATCGGGGCTGTAAAGTCGTTTGGGAATCGTCTCGATGCCGTTTGCAGAAGGCCTTTGCAAGCAGACACTCGACTCTGCTTTTGATCGTCCGTTCGACCGCGGTAGGGTCATGCTTGGGTCAAATTATTCTGGGATATATTCAACCCCTGCCACATACCCTTGCGGTCGCTTACTGGGTACAAAAATACATAAAAATAAAAAAATTATGTGGAAAAACCTAAACGTTTCAGAAGTGTTACAAATATTTGTCAGGAGGCAACGAAGAGCCGACGGCAAAAACTATAATACATAGGTTGGAAATAATTGATCTGAAAGAAAGATATTCAACGAAGTTAGGAGAAGGTACATGGAAGTAATTTATGAAAAAGTCATTTGGTCAGTCATCTACTAACAAAAATAAACAAAAAACACGGTAAATACAGAATATATTGCTCCATCAATACTACTTACTGTGCGAGTGTAAATTGGATAAACCACTCTCTCAATTGACAGCGAAAAAGACGGGATTGATAATGCCCTGAAAAAATACTCAGACGTCCAAATAAATTGATGAATTTTTGAGCAAGACATCTGACATAAGAATGTAACAAGGTCAATTTCAAACCTCAGAACAAAAAGCAGCTGAATATCACTATGTGAGGACTGGGGCAACATAGTTTAATTTATCATCCGGTTAAGGTATTTACAAGGTAACCAGGTGGCTTGGTTGGTAAGTGCTTACAAGGTAGCTAAGAACCATCAACATTGGAGAACAGATTAGAGAATGAGCCAAACAACTACGGGCTCTAAATTATGATCGGTCGAGGGATAGCAAAGGGAAGAGAAACACGATACAGATCAGCAGCTATGAGACCGATGCAACGAAAGAATATACAAGAAATAATAAATCTCATTCTTCTCTGAAGAGGCCTTCTTTGCAGGCGAAACATAAGTGAATATTTGTGAGTCGCAAAGGTCCTTGTTTTCGAGCACACCTGAGTGATTGAGTGAATGAGCGAGAGCGTGCGTACATCCGCGTTATAATTTTGTATTAATCTGTGTGATCGACGGATCAATGGCATAGTAGAAATCCTTGTAAACCCTGACTGAGTGAGTGTGTGAAATTCACCAAGGTCTAACACACCAGAGTGATTGAGTGACTGTGTATTTACCTAAGTCGTTTCTGTTTCACTACATCCTAAAATAATTTTCATTTATTTGTGTGATTGACAGGTCGCTGACTGAGGGATCCTTGTAAACCCTGAGTGTGTGTGTGTGTACGTGTGTACGTGTGTGTGTGAATGTGATTCACGAGAGTGACTGTTATTTCTTAACACACCCTAGTGATCGAGTGGTTGTAAGTTTGTTTCATTATTTATTATTTATTTTGGCTTTTGTATGTGATTGAAGCATACGTGGGTCATTGTTTCTCAAACACACCCAAGTGACCAAGTGTGTTCCCTATTTCTCCCCTTACTTGTATTTTTTTAACTTTTTTCCCTTCTTTTTTTTCTTATCACTTGGTGCCAATCAAGTGTACCCTCTCGGCATTTTTTGGGGACAAGAATATACGTGTATGAACTATCTTTGTCGCTTCGAGGATTTCGAGAAAACGTTCGGCAGGGTGAGAACGCACAATGAAAGTACTAAAGAATACATTTTACAGAATACATTAAAGAATACATTGAGTTTAAATATATAAGGAACGTAGCTACGGTCGTGAATCAATGTAAACAAAAAACACCGGGACCGTAAACTAAGTACATAAGAGGACTGGAAGTTGTTTCATTGAAGGAGAGAGGAGTCTCATTCGGTAGCTGTATATGAATCAAAGTATACGACGTATGGGCAGCGGACAGGAAAAAATGGATACAATGGGAGTAAGCGATATCCATTATGACCCGTTCTATTTAACATAAACGTAGAGGAAAGGGTAAGAGAGACATGATGGCTGGGGATAGAATTGATAATAGTCGAGGAATGAACACACATTAGGGCCACTAGTGATCAAACCCAACCAGTCAGTTAAGGGATTGCCATTGAGGAGTTTAATCGATGCAACGTGTATGAGATACACCTTGCATCGATTAAGCAACAAATAAGCGATTAATGATATTTTCCATAAGAAGAAAGGCATTAACATTAGTAGACATCAATTCGAGAATGTAAATCAGCTCCCGCATTTTGAGAAAAAAGAACACTGTCGCATCGAAACTGATGTTCGGGACTAAACTGTAAGAGGCTAAGAAATTTTTGGCAAATAATTTTATATGAAGCGTAGCATAAAACGGGTCATAAATAGCCTTTCAGGAAAGAAGTTGAATTTAAATGGGACTTGCGATCTGCGGGTACGAAAAAGAAATTGATCAAGAAGAGGGTTTGAGTGAGAGAGCGACGAAGTGCCACCTGCAATTAGGAAACAAATATTTCACCTAAATGCGAAGAAGGCGGAACAAGTGAATGGAGAATTTGATGGAAACAGTGG
This sequence comes from Hetaerina titia, assembly GCA_037158775.1. NCBI lineage: Eukaryota > Metazoa > Arthropoda > Insecta > Odonata > Calopterygidae > Hetaerina > Hetaerina titia. Next base: position 31,290,440 of record CM073771.1, on the reverse strand, counting down.
TGAATTGAAGGCCGCGACGGAGGAAGGTATGCTGGGCGAGTAAGAAGACGCAATGTCTATTTCAGCCGACAAGAAGGGAGGAAAAATATAAGGAGGTGAAGAAGAAAGCGGTTTGGAGAAAAATACGACCTAAATCTTTATCTACTCGGTAAGCTACCTAAAATAAAGATAAAACTTCATCGTTGAGGTTGCAAATATTAAGTTGTAATTGAGTTTCAGATATTAAGGCTGGAAAATACCAAAAAATGTTTGGGATAACTCGTTGGACTTTTATATGGACTCGACTGTCTAATGATGGCAATAGTTTAGTGCCAAGCGAGCGAGAACAACGATACTAGTTAAGCGAAAGCGACAAAAAACGACGTGAGGTTACTAGATAATAATATGATTTATTAAGTGCAGCTAATCACCCCCGAACACCTTACGTTTCGTAACACCGAAATGGAATGTGCAGACTCTATTAAATATCTAGGCGTTATCTTCACTCACGATCTCTCGTAGGTGTAACACAAACGGGGAATATGTGGACAAGCTAGCAAAAAATTAGGATTTATTAGAAGAATGTCGTGAAAATTTGATGAAAAGGTCAAATAGAAATGTTATTCGTCGCTTGTTAGGCCTCATTTAGAATATGCTGATAGTATATGGGATCCTCACGAAGTTAGATTAATTGCCGAATTAGATCGCGTGCAGCGTAGAGGAGCTAGATTTGTTAAACGCTGTTATGACTAACTTAGTAGCATGACCAATATATTAAAGCAACTAGGTTGAGCATCACTCACGGAACGAAGGTTAAATTATTGATTAAATCTCTTGTATTAATTGGAAGGACGTATCTCTAGCAGTGATGTTGAAATGTATTTTTACCCCATCGTACTTCGGTATGAGAGATCATGTCAATAAAATTCGAGAGATCAAGTGTAGAAGAGATAGATTTAAGATGTCATTTTTTCCACGAACAATAAGGGATCAAAATAAAAATTATTTGACCACTGTAGAGGTTACAATATTCGGGTCAAAACTAATCTGGCATGTATTCACCTCCTGCCACACACCCTAGCGTTTGCTTGCACGGTACTAAAATAAAATAATAATAAAAATAAACTCCCATGGTTTTTTATTGTTTTATTGAACCTCATATTTCCTGTACTAACAACCTCATTGAATATTTCCACTGATTCATTAAGTGCAAATGAAAGTCAAACGACTGCAATCGAAAAAAGGGGGACACCAGGATTACAACCAGTGAGGGTACAGACAAATACGTTAACGCTTACTCGATAATATTTGTGCGTATTTGCTTGCAATTTAGAAGCCGTATACGTTGTAAATGCTCTCTGATAGTCAAGAGCGAGCCATTTTTCGATATATCAAAATTGAACTAACAACGAGAAAAAACATACGCGTATCTAGCAAGGTAATATAAACTTAGCGATATCAAACACAACCCCAAAGACCGGCGCATACGCAGCGTACTTACGGAATCATTTCGATATTGGTATAAGTTCAACTTCGACTCCAAAGCGCACCTTGGAACCAGTTGTCAGCCAAAGCCGACGGGCGCACGCAGGATAGATACAAAATGGCTTAAATTGATGTGTTTTTAGGGATGGAGATTTGTCAGATTAAAATTCTTAGGAGTTCGACCACTTTGACTTCAAAAAAAAGGGACAGCGGAAAATCGAATCCAATAAAATGTTTAATTTCATATTAAAATCCACAGAATTTTCAACGAAAATTGACAATGCCGGCTGCTGCGACATTTCTTACACAAATTAAACACATACTAGGCACTTCATACGAGACTTCATTAAAGAGCGCATTTTTGAGATCATTTTTACTTCATTTTCCTATATTTTACAATGAAATATAATACTACAATAATTTTTTAAAACATCATTTCTACGAAATTTAAAGATGCAATAACTACAGCTATAGCAGAACAATGCGCGCGAAAACAATGTCAACAGACGCAGAAAAATACATTTCTTCTTTTTTTTTTCAGAAGAAGATGAACTTCCAAGGAGTGATGATTTGTACAGAGTGCAAGAAATCACCAGTATTTATTTGATCATCTGCCACAAATCATTTTCAGGATATTTGGCAGCTCCATATTTTAGAAGTACACGGTGCGGCAACATAACTTCATTTTTTTCAAACGCAAAACGCTTTCAAAAAAGGAAGTTATGTTGCCGCACTCTTATGACGATCAACGTTGCCAAAACCCAGTCGAGGACTCCCTGCGGATTTTTCTACCTTAGTTGGAAATCTAGAACAACGAAAATCATAAAATTTGTAACAACACGTTTGACAATCAAGGAAATAACAAGCGATAGGGTATTGGCAAATTAGAATAAACGATTAACTTTAATTTTCAAAATTAAAAAAACCCAACATTTTATAAATTCCCACTTTTCTCTAAGCCAGTTAACTTAAGCGGTCATATAGGTGATGAATCCGTTCGTACCGCAATTAAGTTTGGTGAAATCTAGTCTTTGTAATTGTCTACTTTAATCGATTTAAAATATATACAATTTTAAAAACTCTTAACTGATTACGCAGTTATGAACCACTGAAAAATAGTAAAAATATCCTGGAATTCAAGACACGCTCGGGGACTACGACACACGCAAGAACAAAATGCTGTTGCACAGACCATGAACAATTGAAATTCATAGAAGCGTTTTGTTTTACTTTGCAATGTACCGTAATCGGGAGTGTCCTTATATAAGTTTTAATGTTTCCCACGCATAAAATATTAAATTATAAACCAATACATTTAAAAGCGACGGCAACCAATTATTTCGGCTGTTACACAGCGGTGCAGCAACTCAAATTAATATCTGAAGAAAAGCCATCATTCTTTCTCACAATTATCAAATTCTTACTATCACCTTGCTTTTGAAGTATATAGTATATAGGCAGCTGCAAGGATATAAAAAAGCGCTCGAAAGATTGGTGGTTGAACTAACTTTGTCCACCTGTAACGTGCCCCCTCAGACCCATTATCTACTCGCCTTGCGTAAAACATATCAGCCCGATAGTTGAAAAACAGCGTCGCCAATAAATCCACTCTATTATCGCATTCCATTATTCAAGTTGAGACTATCGAAGCTCTCATTATCCGCTTCGGGCAATCGTTACGGTACCGTTTACTAGGCTTGTTTTGCCGTAATTCCGCATAATTTCTTTTGTGAAAATTTATCCTTCAATGTTTTCGAAAAATGTTGGTTATTTCTTCTTCATTGTCAGTGGTTGAATAACAAAATTGTTTTCAAAGGTAATTTCGGGAGAAGAGTGCTACGTCATCCGAAGAATGTTTTCTCCCATCTCGTCCCGGAAGTCATTAAAACGATGCATTTTTCTTCCTGCCCTGACCAAGTACAACTTTTCCGCAATTATGACGTAAAAGATAGTTCCTAAGAATCCTTATGTTGTCGTAGGGGATCATATTGACGACAACCTTCTTTTCTCCTTCCTCTGCGACTAGTAACTGCTTTCCTGCCTTTTTCTATCTGACTGGATGAGTCTTGATTCCCTTTTATCTTCAGCCACTTAGCGTTCCAACGAAAATGACCCGTCTTTCAAATAATGGCAATTGGTGATTAATGAACCGAGTTACATGGGGTGGTTCGGACATGCGCAGTACGCAGATATGCCACAATTCCCGTGCTCTCACCTGATCGCTGATTTGAGGAGAACAATTATTACTTTGACAGTGAAGTAGATATTAGAGGGACGACTACGGATAGCGGTGTTTTAGGACGGGGTGATGGAAAAATGCATTAGACTTTGTGGAATAACAGTGAAAACTAATGCAAATAGTATCATCGATTCAGAAGGCCCAGGAGAGAGGTTTAAGGTGTTGATTTTCGAGGAAAATACTTTCGAAGAGGACCATCAAAGGTTGGCACATAATGTCACATTCTGCTTGGCATATATCGGCAGAGTAATTCGACTCCTCCTTGAACTATACAAATACAAAGCATACAAATAAAGCACTCCGTGATTTGATCTTCTTTTTGCCGTCATCATATGACGTCATACCCTGTCTCTTTCTGTACTCTTCGTTCGTCATCATTACAGGGAGCTCTGTTCTTCAGCTTCTCTCTCCTCCTCCATTATCCTCTTCTAGTCTTCGCGATTTTTTGGATTCTTACATTCTTTTCATTCGACCTCCGCAACATCTATTTCTCTACCATTTATTATTGGCTAACCACTACCAACTCACTCCGAGCTAATCGGATGTCGTTTTCTGTGGGTGCAAATTTTAATAGAGAGGTGAGGATTTATTTTTGTCCTTTTGTCCTTTTTCAATCCCTAATTTCAACCCAAAACCTTACCAAACACGAATCACTTTCTCTTAATGAAGTATCCTCCAACAAAAACATAATATCATAAGGTATTCTGTTACTCCTCATATACTCCCTTCCCCATGACCCCAATCCACAATTTCAAAATCCATCGTCTGATCCTAACTCTAATATTCCCCAAAAGGCTTCCAAAACACGCAAGCCTAACAACCCCTGGACGCCCCAAGGTGTCTTGCATCAACTACCTTCCCGAATGCACCTCCGAACTAATTGGCCATTACCTACAACAAATTGTCACGTCCCTTCGCTCCTTCATCAAAGATACAACTCCTAACACTCCTTCAGCCTCCCACACTCCACCCCAATCCCTAATTAAACAACTTGACTTATGGTCGCCATCGATGTCACTTTTCCCTATGCCTACATCCCTCACACAGAATGCCTATAATTCTTCCGCTATTACCTCGCCCAACGCCCCACACCACACACACACCTTCCACAGACTTCCTCGTCCACCTGGCACAATTTGTATGAACAAGAAACGACTTCAGCCTAAAAATAACAATTTTTCCAAAAAAGCCCACTTCGGTACTCTATGGCTCCTCTCATGACCGCCACTCGAAATACTTTCTCCTCCAAACCCAAAATCTCAACATAAGACGTTTCAGGCTTAACTTCGTGGAATTACTTCGTGATGAGGGCAGAAAAAGAAACTTTGCACTTCCGCATGAAGATTTAATATTTCATGATCATGATTTTGATGCTGTGTGAAGTATTAAATCTTTTTGTGGAAGGGCAAAGTTTCTTTTTCTAAACTCACCAAAATCTCAAACCACTCTTCTAGACCCTTTAAATTTTCGCCATCTTCCTTCTTCGGCCACACTGACTATATGGAGGGACCTGCCCTAGAATCGAACCCCGGGCAAGTCTCTCAGGGCACCCTCGGCTTCACCCAAGCTATGTGATTTTTCGGGTACCAGATCTTCCTGGGAAACCAAAACCGGCGCAGGAAAAGCCACTGTCCTCTCTACCTGATGTGTGAATTTCACACAGCGTCTGGCTTAGTGAACTATCATCACCTACCAAACTGACCTTCGCTGACGTTTCATATACTATATGCGTATGAGCCCGAAACAAAACAGCAATCCCTGTATGGGTCTTCCAAGACGAGCAAAATCCGACAAAAGTGATTCGTGCACGAAACACATCGAAGCTAATGATCGCCTGTCTCTTCTGAATAACTGGACATGTGGCAACCGTACAGTTAGAGCAACGTAGAACCGGGAATTATGAATGGTACACGAGCATTTGTTTGCCAGAAGTGCTTGGTGAAATTCGGAAAAAGAAGCGGCAACGTAGGATAATTCTTCATTATGACAAGGCAAGCTCTCACAGATCGGCTGAAACAACTACCTATTGGACTGGCTGAAACGTCGGATTGATGGGTCATCCTCCGTGAAGCCCTGATTTAGCACCAAATGACTCCTTTTTATTCCCGTTTATAAAGAAAAAATTGCGTGGCCAACGTTTTTCGTCGCCTGAAGAATCCGTTGATGCATTCAAAAACCATGTATTGGAGGTACCTCAATCGGAGTGGAAAAAGTGTTACGAAAATTAGTTCGAGCGCATGCAAAAGTGTATTGACTGTCATGGAGAATACTTCGAAAAACAATTTTGTCATTTTCGAAAATAAATTACTGTCTTTTCATTATTTTCAATATAAATAGCAACCATCGTATATGAAGGAAATAATAGGCATGGTAAAACTGGACATAGGAGCGGAAGTTACAGGGGAATTCATAAAATTGGTTAGGTTTGCTGATAATCAAACTTTGGTTTGTTAGGCAGCCAAGGGGAGGCCCAGGATTGGGGAGAGGTACTCAAACAACAAATCGTTAACCAAATAACCCGGTTTTAAATTCTTTCTAATTTCAAGCCCACTTGTCCATCCTCATTCCTTTGTCCATCTGGTGTATAAGATAGCCAACCTCTTTCCTAGGGAAAAATTTTGAATAGCTTTTTACAATAAGAATAACATAATATCATTCTAGAATTCTACGAAAGACAAAGTAGGAAAACAAAATAAAAGACTTTTACTTAGAATTTTTGGGTGTCCAGTCTTTTCCCATAGTCTCACGGACGTGATTGTGCAGAATTGGAGAATAGCCACTTAAAACTATAAACATTTAAGCAAAATAGATTGTGACACAGTAGCTTTCAGGATTTTCGGAAGACGCTCTAAATAAGAAAGAGTTAATCAAAACCATTTGCCTATCCCATGTTCATGCGATTATTATACATTAAAAATAGTAACTTGCACCGTATAATAATACCGTGATTGCTTTCTGTGATAATTATTATCCATATTTACATGTTGGGTCGCCGTAGTCCAGGGGTAGAGCGTTGGACTACTGACCCGGGTTCGATTCCCGGGAAAGCCACTCCGGACACCTGCAGCTCCATCCAAGTTACGAGATTTTTCGGGTAACAGATATTCCTGGGAAGCCAAAACTGACACGGAAAGAAACTGGACCCCCTACCATCCCCTACCAATCCAACCTTCAGGTTGACTACTGTGTTTATACTTTTCTAATGTTATTGTGCTCTGAAGACTCGCTAAAGTTAAAAAGTACCAATAAGCAGAAACCGAAGTAAACACCGGATGACGGCATTAAAACATCGAAACACATGTTTTGTTTACAAACAAATTATTAAATCTCTACTAGTCTACATCTTTCGGCATTACCGAAATATTTTGTTAGCAAGAAATCGGTCGTTTGAATCTTGACATATGCGTGGGAGAGAATCGGAAACGGTATCCCATTGTTGGTGTCTGTGCGCATGTGCGCGTTATTTATGATTATTGATAGTCTACTGTTTACGGTTAGGTTTTGGATGTACAGCAACATAGCTCTCTTTCTTAGCTTCACCCCAAAGCCAACCTGGGCCCACACATTACTAAAAATCTTTCTATAATTCTACATATATCCCACGTCCCTTTATTCTATTGGTTTTCATTTCCTAGACTTTCATTTATCGGATATCTCATGGAGGAGACATAAATATTGACGCTGAAGGATGAGCATAACCGTTACGATATAAAACACGTAACTGGTAATATATTGACCAAGAATTAAGCTTTTTATTTATGCTTTTGATTAATCATTAGAATTACTCTTCCATTCTAATAATATTATTAATAGAAAACTTTAGGTAGTAATCAGGAAAATGATAGTATCAGCTGATACCAATATGAGCGTTTTTTAGGACAGTTATGGCATACATATTTAATAAAAAATATCCGATTCACCTATTTCCAAGTGCATGATATATCAACAGGATGGAAAAGTAGAATTTCTGGGAAGGTAAATGTAATGTAAAACTGACAAACACAACATCTGATTCAGTTGTCCTTGGATGCCGGAAATTCATATTACGAAGTTTTTAAGAGTTTTTATTTCGGCAGATGTTTAACTAAGATAAAAAACTGTTATTACTTAATGGATGAATACATATTTGCAGTGTAACCCATTCCCATCATTCTTCCGTATAGTAAGATGGCATGGAACTATGAAAACAAATATGTACCTATATGGGAATCGTGTGCTATAAAACTACAATTTTACTGCAGGACCAATTACTGCGATTATTTTATTCCGTCCAGATTAGCAGCAAATTCGAGGTGCAGGTTCTCTCTCCTGGTACGGTAATATTCTTGACAGTGAATTTCCATGCACTACTCCACAATATCTTGGCGCGAGATTCTAAATATCGAAGATCGTCTAGAATCCGTTCGATATAGCAGAAATCTTTTATATGCACATAGGGATAGCTTATGTTACATGGATGGCTATGCTATACCAATTAAGAATAATTGTAATTGGCAAGTAAATACATGTTATTAATTAAATATGTATATTATGTAGCCAATGCAGCAACACGAAAAAAGAAAGTCGTATGGTATTCTAATCTCAAGGTCTCAAAAAATTATAGGGGATGACTACCACCTTAACACCCCTAATATCCCCCTTGGGGACTAGGGGGCAGTCTCTCAACGCTACAAGTCATTGTGCAAGGTTTTATGACCAGTCGCAAATGTAATACAAAAACTTTCTTGATGAAATTTTGTGAAATTGAGACATTTAAGGGCTGTAACAGTCGTAGTGAAAAACTTGCAGAACTTGTACACTTAATAAACGGACCACGAGGTACACACTATTTCGTAAACCGGTAGTTCCTGCGCAAATAAAAATACACCCACACCAACTACTTCAGTAAACTTAGTCATGCTAATGAAAACAATGTTTTAGTGTGAAAATGGTGGATTGCAATTGGATTTCTCACACCATCCACAAAAGTAGTTAGTCTTTCAAAGAGAAATAGAATAACTCACTACCATTTCTCATTGATTTCACTTCCTCCTTTTATTTTGTTATTTAATTACGATTGGGTAACGGAAATCCTAACCTTAATGGAGAAAGAGAAAGCTGCATCAAGTGCCAACAGATAAATGGAATTTTTTTTCATGTCATGTGACAAATGATCATGCACAAGAATATACACGCACATCCATATGAAAAAGTGGAACTTCGGGAGATTTTACAAAATTAGTGCAAACTGTTTTCGGAACAATGAGGAACAACGGCGCAAGTTGTTTGCGTCATGACATTGGATCAAAAAGAAATATTTTTAAAATTGAAAGAAAAATTTGCTTTCCCATATTTCTTTCGATATCACTGAAGTACAAAAACAATGTATATTTCCACCAAATTTTTTATTAGGCACGACTAGTTCCAACGGATCGGCGTCATCCCCAGGTACATTTAACGGAAAGATACATTGTTTTTACATGCCGTGACAATGAATTTCCACCAAATTAAGCCTAAAAAATTCGAATTCTTTCGTTACATTTATATTGGGCCTTCTTTGCACTCGTTTGTTAAATTGTGCCCTGTAAAATAAAAATATATGCATTATAATTTACCGAATACGTTTTGCGCGTAGGGGCAGTATGAGTGCGATTTTTTATTAAAAAAGAAATTTCAAGGAAAAGAAATGGGGTAAAAATCACAGTTCACACTACAAATTATTATTTTTACCGATAAAAAGCATCAAATTCTCCGCGAGTCCAGATTTTTCTTTGTGAGCCATGATTTTTTTCCATATTTTGCCCTAATCCCTGTTTTCCTGGGTGTTCTAGTATTAAGGGATCATTGGCCACTCGTTAGGGTAAAATGGGTATCAGTGGGGAATAAAACATTTCGGCTTTTTTTCAAGCGGGTTCAGTTTGAATACTAATTTCTTGGATTTCCGGTAAGCAGTCATATTAGGCACCGCGGGTACAGCTTTATCTGCCGAAAAAAATCTTTCGAAAACACAACAACACAGACTCTGCCAAAACCACCAAAATAAACGGCTAATGACGATGTACTGCGTAATGAAACACACTATTATATGACTCCCAAGCACGGAGCCGGGCACCTACGTCAAAGCTATCGTTTACTCCAGTCCACTTGTCACTCACGGGCGGCTAAATTTCTTTTACCTTAACTCCTGGCCGAAGTTTTATGCGGTGCCTCCACTTGGAACACGAAATCCGAACGTTCATGAATCCAACGAAGAAAGCACACCAAAATCCCTTCCCGGAATAAAATGCGCGCTCAACGCCGGAGCGAAAATACAGCAGAAAGCAAGCAAGGAAAGAAGCATATTCTTGAATAGCTTTTCCTCTAAGATATCAGCTCTGCTTATCAGAAGACGAGGGAACCTCACGGTCCGGAACGCTTAAAACATCGTCACTGTCACAACCCACTATCCTCGTGGAGATGATTTCTTAAACACGTAAGCCAAAAGACATTCGCGACGACACCACGGCGAAGGCGTCAATAGCATTATCACCTCTCACTAAATTGCTCATTTCGGAGCGAGGCAGCTCCGGCACGGGGGAGAGAGGAAGAGATGGGACACACTCGCGCACGGATTGGAAAAGGCAGAGGCGGGCGACGGCTTCAAACTACGATAACGAAACAGAAGCGATCCCTCCCCCACTCACCGTAGTCCGCCTTCTGCATCCTCGGACGGTATTACGAGCACCGTGACAGCGGCGAGCGAGCGTGCGCGTGCCTCTCTTCACAAAGGGTCGAGGTGACGACGGGAACCAGCGACCATGGCAGGGCGGCGGAAGAGGGGAACAAGAGGACGGCAGCGGCGAGGAGGACACGAGCGCGACACCAGCGAGAGAGGAAGACGGAGAGCCCAGTCACCGAGTTCATCCTTCCTCCACCATCCCCCAGGACGGAAGAACTCTCCATTCAGGCGGCCTCTGACGCCACCCGCTCGCCCCTCCCCCACATCCCTCCCCCCTCTCCATCTCTCACGCGCCCCCGTCCCCTACAAACTCCCCCCTTAACTCCGGTCGAAGCCTCTCCTTCTCCCCCTCTCGAGCTCGAATCCACACCATCGCCCTTCGCTCCTCCACCTCCATCCGCTCTATTCAGTTTGTGGCTGTGTAATGCTCGAAATAATGATCATCGCATTGCGGCGTAAATGAGCTCTCTTAAAACCTTCCGACGTGCTGACATGCATATGGACGACGAACGATTTTTTGTATTTCAGGTCGCGTAATAGGCGATGTCATTCTTACAGAAACATTCGGACCAAGAAAAAAAACTAATTTACCCCACAGAAATCATTAACAAAACCTGTGCAATTTGATATTTGATATTTTAATACATTTCGCTAAGCGATCCGTCATTCCCCCTTACCTCCACGTCGACCATATCAATCGCGGATATTGCTTAAGATGACTGAATAACACGAAGCACAATCGTATCGAGCTTCAATACTGATCGTGGATATTGTATAGCTCGCATTTTCACCGCATTTATTGTATGTTGCGATACATGACACTAGTTGGGAGGCTGGATACGTACTATTTTAAGTGACGTCGTCTAATTATCTTAAATCACTGACTATATATCGGAATGCCGCAATGAAAATCATCGTCGAAAAAAGTCCTATCAGGGTTGGATGCAAACAAAACCTAAATCATGGGGGAAGAGGACAGAGTGGTGGGTGCTACGCATTAAAATGAGCCTTGCTGCCCACCTCTCTCTCTCTCTCTCTCTTACCTTCACCCTCACACGTCTCTTCCCAACTGCCGTATTCTTCACGCCGATGAACACGAGTTAATACATTGGCTCGTGGTCGTTTCAGTTATGCGCGGAATCGAAACCACTTTACCTCAATATCACCATTCATAGTCGCAATCTACGTAATAAGAATCACGCGCACGTGGGGCAAAGATCCTATATCACCACAGAATCGACGATGGGAATGAACGAATCTCACGAAAAAATTTTCCCCTAATAACCCTCAACATTTGAATAAAAACTCCAAATACTTAATTGGTGCAACATGCATTACCAATATTTGGCATCCGTAAGAAATTACGACAGAAATACTTTCACTTGGAAGAAAGCACTTTTCCACGGTCTTGGATTTTGAGAGCCTTAAAGAGTCCCTATGGTCACAAAAACTGCAGTCACTAGCAAGACACTACATCAAATAGACAAATGTGACCGCTTTAGTGATCATACATAATCCCATTCGATGAAGAATTATTCATCATCAAAAGCAAATGTGGGCAGTTTCAACTCTGTAGGGCCAGTAACTTCATAAATATTTGCGAGTGATTAGGCAGTCCCTGTTGCCATACTATTGCAAGGGACACTGAGCCACACATTTTAAAAATCTTTTTCCCAATTATTTTTTATCTCTATCCATGTAATACCCATTATTTCACTCTTCCTCCCACACTTTCCCTGTTTTATTCCAGTGTTAAAACATAAGTTGCAACAATTTCAGAGTGTAAAAATCATTCGCCGAAATCCCGGTCAAGTCGAATGATTTTACAGCGAAATTTGTTCCAATGAAATGCATGTTTGCGAATGACTCCGTGTAAAAGTTACCGTTGCGATATCTCCCGCAGTTTCTTGAAACTTTCATAAAGTTCTATCTACGTAAATGCGTCAACGCTCATCCTCTTATGCAGTATTTATGACGAAGTTTCATCGACAAGAACATTCAAAATTTAGGTGGTATGACAACTAATATCAACAGTTTGTTCCCTGCCAATTTAAAGCAATTTTACGCGCACAGCAAAACATTCAAAGTTAATGTTAGAGATAAACGTCGAAAATACTCGCCACCCGCTGAACTGGTGGTGACATCGACGACTTTAGAAAAATGACATTTACACCACGCACTCAGGATACGTCCATATCTCACTGATTATCGTCTACAATTATCGACTAAAAATAAACTTTTAAAAATTCTTAACTCTCACAGTCTTATTTTCACAACGGGTTTAACTACTGACGTCGATGCTAAAAACCGGACAGGGAACAATCCGACAACGAGCTGTCTCCTATTGATTCTCAACCGCCGTTGCTTTCTTTTGAAATGGCAAGCAATGTCAAGCTTTTGGCACATCTACCCCGTGGAAAAAGTGGAACGTGAGCAACCGATATTTATCAAGCCATTTATTTGTGTGTAATGGTAAAAATATACCGCCAAGTAAACTGAAAAAATAAGAATTATTGACTTCACTCATGTCTAGTAATTACTTCTGACGCAATTTTGATTCTACTCATGGTATTATTTACCGATTTTTACCATTGAGCCCGGAATAAATAACATTACTCCGTCGGAAGCACAGCGTTATTTCCCATGATTTTTTTGTGACAGAAATGCTGCCTTTTTCAGGGTCGCACCCAAAAGTGGTAGGACTGATTTTCTCTGGCACGAACGGAGCGGTGGAGGGGTGTCTGCCTGGAAGGGTAAGGTGGAGGGGGCTCTTAGCAGCAGACCGACACCAACCTCAGTCGCCAGCGGGCTGTCGTTGAGTGAGGACACCTTTTTTACTGTTTTCTCCACGTCGAAAAACAAAATTAATCTGAATTTAGAGCAACGTTATTCCGTGAAGTTTTGTGCGAAACTCGGGAAGACGGCAACTGAGACCCTCGATATGATCAAGCAGGCTTATGGGGTCCATCGTGAAACATCCTGAGAAACTGAATAGCAAAAGACATGATGTCGCAGAACCCCTATATTCTTATTAATGAAACGATCTTTTTTGCTAAATTTTTGCGTAAACAAATAATTTCAATGGCAATGATATTTTATTTCTTCAACTCAATTATAGAGAACAGCAACATCGGATCTTAAGGTTTTAATACTTGGACAGATCTTCAGAAAATTTCGTTCCCTTTTCTTGTTTCCAAAGGTTTATCAAAAGGTAGGTTTTCTAATAAAAAAAATAAAACTGGCAGATATAAAATTAGAACAATACAAATATCCATGCGAAACCTTTTTTATCCCATCAGCCACTTCATATAATGATTCAACTCAAATTTCCCAATCGTGAGCAAAACAACAGACCCCAAAAATATTAAATCGTAATCCCAGCAATTACCATCGTTGGGAGAAACATAAACAGGAAAATTAGAAAAAATGGATTGTTCTCCTAATCATTATGGCGACTCAACCGCAGCATATTTTCATCGTACCACACTGTTGCAATTCAATTACAATACCCTATTATTTGTGCCCAAGCTGATTAAGTCCAATCCATTCAACAAGAGAAAGAGAGCGCCGATTGAAGGTCATTGGATTATTAAATTTGTGTTCAGGTTAATTAAAGGTAAATCCTTCGGTTGACATCCGTAGCGGATTCAGAGGTAATAATTATGGAGAGGTTAAATTTTGCACCGGCAGGCTTTGAAATCCTTGGCTTCCGATTTCAAAATTATCATTAAAACACCAGTGGGGACCTTGGGATTCGCCACTGCCTAACGTTTCAAGTCTCTTTACAATTTTGGAAACAATTGTGGCCCTAGATTTCGGACAAATCTAAAGTCTTTTGTTTTCGTTACGTTCATAACAATACCTGCAATATATTGGACGAAGCGAAGAGTAAAATCTAAACACAAAATGGACTTTTCTAGAGTAAATCAAGATAAATACGCCGATATAACAGTTACTTTGTGAGGATAAAGCACCATATTCACTCGAAACTGGCTATCGGTAAAATATAAGTATAATGAGCGAAATATTAAAAAATTCACAATTTACACTAAATTTCTGCCTTTATATAAGTTTTAATGTCGTGGAAATATATAATTTTTTCCTTTTTTCTCACTTCCAGCTTCCATAATCAGATAACCATGAGGACTGGCTGAAACCTTCCTACAGAATTAAAGCAAATCCGCACTACAACTGCGACGTTTAATATGAGAATTCGTAATGATAACCTTCCTTTGAATGGGGCGGCGAGAATATTATAGCCACTGAATTCTCAAAAAGGCTGATGCATGACATGCAGACATGCCAACTTTCAAAAATGAACAATCGGGAGGACATGCCAACTTTCAAAAATGAAAAATCGGGAGATTTTTAGAAGTGTATCACGAAGTAATCACTTTTATTTACCACAATATTTGCATGGCACCTTAATCCCTTTATGACACTTTGCCAATTTTTAATGAATGTCACACTTTATTAACATGTTAAGCTAAGTACACAATTTGAACAGTTCATCAAGAACGTAAGAAGGAAAAATCGGGAGTATCCCGCTTAAATCGGGAGAGTTGGCATGTCTGGACATGAAATGTTGAGAACCGCACAACGGGACAGACGAGATTAATTTTCAACCACAATAAAGGATATATCATACTTCAGGTTTGGTACAAGATGCCAAAGTTTGTTTTAACACATCAATCCGTCAAACTTTTTATTAGTTTCAACTATTATCTTACCCGACTTATCTCTAACTTTTAGCACAGATCTTCCCTTCTTACTTCCCGATAGTGATTTAACCTTGCTGTAGAGCGCATCAATTTCATTCACTCTTACTCTGCCGACTTCCCATTCCCTCACACTGCATCTTCCACCATGCTTCTTTCGCTTTATTTGTTGCCCGTCTCAATTTATTATTTTACTCTTTGTACTTCCTTCTACCTAGCCTGTGTTTACATTCTTCCAATCATCTCATCCGTGATCCATGGTTTCCTTGCCATTTTCCATTAATGGTTCCTATAGCTTCATTTGCGGCTTTCGATATCCCTTTTTGGATACACTCGCATTCCCATCTTTCCTCGCTAGTGCTCAGCTCTTTACCGTCATCCATGATTTTCTCTAAGGCCTGCTGATACTACTTTCTTGGCAATCGATTTAGTGCTTCTACAATCTATTTCCTAACCCGCCGGCCTTGTCTTATCTTTTTGAAACGGAAGCTACACTTCATAATAACTAAACTGTGGTCAGAGTCCGCATCCGCTCCCGGGAAGACGTGTGAATTGATCACACTGTTTCTAAACCTGTGCCTAACCATAATAAAATATACTGATACCTTTCTGAGTCACCTAGCATTTTTCATGTATACCTAAACCTTTTGTGGTGTCTAAACCATGTGTTGATGATGACTAACCAGTCTCCTGCAGAACTCAATTGCTTTCTCCCCGCGTTCATACCTCGTGCCTAACCCATAGTCCCCCACCTCATCACCATCTCTTCCTTCACCTGCCGTCGCATTCCAATCACCCATCACTATCAAATGTTTCCAGGTAGGAACACACGTGATTATGTCCTCCTCCTGATCGTATACTCTATCGACCTCTTCCTCCTTATGATTGCTTGATGGCATGTATACCTGAACATTGATCAACTTCGTCGGTTCTGCTTTAAACTCTACGAGTACTATTCTATCCGTTGCTTTCTCTATGTTGACTACGCTTCTATATCTTTATTTAATATTACGGCAACCACTCGTTGGCTCTCGTCCCCGCCGGTATATATTAATCTATAAGTAGCACTCCAGTAATCCCCGTTTTCTTCCATCTCACCTCGCATACACCTAAAATATCTATATTTCCTCTTTCCATCTCTCGCTTAATATTCTCTAATTTTCTTGTCCTAAACATTGCCCTAACATTCCAAGTTCCTATTCTAACTAATTCGGTCTTCTTCTTCTGCATCATCTGTCCAGCTGCTGTCGGCTTTGCTTTGCAAGGCTTTCGTGAGATGACGACCGCGGAAGCCTTGACTCCCCCGCTGCCGGGCACGACACACGACCCCTTGGGTCGAGTCCCGCAGTTTCCAGGACTCATATTCTCTATTGTGTCCATTATCATATTCTTGGGAATGATAATTGAGGTGTTTTCACGTTGCCCTCCTCAGATAGTATTTTTAACGTGACACCATCACACTATGGCTGCCCCACTGGGGTCAGACGCCTTTTTTAGCCGCCTCACTGAGGAACCGACGCTGCGTGGACTACCTTTGTCTGGCTCCTAACCTTCGACCTATCTGGCATTGGTGACCCTACCAGGGGGCAATTATTGCAGGCGGTTTTTCATCGTGAGAGTATAACCAACTTTCATAATAATACACTATGTCTCTATCACCGACTGTCATTCATCCCATGACATTGGCAGAATTTAACACATCGTGAGAATGACAGCACTGGTATTAAAGTGGGAAAAAGTAACCAAATGAGAAATACGTTGAAACGCAAGGTCAACGTGCGCGCTTCAATCCGGAGACACCTCTGGGAAAACAGGCGGTAGAAATAACGTGAAAGAAGGTGGAAGTAGAAAGGGCTGCCAGCGCAACGATCTCATCCATGGCAGCGTGCGAACCTATTTTACGGAGAAATGATGTTGCGGTCATCTTTGAAAGGCGGCGGAGGAGTAGGGGGGGGGGGGATGACAGACTAGACCGAATCTTTGGCAGGAGTCGAATGAGGAGTTATGTTTCCAATCATTATATTGCAAAATTTTGAAATAATATCCTTAGACGTAGGTAAAATAATAATATTCCTCATTTGGTTCCGGAAAAAGAAACATTTCCACACACACAAATGCTTCAATATCTTTAGTTACGTGCCCTACGGTCAAAAATCAATAATTATTGATTATAATCTTCAAACGACTTAAACAATACACTTTACACGAGCCTATACTTGTAAACTAGATATAACTTTTCCAAGCCTTTAACTATTTATAGCACAATATATGTGCATACCAAACATTTTATATGACTTTACTCACGAGGTACAAACGCTTATTAGGAATAGAATAGAAGAGAAGAGAATTAGAATTTCCTTGAATCTCGGTAGCATAATTTATCGTATAATTATTTTCTTTTGTCCATCAATGTCTCATTCTATGATTTCCTTGAACCTATGTGAGAGTTTGTTTGTATGTATGTATGTATGTACGAGTTTATATGTATGTATGTACACACACACAATGTATATAGAGAAATATATTATATATATATATATATATATATATATATATATATATAATAGAGAGAGAGAGAGAAATAAAAAAAAGGAAATTCATGCGCATTAGTAGTCGTCTCTCAGTTCTGGGATTCTCGTAGGAGTCTCAAGGAGACGTCTCTTCTCTCGAAAGGCTTCTTGTCTCTTTGGAGGCCGCCTAAATTCAGGGGTCAAATTTGACGTCCAAGACTGATATAAACTCTTGTGAGTCATAATGGGTAGTGAAACGATTCGAGGTCCTTTGATGCGACATTAACAATTGCACTCAGTGGAGAACTTCTGAGCGCTCCTCCCCAAATTCTACCGTAACTTTTACTTCATTACTCCAAGAAGAGAAAAGAAAGACGATTATAAATACGGACCACTTAATTAATTCGAACCGTATCACTTTTCATCTGTTGCCAATTAACAACACTATTCTGTGAAGTAGAACTCCTCAAAACTGGGAGGTTTCTCTGGCGGAGAAGTTGCAGCTAGCCGGCCATTGATTTATTTGTTTCGGTCGTTCATTAATGCGCTACCTCCCCGGAGCTGCTGCGCCTGAACAGATGTCAAATGACAGGGAGAAACGAATTCAAGGGACTCAATTAACAGCTTTGTGTCACAGGCCTCGTAGAGGTTGCAACGGCGTCCTTAGTTCCAACTTATATGCTCTTCGAGCGAAATATCTTAACGGAAGTTTGGAAAACCTATCTGAAATCACCAGACGTGGAAACGAACAGAACAGGAAGTTGCTATTGAGTCACGGGTTGTTTTTGTTTCATCCACAGTGAATATGCAAGTGGAAAAACGCATTTTGCAGGCCGGGAGTATTGGGAACGACCAAAGAGACCTATCAAGTCCTCCACTCTACGTCATTATCCTAGAAGAAGACCTGCTGTGCCGAAATGGTGTACCACACCGAGTGTCGCGTCTCCTTGAGGAGACGAGGACCGTTGAAATCGGGTTTCTTGTCAAAACATCTTAAGAGAAAAAAATAGTCAAAATTCTCTAGTAATTATAACTCTTGCACAGAAGACAGCATTATGAATGGCATGCACTGAGTCTTTGTTTGATTATCCTTAAATTAGTATTTCTGACTTTTATTTCTATCGGTGATGTTACGTGCAAGAGCCTGGGGATTCTCCTGTAATTCTTGCCGAGAACGGGGGAATGCGACACTAGCCTCGTAACGATTAACTGAGTGCAAGTTCGACATTCAATTCCCACCAGAAATAGGTAGTTTCATTGATCGTCCCTCGTAGTCGATAAAAATTGATTAGATTCCTGTGACAAGGGCAGCAAAACTTGGGAAGGGAAAATGTGAAGACCATGAGTTGGTATCCATTTCTTCAAGCCTGTGTCCGTGAATTTTCGACGACGAAAGAAGATGTGCCGTATCCGAGATAAAAGGTTTCCTTCTTCTCACCAAACAGAATGCTCCAATGGATACATGTTCAATTTCAAGCATGAATATTCCAGACTGAAGATTATATGAAAAATGAAGAACAAAAAAAGCACGCAATTGGAAAAGTAATGGGTTATGGTAAGTAAAGTTGGAAGTATTACTAATAATTCATCCCCTTCATGAACCATTTCTTTGTGCCAAATAAAAGGAATATAACGGCAGAATGCGTCTGCCTTGCTGAATACAATGCATCAATAACAAACAAAAATATTAAGGCAACAATCCTGGAAACGTGAATGCCGACTAAAGACTAACCTTGCTTGGGAAAAACCTCAGGAGAGCAGACTATGGAAACTATCGACTGCAAAACATCGCCCACGCAGAATAGGGGTGTGAAAAATTGGCGAAACTTGCAGAGAAAAAACTAACTACTAGAGGAGCGTGATAATTAGAACTCTCCACAACCGACACGTATTTGTGTATAAATCCATGTTTATTAAAACAAAAAAAAATCCTGAAAATTAGTCTGCCATTGAGTTAGGCTTACAAAGAGAGGGACACACACACACACAGGTGTACCAATTCTTAATTGAAAATTCGCAAATCTTAAGCCATGCGATATCTTGATGTCTTAATTTTTACGAATTACAGCCTGACCTGTTGTGGAGCCTTCTAAGAATATCTTCCACTGCATATTATCGAATTTTTGCAATCGGGGACCCTGCGCTAATCCCTAGTTGGGATAACCAAACTCCATATGATCTTGGGTTCGTCAGTTGGTTTTTCTCCTCCTGGCCAAAGGGGGTCTTGCTCCTGACGTCAGAACTCATCCCAGTTTGTATGATCAACTGTCGACTTTGCTAAGCACTCCCTTAGAATGGAAATACAAAAGCATCAGAATATCTGCAGCAAAGATCAAAGAGTCGCGAGAAGCCACGCCTCCATAGATTGCCGTGACCATCGCCTACTTCTTCCCACTAATTAAATTCCGACTCAAATTTACCGCGTAGGATCCCCGGGATTTTTCATTTTTTTTAATCCCTATTTATTCCCATATGGTTTGTGCACAAAATTTTTCATCATTACGGTATACATAGGAAAAACCGCCCCCATACCATGCATTTGTGTAAACAAAGAGAAGTTGCAAGGACATAGATCACGTTCAAAACTGGGTCATTCAAATGGCCGAGCGGCGAAGCTTCAAACTCCCACCAAAATATGAATTCAAAAGTATCGTATGTTTACATAAAGGTGTTCGATTTAAATCCCCACCATGTTGCCGATAGAGTGGCTTTCATTATTATTTCACTAAATTATATGCAATGAATAATAATGAACATAAAACATCTATAGAACTCAATCTAAAACTTCATCATAAGGCATTTATCAATATCGCCATAATGCCGTGGGAATTCGCTACATTATGTTGTGCCTGGGGGTGTTAAAAGTACAGGGGGGGAAAGGCGGGTGGTAGGGGAGGTAGCGATGGAAGGCCAACGTGGCTGGAACGAGAGCTTACTTCCATTGAAAGGCTATCCTATTCCAAATGGACTAAAATGTTCAGAAGCATTGGAAAAGCCCTCCAAAAAGGGTCAAATTTTCAAGAGAGTCCTACTGGAAATGTAACCATTGCTGACCATATACTCATTGAATATTTATTTCGTTTTGTCTCTACTCGAATCCACCGAGTTTCCCGATTCCTACTTCGACGACAGCGTATTATCAACAGATAAGACATCCGGGAATAGAGTTTCACTTCAGGTTCTAATCCAAATGAAGGTGCGGAATCACTCATCCGTCCACTCTGGACTGATTTACATTCCATCAGAGAACCCAAAAAGCGCGCCAAATGTCTTTCGAGAGTTTGTAATGACTGGTTCAGTTCACCACTCCCTAGTCTATCTCCACAATTATCCATTAAAATTTCAAAACCAATATATATATATAACTTTTGGACGGCACAATAGAACACAGAATAAAACAGATAACACGTAAAAGGACACTCACACTGTAGATGATTTAAGCTTTCGGCCTACTCCGAGGCCTTCTTCAGGTCAGACTCTGAGTGAGTGACCTGAGACCAGACTCTGTAACCAGACTCTGAGTGAGAGAGGTGAGTCTGACCTGAAGAAGGCCTCGGAGTAGGCCGAAAGCTGAAATCATCTACAGTGAGTGTCCTTTTACGTGTTATCTGTTTTATTCTGTGTTCTATTGTGCCGTCCAAAAGTTATATTGCTCTCGTGAGTACTTCCACATCATCGATATATATATATATATATATATATATATATATATATATATATATATATATATATATATATATATCGATGATGCGGAAGTACTCACGAGAGCAATATAACTTTTGGACGGCACAATATAACACAGAATAAAACAGATAACACGTAAAAGGACACTCACACTGTATATATATATATATATACGACGGCCGTGCCGTCGAAACGTAAATATCTACCGTAAGTGTCCTTCTTTTATGTTTCTGTATGTTTAACATTTATTATCCTAGTGTTTGTGTGTTTGTGCGTCATCTTCAAGAGTATATATATATATATATATATATATATATATATATATATATATATATATATATATATATATATATATACGACGGCCGTGCCGTCGAAACGTAAATATCTACCGTAAGTGTCCTTCTTTTATGTTTCTGTATGTTTAACATTTATTATCCTAGTGTTTGTGTGTTTGTGCGTCATCTTCAAGAGTATATATATATATATATATATATATATATATATAATCTCATGAATGTGAATAATAATTTTTGAACGAAGGAGCGTGATATCGAAAATTAGGAATACGTGTAAGTGCCATTTTTATGTTTCTCCGTGTTTTTGTTGACTAGCGATATCTCGCTCCTTCGTTATTTATAAACATAAATATCGGTTTTTACACCTGTATACACACATATGATGGGCCAGAATGGAAACTCTAGTTTTAAAAAATGACTGAAGACCGCGCAGGTGAATTAGCGGAATGGGAGTAGTGGCGTCAGCCGGCGGAGACAACGCCATTTTTAGTATTCAATATGCAGTGGTCTGGTGAGCACTGAGGCATCTCCGGCTCAGTAAAAAAGCAAAATTTTCGTTACTGGGCGGCTGAAAATCCTAGTGAACTTCACACAAGACTTCTTCATAGCCCCGAAGTGACAATTTGGTGGGCTGTGTCCTCCATAGGCATTATTGGTCCTTACTTTTTTGAATCTCGAGGTTCAACTATTACTGTGAACTCTGTGCACTATCGTGAGATGCTGGAGAAATTTTTACTCCCCAAAATGGAAGAGTATGGTGAGGAATACGACACAGAAACCTTATGGTTTCAACAGGATGGTGCCACGGCTCATACCGCCTGTCGTTCAGGCCAAACCCTGCAAGAACAATTTCCCGGCCGCCTGATCTCCTTAAGAGGGGATGTTGTTCCATGGTCCCCTCGTTTCCCGCACTTGAGCCCAGGAGATTTTTTTCTTTGGGAATATCTCAAAGCTGAGGTTTACAAAGTTCGACCAAGGACCTTGGAAGCTCTTAAGGAGGCAATTACAGATTCCATCGCTGGAATAACGCAAGATACAGGGCAAGTTCCAAAGGTAATGCAATTGAATTTCCCGCGCCGCTCCTATTGGCAGGAGTGGGATCAAACTACTTGGCGTATGTGGGCGGGACGCTAAGCTTTGCCGTGAAACTGGTCTCAGTGCTATCCAAGGTGTGGAAGGAGCAGGACGTCAGCTATTGTAAACCTCTGCCAGCCGACCGTGTCACGAAAAAAATGGAATCGACGATCGAACAACGTCACGCGATTGCTATGTTTTGTACTAAATTGAAAAAACCTCTTGAGGAGACTAACATGATTCGTAAGGCTTTGCTTTTTTTTTGGCGTTTGCTTTATCCTACTCACAAGTTTCGAAGTAGCTAAAGGCCTTTAAGGAGGGCCAGGAAGAGTTTCACGACGAACAATGCCCTGGGCAGCCGTCAACCAGCAAAACCGACACCAATGTGGCTCGTGTTCGACAATTGTTGGACTCTGACCGTCGATTGAGTATCAAGATGGTTGCCAACGAACTGAATTTGTTACCTACTGTTGTATTTCGCATTGATACGGAATATTTAGCGATGAGGAAAGTGTGTGCGCCAAGATCGTGCCTTAGGTGCTTGCCACTACGCGCTATGAGTCCGCGAGTTCCTGGCCATACACCAGGTGCCAACGTTGCCCCACCCCCCCCATAGTCCTGAAATCGCCCCAGCAGACTTCTTTTTGTTCCCTCGGATTATGGCAGCCCTGAAGTGAACGTTTTTCGTCCACGGAACAGATCCAATCAGCCGTAACGAAGACCTTGCGAGAGGTCCCCTAAGACGCCTTCCAGGGCGCGTAGCGGTCATGGCAGAGTCGCTGGAAAAATATGTAGAATGTACATTACTTTGAAGAATTTTAAGTGTTTGTGCAAATCTGTTCAACAAATTACGTAAAAAATAATTGCATTGCTTTTAGAACGCGCCCTATATGCTGAGAAGAGTTAACTAAAACTTTTTTGAACGACGCAACATATGCATCGCTCACCAAGCTCGTCACCTAGATGTACTAATTTCCAAAACCTAATAAAAAATGTCATTGGATGTAGTTTTCATTAAAATCTTTTTTAATTATCTTGATTGTTTTTTTTACAATTCACCCGTCAAATCAGGGAGTCTATTTGGTTTATACGTGTGTGTGTATAAATATATATATATATGTATATATATATATATAGATAAATATATACTTTTGATTTCTTCGAAGTTTCACGGAAGTGTTGAATAAAAAAATCCTAGCTTATCTTCCGAAGAAGATGGAGTTCGAGTCCGTCGAAATTATCAAGATACTACGTGTGAGTGTTCCTTTTGTATGTTCTCGTGCTGTGTGTTACTGTCTAAGTTTTTTAATA